>JAVJAP010000197.1:0-600000 GCA_034770075.1 Aralia elata | reverse complement strand
TAAAGAAGTAGACACCTGATGCATGAATGACAGTGCATAAGAATGATAGTACATACATGATGCAACACGAGATGTAAGGCATGCAAAACATTCGTAAAGGTGTCAATGCATCATGCAATCATAAATTTATTGTGAGTACTGAACTCAACAGGACTCAATCGCTGATCACATCGTTGTTGTCGGGTTTTGTCTCTGACAGGTCGTTGCTATAATCGTTATCGCAGATGTCGTGCTCCGTCTCGTAATCGTCGTCGTCTTGGAATCGTCGTCGTCTCATAACTGTCGGGTCTCGTATCCGATCGGTCGTCTCGTAGATGTAGGGTCTAGTCTCTGATTGATCGTCTCGTTTGTATCGGTCCTCGTCTCCGATTGGTCGACTCGTCTGTATCGATTCTCGTCTCCGATTGGTCGACTCGTCTGCACCGGGTCTCGTTTTCGGTTAATCGTCTTGTCGGCACCGGGTCTCGTTTTCGATTGATCGTCTCGTCGGCACCGGGTCTGGTTTCCGGTTGATCATCTCGTCAGCACCGGGTCTCGCTTCCAGTTTATTGTCTCGTAAATCACCTCGTTCCTGCCGGGTCCCGCCCCGACAAATCGATTCGTCGTGTTCTGCACCCGATTGGTCGAAATCTCGTATTTTATTTTCACATAACAAGTCAAATGGGTTTGAAAAATTTATCAATTGCTCTATTATTAACTGTATGATGCATGCTTTTTATTCATGGATAGAGAAATGACCTCTGCACAGTCTTTTTGACACTATTTTTCATAGATGTCGTCACCCGATGCCGTGGTACGTTTGGATCTCGGTCCTCCCATAGGGTTGGTTGGCAGGCTTTTCCGCTGGTTGGACAGTTTGTCGCCGGGCGACAGGGTTATTGCAGATGGTCTTCTGGGACATTCCTGGTCCTTATTATCCTTTCAGGTGTCGACGGGCTTTGCGGAGGGTATTCTGAGCTATTGGGCCCCTGCCCGTCAGGTGTTCAGATTAGGGACAGTGGAGCTGACCCCTACTCTCGAGGAGTATGCCCGCTTTACCGGCTTGTCTTTGGATGGTCCTTATGTCAGGTGTCGACGCCGGGAATGTCGCTTCTTTGGCGATTAATGGCCCTTTCCAATTTTAGCCTTTTTTATTTAAATGATTTTAGAAAAGGTCGGCATAAATGTCGACGGGGTTTTGAAAGATCGTTTTTATGATGAGCCAATTGACCAGAGTCGCCAGTTGGTATATTTGAAATGGATGTACCAACTTATCCGAATTTTGTTTTCGTAAATCGTTGGCTCATGTGTGACTCCGAATTAATTGGTCTGCGAACCGAGATTCATAGAGTTCGGGGGCTTGCTTAAGTGAGGGGAAGGTGTTAGGCACCCCCCGACTTCCGTGAAACACGGTTACCGCAACCTTGATGCTTTTCCTATCCTTTTAAATCTTAAAATGTGTATGTGTGCGCGCGTGTGTGTGTGCCTATGCGAATGTTGTGATGAGTTTGTATGAAAGAATCATTTGGTGTTTTTATGGAAAGTCGTGTTTTGAGAGTGCTTTAGAATGTCCTTCGGCTTATACGAGAAAGCTTTATTCTTTATTAGAAAGGTTTGATTTTAATTGTCAAAACTGCAAGGTTTTCATTTAGGTGTCGTTTTGGCAAAACAAGAGTTTTTAAACCTTCGTCAAAATAGGAATCGAGACCTATACGTTGCTCTCATAATTAAAATGATGGCAATTTTCTAGGATCTCTTTAACCCTATGCACATTGGTTTAATAAAACGTCATTTATTCTATAAAACCATTTTTTGATATTTGAAAACGATTTTCTTTAACCTTCTCGTTAAATAGGAATCGACATTCATTAGCACTTCCAATTTCTTATCCTCGTGATGCTAATAACCTAATTTGATTGATTTTACGAAAGTCTTCATCGTTTAGCTTTGAAATCAATTTTATGTCATAAGTCAAATCAATCATTAAAATGCGTTGGGGCTATTCATGGGCATGTAAGCCATCAAAATAACCCCAAACGCCCACAATCACGTATTGCACTATTACGGGGCCTTAAACCCGATTTTTGACTTGGTATCGTTTTAAGGCCCGACAATTACATATTACAATAAAGGATAATCGATCCTATTACATACACAAAAATTGTCCATCATCGGATTTGAACCACGGGGTCGCGTTCCTAGGCTCACATCCACAATTTCTTGCAAATGATATCAAAGTGGATGTAAACTTGTGTATTTGAATAGAATGAGAAGTATAAATGATACAATCAAATCAAAAGAGTATAAATCCACTCTTTTTTTCTTCCTTTCTCTCCTATTTTGTTGCAAATTTCTGCTATTTCTCCCTAATTTTCCGAGCTGCTGCTGCTGCCTTCCTTCTTCCCCTCTCACTCTCTGTATGTCCGAATGAACTGAAACTGGGCTGTTAATAGGAAAGTCAGGGCAGCCGCAGATGGATCTACGGCTGGTTGGCCGCCTACCATCTACTCATCCTGGTTTTCGGTTTCCGTGTTTCGAGTTCCGTGTTTTCAAAAGGCACACTTATTGGCCGCAGATCAATCCGCGGCTGGCTGGTTTGACTTTCTCGATTTTCGTGCCATGCCTCGATTCTCATGTCGTGACGTCGGTTTTCTCCGACAGGCTTGTATTTTGCAGTCCGGGAATTACTGGGAGACGTGCCACATCTTTCGGAAATGCTCATTTCGGACGGCCTTGTTGTCACGTCGGTTTTGATTTGCAAATCGTCGCGGTGGCGTCGTGTGTTCGCACTTGCGCCCATCCTTCGCTCTCGTAGGCCGGCTCAATGGACGATTTTGCCCTCCTGTCAGGGTTAGTATACGAAGTGCAAAATTTGTGTGTCTACAGCTGCCCCTCTTTATCATGTTTATGAAATGTTAAATAAAATGAACATGATAAAGAAATAGACACCCGACGCATGAATGACAGTGCACAAGAATGACAATACATACATGATGCAACACATGCAACTTATGATGCAACGCAAGATGTAAGGCATGCAAAACATTCGTAAAGGTGTCAATGCATCAATCCCTGACCGCATTGTTAGTCGTCGGGTTTCGTCTTCCAATCGATCGTCTCGTTTGCGCCGGGTCTTATATCCGGTCACCAGTCTCGTGATCACCGGGTCTCGTATCCGGTTGATCGTCTCGTCTGCGCCGGGCCTCGTATCCGGTTGCTCATCTTGTAATCACCGGGTCTCGTATCCGGTTGATTGTCTCGTCTGCGCCGGGTCTCGTATCCGGTTGCTAGTCTTGTGATCATCGGGTCTCGTATCCGGTTGATCGTCTTGTGAGTGCCGGGTCTCGTATCCGGTCGCTCGTCTCGTAATCACCAGGTATCATATCCGGTCGATTGTCTTGTGAGTGCCGGGTCTCGTATCCGGTCGCTCGTCTTGTGAGTGTCGGGTCTCGTATCCGGTCACTCGTCTCGTAATCACCGGGTCTCGTATCCGGTTGATTGTCCTGTGAGTGCCGGGTCTTGTATCCGATCGCTCCTCTCGTAATCATCGGGTCTCGTATCCGGTTGATTGTCCTGTGAGTGCCGGGTCTCGTATCCGGTCGCTCGTCTCGTAATCGCCGGGTCTCGTATCCGGTCGATTCTCCTGTGAGTGCCGGGTCTCGTATCCAGTCGCTCGTCTCGTAATCCCCGGGTCTCGTATCCGGTTGATTGTCCTGTGAGTGCCGAGTCTCGTATCCGGTCGCTCGTCTCGTAATCACCGGGTCTTTTATCCGGTTAATTGTCCTGTGAGTGCCGGGTCTCGTATCCGGTCGCTCGTCTCGTAATCACCGTGTCTCGTATCCGGTTGATTGTCCTGTGAGTGCCGGGTCTCGTATCCGGTCGCTCGTCTCGTAATCGCCGGGTCTCGTATCCGGTCGATTATCCTGTGAGTGTCGGGTCTCGTATCCGGTCGCTCGTCTCGTAATCACCGGGTCTTGTATCCGGTTGATTGTCTTGTGAGTGCCGGGTCTCGTATCCGGTCGCTCGTCTCGTAATCGCCGGGTCTCGTATCTGATCGATTATCCTGTGAGTTCTGGGTCTCGTATCCGGTCGCTCGTCTCGTAATCACCGGGTCTTGTATCCGGTTGATTGTCCTGTGAGTGCCGGGTCTCGTATCCGGTCGCTCGTCTCGTAATCACCGGGTCTCGTATCCGGTTGATTGTCCTGTGAGTGCCGGGTCTCGTATCCGGTCGCTCGTCTCGTAATCACTGGGTCTCATATCCGGTTGATTGTCCTGTGAGTGCAGGGTCTCGTATCCGGTCGCTCGTCTCGTAATCACCTGGTCTCGTATCCGGTTGATTGTCCTGTGAGTGCCGGGTCTCGTATCCGGTCGCTCGTCTCGTAATCACCGGGTCTCGTATCCAGATGATTGTCTTGTCTGCGCCGGGTCTCGTATCTGGTCGCTCTTCTCATAATCACCGGGTCTCGTATACGGATGATTGTCCTATGAGTGTCGGGTCTCGTATCCGGTCGCTCATCTCGTAATCACCGGGTCTCGTATCCGGATGATTGTCCTGTGAGTGCCGGGTCTCGTATCCGGTCGCTCGTCTCGTAATCGCCGGGTCTCGTATCCGGTCGATTATCCTGTGAGTGCCGGGTCTCGTATCCGGTCGCTCGTCTCGTAATCACCGGGTCTCGTATCCGGTTGATTGTCCTGTGAGTGCCGGGTCTCGTATCCGGTCGCTCGTCTCGTAATCACCGGGTCTCGTATCCAGTTGATTGTCCTGTGAGTGCCGGGTCTCGTATCCGGTCGCTCGTCTCGTAATCACCGGGTCTCGTATCTGGTTGATTGTCCTGTGAGTGCCGAGTCTCGTATCCGATCGCTCGTCTCGTGATCACCGGGTCTCGTATCCGGTTGATCGTCTTGTGAGTGCCGGGTCTCGTATCCGGTCGCTCGTCTCGTAATCACCGGGTCTCGTATCCGGATGATTGTCTTGTCTGCGTTGGGTCTCGTATCCGGTCGCTCTTCTCATAATCACCGGGTCTCGTATCCGGATGATTGTCTTGTCTGCGCCGGGTCTCGTATCCGGTCGCTCGTTTCGTAATCACCTTATTCCATCGCATTATCATCAAAGGAAGTTATTCTCTTGACTAGCTTGAACGACATCCTTGGAGTTCGTCCTCGTACATCGTTCTTGGCAGCCATCGCTTTTGACTCTGATAGGCTAGGACCTTGACACCTAACCTGCTCGATTTATTATTTTTTCATTTCATGGATCACGTACAAAATTATCATCTATTCATGCATGTGACACAACATTTAAAATGTAAATTGATGAAAAATGACCCCTGTACAGTCTTTTGATATTGTTCTACAGATGTCATCATTTGTCGTGGTTTGCTTGGATCTCAGCCCTTCCTAGGGATCGCTCACTTTTTTGGATATCGGCCCTTCCCAGGGGTTGTTCACCACCTTGTTGTGGTTCGCTTGGATGCCTTCCCAGGTTCTCACACCTTGTTGTGATTTGCTTGGATGCCTTCCCAGGTTCACTCACCACCTTGTTGTGGTTTGCTTGGATGCCTTCCCAGGGTGCTCACCACCTTATTGTGATTTGCTTGGATGCCTTCCCAGGGTCACTCACCACCTTGTTGTGGTTTGCTTGGATGCCTTCCCAGGGTGTTCACCACCTTGTTGTGATTTGCTTGGATGCCTTCCCAGGTTCACTCACCACCTTGTTGTGGTTTGCTGGGATGCCTTCCCAGGTTCACTCACCACCTTGTTGTGGTTTGCTAGGATGCCTTCGCAGGGTGCTCACCACATTGTTGTGATTTGCTTGGATGCCTTCCCAGGTTCACTCACCACCTTGTTGTGGTTTGCTTGGATGCCTACCCAGGGTCACTTCTTGCTTGGATACCAGCCCTTCCCAGGGTCATTGATTTTTGGATACCAGCCCATCCCAGGGGTCGCTCGATTTGATTTGAGTGATTTCTTGAAGTGGGATGTGTGATCGACTTCTGTCCTGGATCTCCCACCAACATCGTCCACGTACCATGCCGCAAAAGCCATCACGGTCTGATCATTTGTGAGGTTGAAAGCGACGTGCTTGTACTTTCCCCTGAAGATTTTCATTTTGATCGTACATGTATGCATGCAAAAGATGTTATGCATGATCTGGCAGATATGTTATGGACAGATGAATGTGCACAACATATGTTTAGATAGAAATGACCCTTGTTCAGTCAAATGATACGATTCGACAGTCATCGTTGTTTGCCAACATTTGATTGGATCACGCCTCGTCGTGAAGTGTAGTTTCTAGACTTCAACATTGGTTTGGTACTCTGCCTGTTCTTGGTCGTCTTCATTTCGTCGAGTTGAGGCAGTCTGTTTCGCTCTCTGTGATGATCGACAGCTATGTCGGGCTCCTTGGCCTTTTGATCATTTCTGCTGGCCGATATGCTGTTGTCCCGCATTATATCATCCTTGTATATACTCATGCACGTGGATCATTTGGATGTCGAGGCAGTGATAGTCAGGATTGGGGAGAGGCCCAATGCCGAGAAGTTCTGTGCAGCCTCAGCTTCCTTCCATTTCACGATTCTTAACTGCCCCTGCCTTGGCGCGTGTTGTTACCAAGAATTTCTATCGAAAACTCGCGATGTTGACCGTGCTGAGTTGTCCACAGCTCTGTAAGATCCTGCATATCAGACAACTAACAAATGCCAAAACTTGAAGGCTCGGGCCGTTGGTGTTAGTTCAACACAAAGATATTATAATCTCGACAAAAGAGTAAATGCAGTTAAAGCACATTAAATTGAATATCTGTTGATCGCACAATCTAGCGAGTTGTGAACCGTGAATGTACTAGATTGGAAGTTATTTTCAATCCCTCGTGAGTTGATGATTTTCTATTTAACGAGTTATAAAATCGTAAGAACACCTTCAAGCATTCATGGTCATTGTACGTGAGTAAGGTCGAATTCAAAAGAACTACCTTCTCTCGTCAAAGGTATCCTGTCTCCATTCTCGACAACGTTCTTAGCAGGATTGACGTCATATGACAAATGCACTGTGCGATGCAGCATTCAGTAGGGGTTTCTCTTCCATGACTTCTTGTTTAAGGCCGAGAGTTTTTCGTATTATCTTTTCTCTTTATTAGCCCACTTCACTTGTCTCGTTTTCTTAGGCTATTCAAAGTTACCCATTTAACGAGTTTTGGACCAATGACTCCCAAACCAGACGGTTTTGGGGCATTAGGTGTACAGACACCCCTTCGTGGTTTATTTACTCGAGTAACAAAGGCCACGGTTCGAGACAAGCTGGTGGTCTGCACCATTCATTCTTTGCTTAACCTTGCGCAAGATTCGTTTTTCTTAGGCTTGAGTTACCCATGTAGCGAGTGTTAGGCCGGTGGACTCCCAAACCAGACGGCTTTAGGGCACCAGATGCAGAGACACCCCTTAGGCTTAATTACTCGAGTAGCCCATGCCACGATTCGAATCTGCTCGGGCCTCCTCTACTGTAATGCTCGTTTTCTTAGGCTCTGAGTTACCCATGTAACGAGTGTTGGGCCAGCGACTCCCAAACCAGATGGCTTTAGGGCACCAGGTGTAGAGACACCCCTCGGGCTTAATTACTCGAATAACCCAGGCCACGATTCGAGACATTAGCTTGATAATCATTTATCGTCTGACTTCTTGATATTAGCCTGATAATTATCAACTGTCTGACTACGTGTTAATTGCCATCAACGTCGTCATAGTTTTATACCCCAAAACTGAAAGTTCCTGCAAATGCAAAGTGAAGACTGGCACATGAGGTCGATTCTATCACAAACGTTGCTTTGAATTAAGGCTTTGTACCCGATCAAAAGGTTGAATAGCTTTCTTCGTCTAATCATACTCACGATCGTGCTGCACGGTTGCTTGTCAGAATTAATCCGATTCCTATCAAGTCAAATAAAATCCCCCTTCACGCGGGTCATCGTATCCCAGGAAAACTGTGCTTGACAAAT
The DNA here is from genome assembly GCA_034770075.1 of Aralia elata. Classification (NCBI taxonomy): domain Eukaryota; kingdom Viridiplantae; phylum Streptophyta; class Magnoliopsida; order Apiales; family Araliaceae; genus Aralia; species Aralia elata. The sequence continues at coordinate 592,027 of JAVJAP010000197.1, read as the reverse complement.
GCCAGATGATCGTATCGTTGAATATTGAATTGACATGAGGTAGCATTTGATGATGATGGTGCATGTTGATGGGATTGTTGCATGGGTGCCAATTTGCACGTCATCATTTCCTGGGTAGTGATAAATGCCCCGGTGTTAAGTTACTTTTCTTGTGATCTCCCTCGTACTGGTTGCATCGGTATCTCGTTGGGCTGACAAAAGATCCGGTCCTTTGACTTGTTGAAAGGTTTGGGGGATTTTTTGATTTTTGAGATTTTTTTTTTAAATTTATTTTTTTAGATCACAGAGTTGTTTCACAGAGTCAGAATTAACGGGCTGGGGAACGCCTTCCCGTCCATTCCTTGTAAGATGAGGGCTCCCCAGAGAGGACTTTTTTTATCGTGACGGCTCCCTTTAATTTAGAGCGAAATTCCCCTTAGCTTCGTCTTGGCAGGGCGCGATCCTTTTGAGGACTAAATCGTTTACTTTGAATTTCCGGGATCGTACCCTCTTGTCGTATGCCCGGGAGATACGTAAGGGGTTGCCCCTGCAAATGTGCGAACTGAGGTTCGATAGGCAAACAGGGTGAGCGACAATAAATCCGGCCATCCCCGATGATTGGCGGACATTCTTCCCATGATCGTCTTTGTGTTTTATTTGCAACCCCCACTGCCCCATTCATCTTGGGCTGGTAAATGACTGAATCAAAATGTTTGATCTTGAATTTGTCGTATATCTCCTCCTTGAGGGCATCGTTCAGACTTCTATAGTCGATGCGGCCCCTCACTTCTCCTCCAGGTTGTGGTACTGGGATTCTGTCGGAAAGCCATTCAGGGTAAATAGACACCGTGATGATTCCTGCTTTAAACCGCTTGATAATCTCGTCCTTTACTTTCAATCTCCATTCAGGCTTCAACGTTCTCAACTTTTGCTTGACTGGTCGGAAACCCTCCTTGATGGGCAGTCGATGTCCTACAACGTCTGTGGACAATCCAATCACGTCGCCACGGGACCAAGCGAACATATCTCCATACAGGCTCAACAACTCGGCTATTTTTTTTTTGTGGTCGAATTTGCCCCTACTCCGGGTTCTTTGTGATCGTTAGGGGTTCTGATGTTTGATGGCGATGGTTTGGTCTAAGTCGGGTTTGGGTTTATCTTCGACCCATCCTTTGATCTCGTTAGGCGTATTGTTGATATCTGTCTCATCCTGCTCAATCCCCATCAGATCGAAATCTAGCTCTATACCAAAATCGTGATCCTCCTCAAATTTGGCCTATTGCTTGTCAGGCTAGAATGCCTCAAATCGGGGTACCTGACATAAAACAAAAATGCTTGTCATATATATAAAACATTTCAGCACATGATCTTCTTTTTGGATAACATGACAAAATGACATGAGCGTGCAGGGATTTGAAATAAAACTCAGAATTTTAAAACCCATTGATCTTCTACTGGCCGGGATTCACTGCCATACTCCTGGATTTACCCTTTCCTGGATATCACTTGTTGCACGGTCCAACTGGCCATGGTGAGGTCAAGCAATGGAGCTCATTAGGAGGTTCATGGATCGCATTGGCATGGATCTGGCATTAATGTCATTTCCTGACATGAGTATCGCAGTCAGTTTTCATGGTTAGCCAGTAGTGACCCGTTCACATGATTTTCTTTGCCAAAAATGTTCTGCTCATATGGGTTCCGCACACATCGCCATGTGCTTCGTTCATTAATCTGTGGGCTTCTTCGGCTTCCAGATATCTCAGCAGTCTCGTAGCTAGGTCCCATTTATGCAAATCGTCTCCGCTTAGGAAGAATTTCACTGCCCATCTTTGGATTCTCTTTCCTCGGTCAGATCTGCATTTTCGGGAGAGGAGCTGTCTCGAAGGAACTCTTTAATGTTTTGATACCAAGCCCATTTAAGAGGGGCGTCACTATGGGAGATCTCTCCGATCTGATCCTCATAGGCCGGACAAGTCTGTACCGCAATTTCCCCCTGAAAGCTCATCTCGTACCGTGATGTGTGAATCAGGGAAGCCAGTGTGGCTAGAGTATCCGCGAAGTCATTTTGATTTCTGGGAACGTGCCGAAAGGCAATATCTTTGAATTGTTTGGCAAGTTTGATGATGAGGCGATGGTAGGGCAATAGCCGAAGCCCTTTGGTGCTGTATATTCCCATGGCCTGCCGGATGACCAATTCGGAGTCTCCAACTACTATCATCCTTTTGATTCCCATTCCCAGGGCTAATCTCAGTCCTAGGATGCATCCCTCGTATTCGGTCGTATTGTTCGAGTGGCAGAACTGTAATTTCATGGCTACCGGCTTCTGCCATTTGGATGGATGGAGTATGGACTTTACGGCCTCTTAGTTGGGTCTTAGGGGCAATCTCGCAAAACAAACAAAGGCCGTAGTTTAGTACTGTGCCAGTTACAAGTTGGCAGATGCATGTCAACACTGATGCATGATTATTATTATTATTATTATTATTTTTAGGTTCTCTAATCTTATCCTGCAAAACAAGGTCAGTGTTTGATGACAGGATAGTATTTAGAAGTTTTAGAAAACCTTGGTACGTGGTATGGATTGCCTTCCTGCAAAACCATGTCAGTATTCTCTTTATATGTGCAGGTGATGTAATCACATGATACAGGACATGTTTATTACGATGATGACGGTATGACAGTTGTATGCCATTTACATGACATTTATTTATTTGACTGAACGATAAAAGGGCATGAAGAAGCTTCCCTTTCGTTAGGTTTATCAGAGGCTGACCTATCCTACGGTTACTCTCGCGGGCTTTTCGGCATGAAGGTCCCCAAATCTTTGCAATCTACTCGTCTGAATCCTTTCGATTGGAGCGGATCTGGGTGGTGCGTTTCCTGAGCCATCTTCGGGGAGCAGCCCATTCGAGTCCAGTAATAAGCAACCGACAGGTTCGCCTCAAGAGGAGGTACACTCTCAACATACATTCACATTCATCGTCCTCACCGTATGCATATGATTACTTTGAAGTAAAGCAATTCCATTCAATCATTCATTCATTGGACAAAAACACACATTCACACAACAACAAGTAAAACAGGTCAAAATATCGCACGCACATACACATTCATAAATTTTAAAGGATAGGACAGCATCAAGATTTGAACGCGGCTTAAGCCCTCTAATGTTCCCCAGCAGAGTCGCCAACTGTCGACGCCGGGAATGTCGCTTCTTTGGCGATTAATGGCCCTTTCCAATTTTAGCCTTTTTTATTTGAATGATTTTGGAAAAGGTCGGCATAAATGTCGACGGGGTTTTGAAAGATCGTTTTTATGATGAGCCAATTGACCAGAGTCGCCAGTTGGTATATTTGAAATGGATGTACCAACTCATCCGAATTTCGTTTTTGTAAATCGTTGGCTCATGTGTGACTCCGAATTAATTGGTCTGCGAACCGAGATTCATAGAGTTCGGGGGCTTGCTTAAGTGAGGGGAAGGTGTTAGGCACCCCCCGACTTCCGTGAAACACGGTTACCGCAACCTTGATGCTTTTCCTATCCTTTTAATTCTTAAAATGTGTATGTGTGCGTGCGTATGTGTGTGCCTATGCGAATGTTGTGATGAGTTTGTATGAAAGAATCATTTGGGGTTTTTATGGGACGTCGTCTTTTGAGAGTGCTTTAGAATGTCCTTCGGCTTATACGAGAAAGCTTTATTCTTTATTAGAAAGGTTTGATTTTAATTGTCAAAACTGCAAGGTTTTCATTTAGGTGTCGTTTTGGCAAAACAAGAGTTTTTAAACCTTCGTCAAAATAGGAATCGAGACCTATACGTTGCTCTCATAATTAAAATGACGGCAATTTTCTAGGATCTCTTTAACCCTATGCACATTGGTTTAATAAAACGTCATTTATTCTATAAAACCATTTTTTGATATTTGAAAACGATTTTCTTTAACCTTCTCGTTAAATAGGAATCGACATTCATTAGCACTTCCAATTTCTTATCCTCGTAATGCTAATAACCTAATTTGATTGATTTTACGAAAGTCTTCATCGTTTAGCTTTGAAATCAATTTTATGTCATAAGTCAAATCAATCATTAAAATGCGTTGGGGCTATTCATGGGCATGTAAGCCATCAAAATAACCCCAAACGCCCACAATCACGTATTGCACTATTACGGGGCCTTAAACCCGATTTTTGACTTGGTATCGTTTTAAGGCCCGACAATTACATCTTACAATAAAGGATAATCAATCCTATTACATACACAAAAATTGTCCATCATCGGATTTGAACCACGGGGTCGCGTTCCTAGGCTCACATCCACAATTTCTTGCAAATGATATCAAAGTGGATGTAAACTTGTGTATTTGAATAGAATGAGAAGTATATATGATACAATCAAATAAAAAGTGTATAAATCCTCTCTTTTTTTCTTCCTTTCTCTCCTATTTTGTTGCAAATTTTTGCTATTTCTCCCTAATTTTCCGAGCTGCTGCTGCCTTCCTTCTTCCCCTCTCACTCTCTATATGTCCGAATGAACTGAAACTGGGCTGTTAATAGGCAAGCCAGGGCAGCCGCAGATGGATCTGCGGCTGGCCATAGATGGATCTGCGGCTGGCTGGCCGCCTACCATCCACTCATCCTGGTTTTCGGTTTCCGTGTTTCGAGTTCCGTGTTTTCAAAAGGCGCACTTATTGGCCGCAGATCAATCCGTGGCTGGCTGGTTTGACTTTCTCGATTTTCATGCCATGCCTCGATTCTCGTGTCGTGACGTCGGTTTTTGCCGACAGGCTTGTATTTTGCAATCCGGGAATTACTGGGAGACGTGCCACATCTTTCGGGAATGCTCATTTCGGATGGCCTTGTTGTCATATCGGTTTTGATTTGCAAATCGTCGCGGTGGCGTCGAGTGTTCGTACTTGCGCCCATCCTTCGCTCTCGTAGGCCGGCTCAATGGACGATTTTGCCCTCCTGTCAAGGTTAGTATACGAAGTGCAAAATTTGGATGTCTACACCAGGGTCACAGCTGGTCCCATGCGCCATCAGTTCTTGACTTTTACTGGGTTGCGGAGGACAGTTCTGTTATCGGTGATCACATCAGGCCATCTAGTTCCCCTTCATTTCCTGATTGACCGATTCGGCTCACCCGACAGTTTTCATTTATTCTATGGTGATTTTTTTGTATCTGAGGAGCGTTGGGGCGCTTTGAAAGTAGGTGTTTTGATGGCTTGTGTTATCTCAGTTTTGTAACTGCCAGCCGGATCCGATCTGTTGGATATGCGAGTTATTGCGGCCACTAGAGCCCTTCAGGAGGATCACACCATTATTCCCATGATACTAGCAGACACCTACATGTCAGCCTCATATTGTCAGTCTTTCCGAGGCAGAGTATTCACAGAGAGCTCTATTTTGTTGTATGTATGGTTTATGAGCCATCTCAGCCCCATCGGTCATTTCCGTCGCCATGGGTTTTGCTTCAGCCACGACATAGCCATGCAATTTTCGTTCCGTCCCGTGAGCTGTACTGATGCGGCTTCCTAGATAGAATTCTTATCGGCTATTGAGGAGCCCTTTCATCTCTTGATCTATTCGGGTTATTGCTCCTTCATGAGCTTCTCGACTCATGTGCCCACCTTGGATTTCATCCCTATTTCTGGCTTGAGGGGCGTGACGACTTATCATCCCTTGGCAGTTATGGGGCAGTTTGATCAGATACAAGATTTTCACCCTTTCACGGGCGCAGCCGACTACCGATTCCTCATATCACCCCAGAAAGAGAGAGATCTACTGCGGGTATATGATCTATGGTCTCACAAGATCTTTGCCGAGTATAGTAAGAGTTGCCCCATTCAGACATCTGCTTATGTGCAATGGTTGCACAGAGACTCTGATATGGTTGGTTTGAGTCAGACTGGAGTATTTGATGACTCTCAAGCGATTTTCACAGATGATACCACACCAGAGGTATTTATTCCTCCTGAGTCTACAGAGATGATGTCCATATATGATTTTGAAGGCTTCTCCACTCCCGCCGATATTCCTTATTCCATCTCAGCTGATTCTGCCCCTAGTCGGGTTACTGAGGATAGTCGGATCCGACTGGCCTTGATTACTACTGAGGCTGAGAGGGACGCTGCTTTTGTTGAGAGAGATGCTGCTATTCTAGCCAGAGATGCTGCCCTCACTGACAGAGACGCCATTATATTGCAGACTAGGGTAGTTATAGATGCTAACTCTGAGACTGTTAGCCGAGCCACTGCTTTATTGGATCGCATCGACATGATTGGGCAGCAGATTGCAGGGGATGTCGATGCTTCAGATCTATCCACCACCTTATCCATCCTGCTTCAGTTAGTTTCAGATTTGTAGATCATTTTATTTCTTGCATAGACTATGTCAGTTTCATCGGTTATCGAAAGAGAAATCTTGTAACAAAATGACTTATATATATAGACATGCATTTAAATTTAGTTATTTTCCCTTTTTTGTCGTATCGTTGCCTTTCATTGGATCCTCATTTTATCCAGCTAACCATGATTTTGATATTTCGCCTTCTTTCCCTTCTCAAGTCTTGATGGAGATTTGTCAGATATTGCCGCACACCCTGTTGATTTCATCGGACTGAGTCTTAGATTCTGGCTAAATATTTGGTTGGGTTAGGGTTATGTCATTTGAGATGAAGCTGCTTAGGTGGCTGGTTTCGGGAAGGTTTCGAGGGTATAGGAAGGTTTTTCTGGCTGTTGGGAATCGGTTTTGGTTAGAGAAAGTATTACTTTGTAAAGAAATGGACCGTGCGCTGATGGCTGCCTACGTACTCCCACAAGTCGGGAGATCAGGTCCTACGTAGTTCGTTCTTCAAAGAAAGAGGAGAAAATGATGATTTTTTTTAGCGTAGAACCGCTTCACCGAGTCAGAATTTATGGGTTGTGGAAACACCTCACCGTCCATCTCTTGCAAGATGAGGGCTCCTCCGGACAACACTTTCTTAATCACAAAAGGTCCTTCCCAGCTCGGGGCAAACTTCCCTTTGGCTTCGTTTTGACAAGGCATGACTCTCTTTAGCACTAGGTCATTTTCCTTGAACTTCCGAGGTCTTATCTTTTAGTCGTACGATCGAGAGATTCTTTGTTGATATAACTGACCGTGCAAAACAGCTGCCACCCTCCTTTCATCAATTACGGCCAATTGGTCGTACCGACTTTGCATGCAATCCTCCTCGTTTATTTGAGCATTAATCAAGATTCTGAGGGATGCCATCTCAACCTCAACTGGCAGAACAACCTCCATTCCATATACCAAAGCGTAAGGGGTTGCCCCTGTAGAAGTACGCACCGACGTTCTGTACGCCAGCAGGGTGAGAGGTAGCAGATCCAGCCATCCCCGATGATTAGCAGACATTCTCGCCATGATCCTCTTGATATTTTTATTTGCAGCCTCCACTGCCCCATTCATCTTAGGACGGTAAATCACAGAATTGAGGTGTTTGATCTTAAACTGGTCACATAATTCCTTCATGAGGGCATTGTTCAAATTCTTGGCATTGTCGGAGACTAAGACCTCAGGTTGCCTGTATCGGCAAATGACATTATTACTGATGAAACGGACGATGATCTCCTGAGTTACTTTGGGGAAAGAAGCTGCTTCTACCCATTTAGTGAAATAATCGATCATGACGAAGATATATCGGTGTCCGTTCCTTGCTTTGGGCTCTACTGGTCCGATTACATCCATACCCCACATTGAGAATGGCCAAGGGGAGGTCATACAATGCAGTTCATTGGGAGGTGCATGGATTACATTGTCGTGCGCCTGACATTGGTAACATCGTTTGACATGATCATCGCAGTCGGCTTTCAGTGTTAACCAGTAATGCCCCATTCTCAAGATCTTTTTGGCCAGCATCGGTCCACTCATGTGTGGCCCAAACACTCCACCATGTATTTCGTCCATAATCTTTTGGGCCTGCGTTTCATTTACACATCGCAACAATCCCAAACCGGCATCCCTCTTGTACAGTGAATCCCCGCTCAGATAAAACCTCATTGCCATCTTTTGGATTCTCAACGTCTCAGCTCGGCTTGCTTGGTCGGGAATGGATCTATCCCTCAGATACTCCCTTATGTTGTGATACCAAGGCTGCTTTGGCAGAACCACCTTCTCCGATAATACTGCCACAAGCTCCTCGTATGCCGGGGCATTCTGTACCGCTATTTCAATCTGTGGAACGTCCCTGCTTTTGATTATGTGGATTAAGGAAGCCAGAGTTGCCAATGCATCGGCAAAATCATTCCGTCCCCAAGGGATATGTCGGAAAGCGATATCTTCAAACTCTCGCATCAATTGGATAACACATCGGTGCTATAGAAGTAACCGGAGCTCCTTAGTACTATACACCCCGATCGCCTGTCTGATTACCAGCTCTGAATCCCCGAACATCGCTAGTCTCCTCACTCCCATATCGCGGGCAAAATGGAGTCCCAATATACATCCCTCGTACTCAACTGTGTTATTTGAATTACTGAACTGTAATTTAGTGGCCACGGGGTATTGCTCTCCGGTGATAGAAACCAGCACTGCTCCGGCTCCTGCCCCTTCAGCATTCATGGCACCATCAAAATACAACTTCCAGAACTGCCCCTCGTCCTCACATCTCGTGTGTAAGACCCATAATACATCTTCGCCCGACAAAGGAGTTTCTAAAGGCTCCATCCCCCTTGCTGGCATTTCTGACAATTGATCTGCAATTCCCTGCCCTTTCATGGCTTTCTGAGTTACGTATACGATGTCGAACTGCTGTAAGATTAACTGCCACCTTGACAATCGACAGTTCAGCATGGGCCTTTCAAAGATATACTTCAGGGGATCCATTCTCGATATCAGGTACGTAGGGTGCCCGTGGAGATAGTGCTGTAATCTCACTGCAGCCCATGCCAAAGCACAACAGGTGTAATTCTGTTCACATCGGCTAAATCTCTTGCTGAGGTAATAAGTGCCCTGCTCTTTTCCTGATTCATTCTTCTGTCCCAACATACATCCCATCGCAATGGCATTGACCGATATATACATAAATAGAGGGATCCCATCCTTCGGGGGTACCAGCACCGGTGCTTCTGTCAACTGCTTCTTAATGGTCTGAAAGGCTTTCTGGCTTTGCTTATTCCACTCTTGGGAGACATCTTTCCTTAACAGTTTAAAAATCGGCTCGCATGTAGTTGGCAAGTGGGATATGAAGCGGCTGATGAAGTTTATTCTTCCCAGAAATCCTCTTATCTCCTTTTTTGTGCGAGGCGCCGGCATATCCACAATGGCCTTAATCTTCGCCGGATCCAACTCAATGCCCCGATTACTAACCAGGAATCCCAAGAGCTTGCCCGACTGCACTCCGAAAGCACACTTTTCCTGATTGAGCTTCAAATTATATTTTCTGAGCCGATCGAATAGCTTTTTGAGATGGGTTATATGATCAGATTCTACCCTCGATTTCATGATAATGTCATCCACGTAGACCTCTATCTGCTTGTGCATCATGTCGTGGAACAGAGCCATCATGGCTCTCTGATAAGTAGCCCCCGCATTTATGAGACCGAAGGCCAATCGTCTGTAGCAGAAGGTGCCCCAAGGGGTGATGAAAGCGGTCTTTTCCCGGTCTTCCTCCGCCACCATTATCTGATGATACCCCGCAAAGCAATCAACAAAAGAGTACATCTCGTATTGGGCTGTGTTATCCACCAAGATGTGTATAAAAGGCACTGGGAAGTTGTCCTTGAGACTGACCTTGTTCAGATCTCTATAGTCGACACATACCCTCACCTTCCCTCCAGGCTTAGCCACTGGGACTATATTGGATAGCCATTCCGGGTAAGTGGACACCATAATGATTCCAGCCTTGAACTGTTTGACGATTTCTTCCTTAACCTTCAAGCTCCACTCCGGTTTTAGCTTTCTTAGTTTCTGCTTGATAGGCTTGAAACACTCCTTGATGGGAAACCGGTGTACCACAATGTTGGTGGACAATCCGATCATGTCCTCATGAGACCAGGCAAAAACATCCTCCTACTGGCTTAGCAACTCGGTTATTTCTGTTTTTTGGCTAGTGGTCAGATCTGTCCCTATCTTGAGCTCTTTGGGTTTGTCAGGGGTTCCGATATTTATGGTGATGGTTTGGTCTAAGTTGGGTTTGGGTTTGTCTTCGATCCATCCTTTGATCTCGTCAGGCGTGTCGTCATTATCTGTCTCATCCTGCTCAATGCCCATTAAATCGAAATCCAGCTCAATATCAAAATCATAGTCATCTTTCAAATTTGAAACATCGTTTGTTAGGCAAGAAATACTCAAATTGGTACACCTGACATGAAACGGAAATATTTGTCATATATATAAGTCATTTTCTCACAATGATCATCTTTAAAATAACATGACAAAATAACATAACTATGCAAAATTCAAAATAAGGGACAAAAACTGGTATCTATTCATCCCCTACTATCCGGGGTATACCACCCTGACGCCATATTTTACCCTCGTTTGGATATTACTGGCTCCATCGTCCAATTGTCGGTGGTCAGATCGGCCGGAATGCGACAGATGAAAGGCGGCTTCGCATCGGGAACTTCCTCGATGACTACAGCCACATCGCATTGGTCCTTCTTCATAACCTCTTCAGGAATAGTCAGCCCCGCCCAATTGATGACAGGCACACTCTGTTGTGCTCCTGACGGCGTGGCAACATCCTTCCCTTTTCCACTGCTTATTGACTGTCCAGGGATATAACACTTGGTTTCAAACTGTTGCATGACCTCCTACAGGAAACTCTCCTTTCCGTATACCAAAGCGTAAGGGGTTGCCCCTGTAGAAGTACGCACCGACGTTCTGTACCCCAGCAGGGTGAGAGGTAGCAGATCCGGCCATCCCCGATGATTAGCAGACATTCTCGCCATGATCCTCTTGATATTCTTATTTGCAGCCTCCACTGCCCCATTCATCTTAGGACGGTAAATCACAGAATTGAGATGTTTGATCTTAAACTGGTCACATAATTCCTTCATGAGGGCATTGTTCAAATTCTTGGCATTGTCGGAGACTAAGACCTCAGGTTGCCTGTATCGGCAAATGACATTATTCCTGATGAAACGGACGATGATCTCCTGAGTTACTTTGGGGAAAGAAGCTGCTTCTACCCATTTAGTGAAATAATCGATCATGACGAAGATAAATCGGTGTCCGTTGCTTGCTTTGGGCTCTACTGGTCCGATTACATTCATACCCCACATTGAGAATGGCCAAGGGGAGGTCATACAATGCAGTTCATTGGGAGGCGCATGGATTACATTATCGTGCGCCTGGCATTGGTAACATCGTTTGACATGATCATCGCAGTCGGCTTTCAGTGTTAACCATTAATGCCCTGTTCTCAAGAACTTTTGGGCCAGCATCGGTCCACTCATGTGTGGCCCACACACTCCACCATGTATTTCGTCCATAATCTTTTGGGCCTGCGTTTCATTTACACATCGCAACAATCCCAAATCGGCATCCCTCTTGTACAGTGAATCCCCGCTCAGATAAAACCTCATTGCCATCTTTTGGATTCTCAACCTCTCAGCTCGGCTTGCTTGGTCGGGAATGGATCTATCCCTCAGATACTCCCTTATGTTGTGATACTAAGGTTGCTTTGGCAGAACCACCTCCTCCGATAATACTGCCACATGCTCCTCGTATGCCGGGGCATTCTGTACCGTTATTTCAATATGTGGAATGTCCCTACTTTTGATTATGTGGATTAAGGAAGCTAGAGTTGCCAATGCATCGGCAAAATCATTCCGTCCCCGGGGGATATGTCGGAAAGCGAAATCTTCAAACTCTCGCATTAATTGGATAACACATCGGTGGTATGGAAGTAACCGGAGCTCCTTAGTGCTATACACCCCGATCGCCTGTCTGATTACCAGCTCTGAATCCCCGAACACCGCTAGTCTCCTCACTCCCATATCGCGGGCAAAATGGAGTCCCAATATACATCCCTCGTACTCAACTGTGTTATTTGAATTACTGAACTACAATTTAGTGGCCACGGGGTATTGCTCTCCGGTGATAGAAACCAGGACTGCTCCGGCTCCTGCCCCTTCAGCATTCATGGCACCATCAAAATACAACTTCCAGAACTACCCCTCGTCATCACATCTCGTGTGTAAGACCCAGAATACATCTTCGCCCGACAAAGGAGTTTCTAAAGGCTCCATCCCCCTTGTTGGCATTTCTGACAACTGATCTGTAATTCCCTGCCCTTTCATGGCTTTCCGAGTTACGTATATGATGTCGAACTACTGTAAGATTAACTGCCACCCTGACAATCGACAGTTCAACATGGGCCTTTCAAAGATATACTTAAGGGGATCCATTCTCGATATCAGGTACGTAGGGTGCCCGTGGAGATAGTGTTGTAATCTCACTGCAGCCCACGCCAAAGCACAACATGTCCTTTCAATGGGGGTGTAATTTTGTTCACATCGGCTAAATATCTTGCTGAGGTAATAGGTGGCCTGCTCTTTTCCTGATTCATTCTTCTGTCCCAGCATACATCCCATCGCAATGGCATTGACCGATATATACATAAATAGAGGGATCCCATCCTTCGGGGGTACCAGCACCGGTGCTTCTGTCAGCTGCTTCTTAATTGTCTGAAAGGCCCTCTGGCATTGCTTATTCCACTCTTGGGAGACATCTTTCCTTAACAGTTTAAAAATCGGCTCGCATGTAGTTGTCAAGTGGGATATGAAGCGTCTGATGAAGTTTATTCTTCCCAGAAATCCATCTTATCTCCTTTTCTGTGCGAGGTGCCGGCATATCCACAATGGCCTTAATCTTCGCTGGATCCAACTCAATGCCCCGATTACTAACCAGGAATCCCAAGAGCTTTCCCGACTGCACTCCGAAAGCACACTTTGTCGGATTGAGCTTAAAATTATATTTTCTGAGCCGATCAAATAGCTTTTTGAGATGGGTTATATGATCAGATTCTACCCTCGATTTCACGATAATGTTATCCATGTAGACCTCTATCTCCTTGTGCATCATGTCGTGGAACAGGGCCATCATGGCTTTCTGATAAGTAACCCCCGCATTTGTGAGACCGAAGGCCAATCGTCTGTAGGCAGAAGGTGCCCCAAGGGGTGATGAAAGCGGTCTTTTCCCGGTCTTCCTCCGCCACCATTATCTGATGATACCCCGCAAAGCAATCAACAAAAGAGTACATCTCGTATTGGGCTGTGTTATCCACCAAGATGTGTATAAAAGGCACTGGGAAGTTGTCCTTGAGACTGGCCTTGTTCAGATCTCTATAGTCGACACATACCCTCACCTTCCCTCCAGGCTTAGCCACTGGGACTATATTGGACAGCCATTCCGGGTAAGTGGACACCATAATGATAACAGCCTTGAACTGTTTGACGATTTCTTCCTTCACCTTCAAGCTCCACTCCGGTTTTAGCTTTCTTAGCTTCTGCTTGACAGGCTTGAAACCCTCCTTGATGGGCAACCGGTGTACCACAATGTCGGTGGACAATCCGATCATGTCCTCATGAGACCAGGCAAAAACATCCTCCTACTGGCTTAGCAACTCGGTTATTCCTGTTTTCTGGCAAGGGGTCAGATCTGTCTCTATCTTGAGCTCTTTGGGTTTGTCAGGGGTTCCGATATTTATGGTGATGGTTTGGTCTAAGTTGGGTTTGGGTTTGTCTTCGACCCATCCTTTGATCTCGTCAGGCGTGTCGTCATTATCTGTCTCATCCTCCTCAATGCCCATTAAATCGAAATCCAGCTCAATATTAAAATCATAGTCATCTTTCAAATTTGAAACATCGTTTGTTAGGCAAGAAATACTCAAATTGGTACACTTGACATGAAACGAAAATATTTGTCATATATATAAGTCATTTTCCCACAATGATCATCTTTAAAATAACATAACAAAATAACATAACTATGCAAAATTCAAAATAAGGGACAAAAACTGGTATCTATTCACCCCCCACCATCCGGGGTATACCACCTTGACGCCATATTTTACCCTCGTTTGGATATTACTGGCTCCATCGTCCAGTTGTCGGTGGTCAGATCGGCCGGAATGCGACAGATGAAAGGCGGCTTCGCATCGGGAACTTCCTCGATGACTACAGCCACATCGCATTGGTCCTTCTTCATAACCTCTTCAGGAATAGTCAGCCCCGCCCAATTGATGACAGACACACTCTGTTGGGCTCCTGACGGCGTGGCAACATCCTTCCCTTTTCCACTGCTTACTGACTGTCCAGGGATATAACACTTGGTTTCAAACTGTTGCATGACCTCCTGCAGGAAACTCTCCTTTTTGGCCGACTTATCATTCGTGGGGGTCAATTTTTCACCTCCTGCCTCAGATACAGGCTTGCCAGTACCTTGTTCATTGTTGACTTTCGGCATCGGACTTTCGGCCAGTCGAGTTGGGGTTTCCCCTTGAGAGTGTTTCTGTTCTACGCCTCCATAATACCCCAACCCTGCCTTGCCTATCTGATTGGGCAGTTGAATAGGCTTAGTAATTCCTTGACTGTTCTTTCCCAACCCTCGCCCAGGTCGAAACTTCATCTTCATCATTTCTCTAGCAACAAAGGTAAGTTCAGGAGAGACCTTAGGTTTTACGGCTGGAGCCCCCAGACATTTGTAGTGGGGAGTATTGATTTCCAGCGCCTGAAAACTGGCGGGTACCACCGATTCGTCCAAATTAATCACCGGCAGGCCGTTCCTAGAAGGAGAAGGGCCATTACGCTCTGCAGAGACCGTCACCAGATTCCCGTCGATGATAAACTTAATTTGCTGGTGTAGCGTAGAGGGAACTGCCCCGGCCATGTGTATCCATGGCCTTCCCAATAACATGTTATAACTTGCTGCGATATCCAGGACTTGGAATGAAATATCGAAAGTACAAGGCCTTATCTCCACAGGAAATTCTATCTCCCCCATCGTATCCTTCCGGGATCCGTCAAAGGCTCGTACCACCACATAACTGGCCCGCAGGCGCTTAGGATTGACGTTCATTTTTTTCAATGTACTGAATGGACAGATATTCAATGCTGATCCCCCATCAATTAGCACCCCATTCATGATATATCCTGATGAGATTACCGCAATATGCAGCGGTTTCCGGTGCCCCCTTCCCTCTTTGGGGATATCATCATCTGTGAATGATATTACATTGTTTTCTAACAGATCGTCCACTAGATGGCCGAATCCTTCTTTGCTAATCACCTTGGGAATGTGTGCCTCTTCCAGGACTTTGGCCAGAATTCTGCAGTGATCGTCGGATGATAATACCAAATCCATGATCGATGTCAGAGTCGATTCCTCGCTCAATACCTTAACCCCCCTTGCTTCTGAATGATTCATCTTCTTTAAGAATTCCACAGCTTTCTCCTCGGATATTTTTTCGTTCTTCTTCCCTTTGCTCTCAAGGATTCGTCCTGGAAGATATAAAGGACTCCCCTTTGATGTTACAGAAGCTCAACTGGCCGCCTCCTCTGATACTCCCCCGTAATTCCACGGTACTGTTTTCAGACTGCTAATGGGGATTTGTGGTCTTGCTGCAATGGTGAGAAGTTTCGGAGCCGTTAACCTGATAGGCGCCTCTGTGATACCCCTGCTCAGACCCGCCAACCTAATCGGTGTCCCTCGTATATTCTCCTGATCACTTGTCATGCAAATCATCTCATCGATTCTCTTTATATAATTCAGCCTTGGTGGTCCTCTGGCTTTGCTGGCTTCCACCACATTGACCCCTTCCCCATCATGCTTAGGCAGGGGATTGACTTTAACATTTGGTGACTCTGGCTGTTCTACCACTATCTCCCCGCTATCGATCATGTTTTGAATCTTGTGCTTCAACGCCCAGCATTCCTGAGTATCATGACCAGGGGAACCCGAATAGTACGCACACTTCTTACTCGGGTCAAATCTTCTACCTTTCGGGTCAATTGGGGGTGCCAAATCGACTATCTTTCTCTGTGCTATTAATACTGCCAAAATCTATTCAAGAGGATCCCCAAGCGGGGTGAATACCCGATCTCTGGTGGTCTTAAATCTTCTTCGGTCGTCCATCCTTTGATTATCGAAATTAGGTTGTCGGGGTGGCACAATTCTCTGTATTTGCACTGGAGGGATATTCTCCACCTTCCTAGATGATCCGTGCAGGATGAGGGAAACATCTTCCTCCTTTCTCTTTTGGGTCCTGCGGGAAGCACTGCCATAGTTTCCACTCTGGATTTGCTCCGCAACTGTTTCTAGAGCTGTGAAGTCCCGGATTTTGCCAGACTTTAACCCCATGTCAACCATTTCTCCATGCTTTATCATTTTGGCAAAAGGTCTTCCAATCCCCGCTATCACTCGCTCATAATAGGGCGCCTCCTGAATATCCACAAAGGTCATTACCATCTCCGCCTCGCTCATTGGGGGATTCACCTGTGCAGCCATACCCCTCCATCGCTATGCATAGTCCCTAAAAGATTCTTTTGGTTACTTCTTGACCTTTGTCATCTGATATCTGTCAGGGGCCATCTTGGCCTGGAAGTTGTATTGTGTCAAGAAAGTATGGGCCAACTCCTCCCAGTTGTGGATCCGAGCATTATCAAGGCGGGCATACCAAGTTCTTGCTTCTCCCGTTAGGCTCTTTTGGAATAACTGCATCCTCAGTCCTTCGTCCTCTGCATAAGACCCAAGTTCCCCAATGTATATCTTCAGGTGTGTATAAGGGTCTCCCTTCCCATTATATTTCTCAAATTCGGGGATCTTGAACTTCTCCGGATACCTGGTTCTTGGAAAGACACACAGATCTGAATAATTTACCCTACCCAGGGAACCTATGCCTTTCAGAGACTGGATAGTTTCCTCCATCTGCTTCATTTTATTTTGAAGATCATCAGTGTCTCCCTCCTATGGAATAGTGATTACTGTCCTGTTAGGTGTAGGAATGGCTTTGGGGATGACTGGCTCGCCCTTAGGCTGGGGTTGATCATCCTTAGGCAGATCCTTGTTTGGCCGATCTTGTCTCAGTAGCAACTGCTCTTTCAGCACGTGGCCATTTCCAACATCTGTTTTTTAAAATTATCGAATTCCTCCCGAGATATGGAACCAGGATTAGGAGGTGGAAGATCAGCCATTTCAGATGTAGAATCCTGGGCCTTCTTAGATCGCAAACGCGTTTGAGGAGCAATCCTACAGGAGAAAACAGTTTGAAGTTTAATCTTGGGAAATGAAAGATGTGGATGCATGCTAAAGCTGTAACTTTTGTGTCTTTGGGTTTTTTAATCTTTCCCTGCAAAACAAAATGTTAGCAGTCCCTTATTACAATAATAAATGCTAGACACGAATTATTATGCTTTCTCAGCTATTCCCTGCAAAACATAGATGTTAGTACTTTCTTTTGACAAAAAGGGGAGGTATATATAAAAATATTGAATGGGACTATGACATTTATACGCGTAAACGTAAAAGGGCATGAGGAGACTTTCCCTGCGTTGGGTTAATCTGAGGCTAACCTACCCTAAGGTTACTCTCGCGGCTTTTCGGCATGAAGGTCCCCAAATCTTCGCAATCTACTCGTCTGAATCCTTTCGATTGGAGCGGATCTTGGTGGTGCGTTTCCTGAGCCATCTCCGGGGAGCAGCCCCTTCGAGTCCAGTAATAAGCAACCGACAGGTGTGCCTCAAGAGGAGGTACACTCTCAACATACATTCACATTCATCGTCCTCACCGTATGCAAATGATTACTTTAAAGTAAAACAATTCCATTCAATCATTCATTCATTTGGACAAAAACACACATTCACACAATAACAAGTAAAACAGGTCAAAATATCGCACGTACATACACATTCATAAATTTTTAAAGGATAGGACATCATCAAGATTTGAACGCGGCTTAAGCCCTCAAATGTCCCCAGCGGAGTCGCCAGCTGTCGACGCCAGGAAAATCGCTTCTATGCTAATTATTACCCTTTCCAATTTTAGCCTTTTTATTAGATGATTTTTTGGAAAAGGTCGGCACAAATGTCGACGGGGTTTTGAAAGATCATTTTTTATAATGAGCCAATTGACCAGAGTCGCCAGTTGGTATATTTGAAATGGATGTACCAACTCATCCGAGCTTCATTTTCGTAAATCGCTGGCTCATATGTGACTCCGAATTAATTGGCCTACAAACCGAGATTCATAGAGTTCGGGGGCTTGCTTAAGCGAGGGGAAGGTGTTAGGCACCCCCCAACTTCCGTGAAACACGGTTACCGCAATCTCGATGCTTTTCCTATCCTTTAATTCTTAAAATGTGTGTGTGCGCGCGTGAGTGCCTATGTGAATGTTGTGGTGAGTTTGCATGAAAAAAAACCCTTTGGTTTTTTGTGAAAAGTCGTGTTTTAATTTGAGAATGCTTTAGAATGTCTTTCGGCCTATACGAGAAAGCTTTATTTTTTTATTTTTATTTTTTGTGAGAAAGATTTGATTTTAATTGTCAAAAGCTGTGAGATTTTCATTAGGTGTCATTTTGGCAAACCAAAAGTTTTTTAAACCTTCGTCAAAAATAGGAATCGAGACCTATACGTTGCTTTCGTAAATAAAATGACGGGCAACTTCTAGGATCTCTTTAACCCTATGCACAAAGATTTAATAAAACGTTATTTATTTTTATAAAACCATTTTTGTGATGTTTGAAAACGATTTTTTCTTTAGCCTTCTCATTTAAATAGGAATCGACATTCATTAGCACTTCCAATTTTAAGCCTCGTGGTGTTAATAACCTAATTTGATTGATTTTATGAAAATCTTCATCGTTTAGCTTGGAAATCAGTTTTTGTGTCGTAAATCAAATCAAGCATTAAAATGCGTGGGGGCTATTCATGGGCATGTGAGCCATCAAAATAACCCCAAACGCCCATAATCACATATTTCACTATTACGGGGCCTTAAACCCGATTTTCAACTTGATATCGTTTTAAGGCCTGACAATTATATATTTACATTAAAGGGTACATCGACCCTACTACATACACCAAAAATGTCCATCATCGGATTTGGACCACGGGGTCGCGTTCCTAGGCTCACATCCAAAATTGTTACACACCCACAAAATGGATACTACAAAAAATAAACAACACCGGGTTGCCTAACACACCACAATATCCTAAAATAGCAATCTAAATACACTACGCATAATACATTACCATAACGAGCTAAAAATCACCAAATGGATATCATCGGGCCATTAGGAAGAATTTCGTTCCGTTGGAACCCTCACTAATAGTCCTTAATCCATGGATCCTCAATAATATACAAGAAAAACTACATTTAATATAGCCCGAATGACAAAAAGTTTAACAAAATGATATAACAAAAATGCTATAAAAAAGAGCCTTTTACCTTGCAAATGACACCACGATGCGTATAAACTCGTATATTAAATAGAGTAGAAAGTGTATGTGATACAATCTAACAAAAAGGGGTATAAATCCTAACTTTTCTCTCTTTTCTCTCCTCTCCCGCTGCTGCTTGCTGCTGCTTCTTCCCCTTTTTTTTCCAAACTTCTTCCCCCTGGATGAAAAATGAAGAACTGCATTGATAAAGGCTGCCAGAGGCAGCCGCAGATTGATCCGCGGCTTGGCCGCAGATTGATCTGCGGCTAGCCTCGGTTCCCCCCAGTCGTCCCATCATTGGCCGCGGATTGATCTGCGGCTGGCTGGGCTGATTTTCTCAATTTTCATACTGCACCTCGATTCTCGTGTCGTACTGTTGGTTTTTGCTGAAAGGCTTGTATTTTGCAGTTCGGGAACCGCTAGGAAACGTGCCATATCATTCATGTAACGAATGCAATTTTTATGATTGATTTAATTGCGTTGTGATTCTGGGAACAGGATCCTTTTAAGGAGGGAAAGATGTAACGAATGCAATTTTTATGATTGAAAAGTTTTACTAAATCGTGGAGATATCCATTAACATATTAATCGCTTGCAAGTATTAAAACTCACCAATATGTAGATATCATGCAGATGTAAAGGTAACAATTTTATAACTTAAAACTTGAGATTTTATTTATAATAAAATTACAAGAACAGGTAGGGAGATGTACAAAACTACTATGTACAAGACTCAGAATATAACTTAGGCTTACAAGTTAAGGGTTTAGACGGAGGAGAGATGGAGAGAATAAGAGGTACTTAACCAATCTGTCTGTAAATGAAAACTGAGACTTCCTTTTATAGAATAAGGAGAGACTGTTACAATTTCTAACTATTACAACTTTTGAGTAAATTAACAGTAAAAGTACAGGTTACTATTCATGAATAGTGACTTTTTTCACTATTCATCATGAGAATGGCCGACACTGCACTGTTGTAACTTTGCTTTCGGTGGAAAAGCTGAGTGATTCCTGACTTGAGTGAGGCATGCCTGTCTGGTAGTGCTAGCACGCCTGATTAACTGGATGACTCATTGCTTGGTGGGTCCTGCTCTATTGGGAGCATGCTGGTGACTCACGCGAATGGGTCCTGAGCATCTTGGAGGTTGACGATGAACTGCTCATCATCTTCATTAACTGAGTTGGATGAACTAGCTGAGGCTTCTTCTTGGAGTTTTTCTGTTCTCCGATGAAGAGCTTGAGCGATTAACTTGAGCTCTGCTGCCGAACAGTTCTGGATATCTGAAACATCAAATAAACCTGATCCTGCTGTAACTTCTTTGGTTTTACTTGATGATCCTTTTGGAATGGATCGTACTGGAGTAACTAGTTTAACTGGGAATTCTTTAAGAACGTAACCAATAATTTTGCTGACGTCAATCTTGTCCCACCATTTGATGAAGAACAATCTGACTACTGTAGGGACTGAGCAAATACTGGTTGTTGCTGAGGACGGATTAATGTCTGACTTGAACTCAATTTCAATTGTAGGGGTATGAATTTCATACTGCCACTTAAGAATCCATGGAACTTTATATTTGCTGACAAATTGAAGTGTAATTGGAACACTATCAAATTGTGGATTATGAGGGCATTTATAACTAAAATGAGTGACTGCATTTTCTAACTCTTGCGGGAAAATTTCTAAGTCTGATCCATGTCTGGACCACCATCGATTGAACCAAACTGGGAAATGAGACTTAAATTTTTGATCAAATTGTAAGAACCATGAGTGACCAAACGATTGGGTCTGGTATAGGAAGATATTATCCCATGCTTCAATATAATCATAGTAATTAAACTGAAGATCTTGATTATCTAACTGTTTAAGATCAGAGGGGCGGTTTCCCCAATCTGCCATTATAATTATTTGTTTAATGTATAAGGAATGGTAGATTGCTTTTGAACTGTCATTCCTATCATAGATAGGTTTGATGAAAACTGATTCAGTTTGAACTAGAATATCTTTGTAATAAGCAAGGTTTTTGAAGGTAACCATTGGAAGGAAGTGCCAGCCGGGAGGAAAGAATTGGGCAGCAAGTCTAACTGGGTCTTCTTTAAATTTAATATGGGGCTCAATATGAAATAGGTTTTGTTGTGAAATAGGGATATAAGGGGAATTTTGACTAGTGTTGGGCCTTGGGTTAACTGTTTGAACACAACCAAACGGATCAACTGGTTTGGGTTGACTTGCAAGGACTGAGTTGTATGGTTTTGGGATTGTCCCTAAAACCTGAAATTTGCTAACTAATGGGGTCGTGGAACTTGGGTTAACTGGGAAAGGAACCATGGCTCCTTTGTGTTGACTTGAACTAGTTGGGCCAGCTTGACTGGTCCTTTGTTTTCCACTACTCCTGACACTCATTTGGGCTTACTTGATTCAATAAACTCTCGAGTTAGAAAGTCTGGAATAGAATTGTCCTCACCTTTAATATACTCAATATCAAATTCAAAAATGCTGAGTAAAGATTGCCATCTGACGAAAACATGTTTAGAAGCTATATTTTCAACATCTTTTTCTAAAATATCTTTTGCCGATTTACAATCAATTCTGACTAAAAACTTGTGGCTTAAAACATCGCTTTGAAATTTATTTATGCATTTTACTAAAGATAAAATTTCCTTTTTAATTGTACTATATTTAACTTGTGTATCATTCCAAACACCAGAGTGAAATCGGACAATTTGCTCTTTGGAGGTAGGGTGAGTTTTTGTTTGAGTATCCCTCCAAAGCCTATTTCAGAAGCGTCCGTTTCAATGATTTTGAATGCATTTTCATTTGAGATACCAAGACAGGGCAATGTCTTGACATATTTTTTGACTTGCTGAACAACTGAGGTATGGACCTTAGTCCATGGAGGGGGATTTTCTTTTAATCGCTGAAACAAAGGTTGACAGATTTTTCTCAGATCTTTGACAAATTCTCCAATATAGTTGAGAGAACCTAAAAACCTTTGAAGTTGAGTTTTGTTAGTAATTTCGTCTGGGAATTTATCTGCAAACTTGATGGCTCTATCGATGGGAGTGATAAGGCCATGATAAATGTTATGACCAAGAAATCTAACTTTTGACTGAAAAATATCACACTTGGTTGGCGAAAGAACCAAACCATTGACTTTGATTGCTTTGAAGAAGGCATCTAAATGCTTATGATGTTCTTCAATTGTCTTTGAGAAAACAAGAATGTCATCGATGTAAACAATGATAAACTGACTGTAAGGAGTTAAAATAGTGTTAAGAATATTTTGAAATTCACTGGGGGCATTCTTTAGGCCAAAGACTTGTACGTTCCATTCATAATGTCCGAAAGGAGTGGTAAATGCTGTCTTATACCTATCCCTTTCATCAATTTGCACTTGCCAGTATCCTGACTTAAGGTCGAATTTACTAAAAATGGTGGAATGACTTAACCTAGCAATAAGGTCTTTCTTAATGGGTAATGGATACCTAATCCATTCTAGTACCTTATTGAGTGGTTTGTAATTAATAACTAACCGTGGGGCACCTCTTTCCTTTTCTGCTTCATTATTGACATAAAAGGCTGGACAAGACCAAGGTGATTTACTAGGCCTAATAAGACCTTTCTTAAGTAACTCTTTAATTTCAACTTTACAAAGTTCCATTTGTTCATGATTCATCTGTATGGGCCTAGCCTTGGTAGGAATAAGATATTCCTTAAATTCCTTTGCATATGGAAGCCTAACAGTATGGACTTTTCTATGCCAAAAGGCATTGGGCCGATCTGAGCAAAGTTCCTTTGTAATATAACTCATTTTCTCTTTAATTTTTTGTTGAACAATATCTCTAGTCAATTGTTCATCAATTTGTTTGTACCTAATTTCATTTTTTAAGAAATTTAACTGAGATTTTTTACAGTTTAAGATGTTCAAGTTTTTTAAAATTGCATCATCTTGAATCATTCTTAAATCTCTTTCTTTAGGGTTAAGAATAAACCTAAACGTGATTTCTTCACCTAGGTGTCTAGTGGTTAACCCGGCAGATGTAGTGACAAATGGATATAACAAATAGATAAACGGTAAACCCAAGATTATCTTATCTGTCATGTTTCTAATTAGAACAAAGGATGTTTTAAAGAATACTTTGTCCTGACAAATATGAGCCTTGGATAACTTATACTTGATGTCCATTTGACTACCATTTGCTGAATTAAGTCTCTCACTAGTCTTTTCATAATATTGAGTAGTAATAAGGCCTTCTTGAATACAATTCAAATCAGCACCTGTGTCTACTAATGCTGGTAATTCAATTATGAAGTCCTTATTAATAACTAAATTAATGTTAATATACCATTTCTGAATAGTAACATCCTTAATTCTTTGAAGACAATTATCTGTTGGGACAATAGGTTCTTTATTGTTCAACGACTCATGATTCTCATCTTCCGAGGAATTATTAACTAAAAGAGGCTGATCAATTTTAGATTCTTTGATTGCCTTTATTTCTTCTTGTAACTTAGGGATTTCTGATTTAATTTTAGAAATTTCCTTTTTAAGTTTATTAACTTCTAGGTTTAAATCCGCAACTGTAACTACTTTGATAGGGGTTTTAAATCTATCAAGAGTTTTGTTAAGACTGAAAATTGGTTTATCTTGGCTTTTCTTCAACTTACTTTCTGAAGTTGAGTCTTTGGCCAATAGTTTTTTCAATTTATCCATATACTGAGTTTTTAACTCAGGGTCATTTATTTTGCTTATTAGGTCGATTAACAAAGACTGTTCTTCTTCTTCCTTTGTTAATACATTAACTGTCTTGACACAGCAACTGTTTGTACAATCTTCCGTGCACAAGGTGACCTCATTATTACTATTACTATCCGATTTATTGCCACTACTAGAATTGTTTGATTGAATATCAGAGTAATTGCCATCACTAACCTGATTTCCAATCCTAAATAATTCTAGGATTTGCTCACAATCTTCAACTGAAATATTCAATTGATTTAATTTCTTTTTAACTCTGCATTCATTTTTGTAATGTCCTTTCTGCCCACAATTGTGGCACACAATTTTACTTTTGTCACTCTTCTTATTACTAGATTTATGAGAAGTTCGTCTGTGACTTGGTTTAGAAGTGGAATAATAATCATCTTTAGACTTATGTTGACTAGAATCACGTCTTTTATGAGATTTGTGATGACGTTTGTGTTTGTCCATATGACTATGCCTAGACTTATGCTTTCTTCTAGACGGAGCAATTGAGGGCAAACCGTATTGTTCACAGAAAGTTCCTAATTCATATTTGGCCTTTTTCTTATCCTTTCGTGCTTGACGAGCAATTTTGAAGTCAATGCACATTTTTGACCCTTGCTTTGTTATTATGCTAACTAATTCACCATAAGTTAGGTTATCATAATCTATATAACCTAGATCTTTACTTAATTATTCTCTGATTTTATGGGCAAACAAATTAGGAAGACCATTAACAAATTTTTCTTTCCAGTATGATTGATTGCTATCTGCTCTCATCATAACTCTGGAAATGAAAACTTCTTTGTACCATCTAAAATCACTTAAAGTGGGACATGAGAGATTACTGAGTTGATCATGTATTCTCTCTGTTATATTACTAGGCATACCAATGAAGTGTTTGATGATGGTAAATATTAAGGTATTTACCCCATCAGGGATTCCAGTCGCCATTCCTTCAGCTAATACTGGGAAACCCTCAGCATCAACTTGAACTGCATAAATAATGGCATTTCTAGATTCGTCAGTGAGATGCTTTTCCCACCAATATCTTAGAGTGCCGGTAAATCCACTAACAATTAACTCAACTATTTCTGGTTGGGTTAAACTATCATACGAAGTCATGTAACTATTAGCAACCATTGACAAATGACTTAGCTTGTTTAGGACTTCTTGCTCATTTAAACCGTCAATATTCCATTCATAAAGCTTATTTGAGGAAACGGAAAATTGATTATTTAAATTCCTATCTTCGAATTGTAAGTCAATCGGAGTGGGCCTTGATTGCCAATTTCCTTTTGAGTCAAACGTGACTTTCTTAACTTCATTTAAATCTGGCAAAGAATCAGAATCTGTGGGGTTATCCTCTGATTCACTAGCTGAAACCTCACTGTTATTCACTTGATCAATTACAGTAAGTGTTTTACTAGATTCTGCTGTGTTTAATTTTTTAAAAAGCTTGTCTAATGTTTGAGAAATTTCTTTGTCAGTTTTAGGCAATCCCAAGCCATCACGGCTTTCGGGAAGTTTTAATAAAGGCTGCTCATTTTTAGCATCTGGCTTTTTAATGAATTTTTCTTCATATTTTTCTTCAAATTTTTCTAACTGTTTACCTATAGTTGATAGACACTGGTTAGTAAAATTATTTTATTCAATTATTTTTTTATCATCTTTATTGCCATCTGAAACTTTGAAAGGACTAGCAATAACGACTGAGTTTTTAACCGGAATTTGGATTGTTTCTAGAGGCGGCATGACCGAAGACACTTTGGAGTTATCTCCGATAATCCACGAATTTCTAGTTAACACATTACAGTTTTCGAAATAGTTGTTATACCGCTGGTAAAATGAAATATTAATTTGTTCTTTAATTAAGAATTTTTTCCATTTATTTATTACTTTATCTCTTTCATTTTCAAGATGATTTTTCCTAAACTTGTGTCGTTGACTTTGGTTTTCTTTTGAATTAAAGTCAGCCACAAGGGAAGACCAATTTAATTTAAATTCCTTATTGATTACTAGTAACTGATGATCAATATTATGGGTTTCAAAATCTGATTGAGTGGGAGACATAACTTGTTCAGGACCATAGGTTGGTTGACTAGTCTGACCTTCTTGATAAATTCCTTTTATTTTAAAATCAGTCTTAGGAAAATCAAGATTTGAAATTTCACTAGGAATGTTAGAACAACTGTTCCTAGATCTGGGAATTAAAGATGGTGATGAAGAACTCTCAACATCTTCAATTATTAAAGGTCTTCTAGTACGTTCAAAACTTATGTTTACCGTACCATCAGAAAATTGTCGAACGTTTTCAATGTTTAGAAAATTATTTGAAATTGGTTTTTGTGGAACCTCTGTTGAGAGAGACCAATGACTTGGCAGGGTAATATCCTTCCAATGAATTGTTCTTGGAACTTGGATATTAGCATCCCTAGTACTACTTTGAATTAAGATTGTATGGTCTTTTGGACTCCTATTCAATGCATGTACATTTAAATTAGTCTTAATCGTTTTGTAATAAACTCGGTAAATTAAGGCTAATGGTTGAGAACCTTCCATCATAAAAGTGTTCTCTCCTGCAGTTTTTATATTTAATATTAATGCATGAATTAAGTTTGGATCACTTAGGCTTAAGGTGAGATCTGGAAAGCAATTGAAATGGATTGGACCATTATGCAAACTAGATTCGACCACACCAATGATGCTTGGGAAATATCTAAGAAACCTAGCATCTCTTAAGCATAAGTAAATACTTGAATTTACTCCTTTAATATTTAAAGGTTTAATTGCAACTTGAACTAAACCGACATGTATGAAATTGTAACCCCTTTTTCTTTGTCTGATAATCATATCAGAAGAAAACAGGTGACAAGTTTCATGTTCTTTCTTAATTGAGTAAACATTTTCAATAGTTTTAACATTATAGTCAACTTTGAAATTATCAGCAAACGATGACTGGTAAATTTCTCTTGGAGATATCCTAGGGATATTCCAATTGTGAAAAGATTGACTAATGTCTTCATAACTTTTTTCTTCACTGTTGACTGTGTTGCTAACTGGGGTATCGGCGGTATTGCCGGTGGTGTAACTACTGTCCTACGGCTGGTTGTTGAATTGGATCTGAACAATCTATTCATCTTGATTCTATAATCTTTCTAATTCTAACTAGTTTTATTCATCCATTCAAACATTCTTACACGACAAGGCCACGTACCCTAGTCCTATAGTCAAACGCCATACTCTGCCCTTCCTGGGACTTACATAGGCTACACTGACCTACCTGGACAAGAATGGACCATATATAAGAAGATGACTTCTGAATAAAATAGCAAGATAAGGAAGAAGATATGATCAATAGAGTAAATAACTTCAGATAAAATTCAGATTACTAACAGCAGATCAGTAATACAACTACAAACAACATGGCTCTGATACCAAGAAGGACAATATGGCTCTGATATTAATTGAGTTATATAAATATTTTTATTAATTTATTGAGTTAAATAAATAATTTATTTAGTTTTGGTGAAGTGGGTATATGTTGAGTTTAATAATGTTAAATGTTAATTTGAGTGTGATTTGTTATGTTATTCTAATTTAATTTAATAATTAAATTAGATGATGAAAAGGTTTATTTGAATAAATGATTTATTTGAATAATATAATTCATTTGGTGTTATTGTTATTGGTTAAATAAATTATTAAGTTAGTTTGTAAGGTTTAATTGAATTTATTTAATAATAAGTTTATTAAATTAGAAGTGTGACATTTAAAACTATATGTTATGATGATTTATTCAGTTTTACCAAACAAGGCCCTATGATCTTTGTTTGGGAATAATGGGTTATTTTATTTGTGTTTTACCAAACAAGGCCTTAAGACCTTTAGTTGAAATAATGGATTAATTTATTTAGTATTTGTCAAACAAGCCTTAGAGGCTTTTGAAATTTTTAACTGATAGATATTATATCATACGTTATTATTATATTAAGTATCAGTTTTTATTTTGTTTTTATTTCATCAGTTTTTATTTTTTTAAAAAGAATGTCAGTTAAGAAAGAAAGAAAGAAAAACAAAGAAGAAGAAACACAGAGCTTGAGAGAAAGAAAAGAACTCTGTGAATTTGAGAGTTGAGAGAAAAGAGAGAAATTGTGTGAGAAGCTTTGAGATTGGAGTAAGAATTCAAGCAAGGAAGTTTAATCAAATTTTCTTACAACAATTGAAGGTATAATTCTTTTTCCTCTTGGTTTATTCTATTGTATATAATTTTAGTTACTGTATGTGAATTCAATTGCTAGAGTATATGAATTATTTGATTATAGTTGTTGTAATTGGTAGTAATCATGTGTTAGATGATTATATGTTGATTAATAGTTAATTTAGAGGTGTTAATTCATGAAAACATGATTTAGAACGAAGTCTTTGTTTTTACAGAGTCTTATCTCATGTATGGTATATATATTTGATAATTAATGTTCAATTAGATTATTAATTGGTAAGTTGACTTTTGATTGTGTTAATACGATGAAAAATGAAAAGAATGTAATTTGAATGGATTAAAATGATTGAAAGATGAGTTTACAGTGGTTGATTTTATTAAAATAGCTAAAACATGAATATTTGGTTTTAACAGTGAATTTTTGGTTTTAAATTGGTTGATTATGTGTTTTATAATGCTTAGATTGATTAGAAACGTGTTGGGTAAATGTTTTGTATCATATATGATGTCTGGGTATATTTAATTTGTTTTCTGGATGGTAGAATTCGGAAAATTTGGCCAAATTGGCCTAAGTTTTCACTGGTTCGCGAGCTGGGGAAGACGACAGTTGAGTCTCTCGCCCCGGCGAGAGAAATGAACTGATTTCTTCGCCCCGGCGGCAGCGTCGCCCCGACGACATATTTGTTAAGAAATCCACCGCCCCGGCGGTGGAACAGTAATAAAAAAAATATATTATTAAAAATTATTAGATTATTTTGTGGTTTCGCTAAGTTGTTTTATGCATGTCTAAAGCCCGTATTAAAGCATTAAGTGACCAATGAATTGCCAAGATGATTGTTAAACTAGTACTTGTTGACTATGGTATGCTAAATGAGATGTTATAATAAAAAGGATAAGAGCTAGCTTAAAGTGTATATTATTTTGTAACTAATTATGTTACCATTTTATAATTAAATGTATAGGTTGTTTAAGGATCGTGAGATATTTAATTTGTAATCTACGCTTGAGGCAAGTTCCTTATCTCAACTTATTACTTTTACGTTGAGCAAGTTGTTCTTTTCTTTTAACTTGTTAATTTATTCAAAACAAGTTTATTTATATTGAGCAAGCTTATTGACCTTAGCTTATTGATATTCAAGCAAGGTTACTATCATGAATATGTACTTAAGTTTTATTCCAATCATTGTTTATTATTCAAACTTCGAGTATAGTTTCTATTGAACAAACTCTATTGATGAATTAGACGAGCAAACCCTTATTAATTCAGCTAGTCCTTAGTTGATGAGCGATTTCAAAGACTTATAATATTTTCTATTCTTGTTCCAAACCAAGTTTATTTTGGTACGGATTCAGACGATAAACTGAGATGAACAACCCTAATATAGGGGATTACTTACGCGACAGCGTTAAAATGTTTGTGCACAATACATTGTACAAAGGGCTGATCCCCCTGAGTACGAGATGTTGGTCCATAGTCTATATGACTGTTAAAGGTTACAGTAGAAATACTTGTCAACCTAGGACATAGTTCGAGGTCTTGTGACCCTCAGATATAATTTCTAAATCTCGAAATCTATTTTTCCTTGAATCGAGCATTCAAACGAGCTTTTAGACTTTGATCATTTATTTACTGAGATTCAGAAAATTATTATTCCTCAGTTGAAATCCATTTCATTTAAATATTATTGTTATCGTACTTGTGAGCAATTGTTTGCTCACTCTTGCACTAATCATTGCAGCTAAGGCTGAGAAGTCGGACGAGCCGTCCACAAGCAAAGGCAAGGGCAAGATGCATAAATAGCTAACGACCTGCTATTTACTTGATGATTATTTGTAACAATACTTGTTTTAAATTACGTTTTATTCCGCATTGATGTATTAAGGTTTAGATAACCTGGGAATTGAATGTTTAATAGTTTGGTGATGTAACCCATTTTGGGAAGATAGTTCTTTAAGTTTATTTAATTGTTATTTTATTGGGTAGTTAGTTTTGAATGTATGTTTTAGTGAACACCAAATCAGTGGGAATTAAGTACCTGGATTTGGGGGTGTCACTGGTTGGTATCAGAGCTGATAGGTTATGAACCTTTAGGTGGGGAAAACCTTAGGGTAGTAGCCTTTTAGAAGATAGAGAATATAGTGGTGATAAACTCTTATCGAGTTCTAAGGAATGATTTACGGAAATTCATAAAAGACAATAAAATGATTATGTACTATGTGCTTATTTGATAACAAACTTATGTGCTCGCGAGTATTATCGATTAGTAATTAAAACTTAAAAATTTTGTTGTCAGGATGACTGATAGAGGAGAGCCCGGCCAGGCTAGGGAGAAGGAGCCCCGAGATATTCACGTAGTTCATGAGCAGCTAGTGCAGAGGGAGCCATCTCCGTTGGTTACAGTTACAGGTCACGAGTATGAGCCTGAGACTGATCCTGAGGAGGAGGAGGAAGACCCTGAGGGGATCTCACTATCTACTTTGGGTGTTCAGATGTACGAGCAGGTGTATGATCGCAACATAGAGTTGCAGGATAGAGTTGAGGAGTTAGAGAGGCAGCTGGCGGAGCGACAAACTGCTTTGGAGTAGAAGAGCAGTGAGATCGAGGAGCTAGACATACGTCTTGGAGATGTGGAGTGGAAGCTGGTTCATGTAGAGAGTGAAAAGGAGGAGTTAGAGGAACAGGCTGTAGAACGTCAAGCCACTTTAGAGCAGAAGGATGTTGAGATCTAAGACCTTTCATCACGTCTTACAGAGGCTAGCACAGTCTGAGTATCGACGCGGACAGTTGATAGCCAGGGATGAAATTGTCCGAGATGAGTTGAAAGAGGAGTCAGCTAAGCGGGCGAGAGCTGAAACTGCTTGGTTAAGAGAGGCTGATCGTGCAGATAGAGTTGAGTGTGAAGTGCGATCAAAGAAGGCTAAGATTGATGAAATGGAGTATATTTTTCATACTACCATGGATAGAGCTCAAGATCGAGCTAATCGTCATCCAGATGTGATGGATCGTAGGATGATGACACGCATTATGGAGCAGGAACGCCAGGAAGCTGTGCGTCGTGGGATGTCATCATAGATTGTGATTAGTTATGTTATTATAAAACCATGAAGTGAATAAATTGTAAATCCCAGTTTCTATAATGGGATAGAATAATGATGTAATCCTGAAACTTTGTGATTTCAGGATAGATGATGTAAATAACTATGATGTTATCTCTATTATGTTTTTAGGCAGTAAATGAATAAAATGCGAAAGTTTATCAGATGTACTGTGTGTTAAGTGTTTTATATAAATGTTTAAGTTAAGACTTAAATGTTTAAGTAATTGAGCAATAGTCTAATGACGCAATTTTTTTTTAACAGTAAGATGCCTCCAAGAAGACAACCAACACGTCAACAGACCCCTGAGGGATCTACTAACAACGAAGAAGCCAACGCTAATCCCATGCAGCAGTTGGTAAATTTGTTAACGGGAGCCTTTGCAAATCAACCACAAGCTCCTTTAAAGACTTTAAGGTTGTCGGACCTCCGGAATATCACGGGTCTATGAATCCGATAGAGGCTCAAACGTGGATTATGGAAATGGAGAAGGTGTTTGATGTCGCTAGAGTCAGCGAGGACCAGAAGACGACATTTGCAACCTTCATGCTGAAATCAGAAGCTAGCTACTGGTAGCAAGCAAATAAGACTCGAGGTGGCCAAGGGATTATTCCATGAGAGCGATTTAAAGAGATATTTTTCGAGACCTACTTTCCGGCAAGTGCTCAAAATCAAATGGAGGTGCAGTTTCTGGAACTGAAGCAAGGTACCATGACGGTACCTGAATATGCTGCAAAGTTTAATGAGCTGGCGCGGTTTGCGCCATATCAGGTCAACACGGATGAGCGGAAGGCTAGGAGATTTGAGCAGGGACTGAAACCCTGGTTATATAGTAGAGTTTCGTTGTTTCAACTGAACTCATTTGCGGCAGTGCTGGAAAAGGCAATTATCGCTGAAGGAGGCAGTGATGCTCTGTCCAAGTATAATCAGGAGCAGAGGAAGAAGAAGAATGATAGTGAAAACAAGGTAAGTGGTAGCCATGGGGGCAGTAGCCAGAAGAGGAAATGGAATGATAGTAACTCTGCGGGAAGTCAGCAGGGTAATCAGAAGAAGAAGATGGAGGTGTGCAACAACTGTGGAAAGAGCCATATGGGTGCTTGTTTGAAAGGTAAGAGGGTGTGCTTCAACTGCGGGCAGGAGGGGCATATCGCGTCGAATTACCCTAATCCAAAGAAGGGAGCATGTTTCATCTGCGGGTCGAAGGATCACTTTGCCCGAGAGTGCCCTAAGAAAGCAACTACAGGTGGAGCCAGTTCAGGAAAGGGAAACAGTGGTGGTGGAGGCAATCTGACTATCACAGGACCCACGCAGCCCAACCGACCTACCGTTCGAACGTTCAATATGACGGTGCAGGATGCTGTGCAGTCAAAGGATGTAGTGTCAGGTATCATTCCAGTCAATAATGTTAATGCTTATGTATTGTTTGACTCGGGTGCTACTTGCTCATTTATATCCGATGATTTTGCTAAGAAATTAGAGTTACCTCAGGAAGAGTTAGATTACCCTATGAACATAGAAATTGCGAATAGAGAGGTGATTCCTATTAAGTTTGTCCACAAGAACTGTCAGGTAGATATTAAGGGTCATGTGATGACAGTAAACTTGATCCCAATTCGTCTTGGGGAGTTTGATGTTATTTTGGGTATGGATTGGTTGTTTAACCATGGGGCAGTTATTGACTGTCAAAAGAAGTGTGTAAACCTTATGACTCCGTCAAAGGTAGTGTTTTATGGCAACAAGTCGCCTAGACAAACGAGTTGTCTGACGATGATGCAGGCCAGAAAGATGTTGAGACAAGGATGTGTAGGATATCTAGCCTACATAGTCGATACCCGAAAGGTGGGTGCAAAACTGGAGGAGATACCAGTAGTCAGGGATTTTGCGGACGTGTTTCCTGATGATTTGCCAGGATTACCGCCAGATAGGGAAATCGAGTTTGTAATTGATTTAGCACCGGGAACGGCCCCTATATCGAAAGCCCCGTATCGAATGGCTCCGGTAGAAATGAAGGAGTTAATGGTGCAGCTGCAAGAATTGCTGGGTAAGAAGTATATTCAACCGAGCGTCTCGCCGTGGGGAGCGCCGGTATTGTTTGTTAAGAAGAAGGATGGGTCAATGCGTCTTTGCATTGATTATAGAGAGTTGAACAAGGTCACGATTAAAAACAAGTATCCATTGCCAAGGATCGATGACCTGTTTGACCAACTGAAGGGAGCAAGATATTTTTCGAAGATAGATTTACGAAGTGGGTACCATCAATTGAAGGTGAGAAAAGAGGACATACCAAAGACGGCGTTTCGAACCAGATATGGTCATTATGAGTTTTTGGTTATGTCATTTGGTTTAACGAATGCGCCTGCAGCATTCATGGACTTAATGAATAGGGTGTTCAAACCATTTCTGGATAAGTTTGTGGTGGTATGCATAGACGACATTTTGGTTTACTCCAAAACTCAAGAAGAACACGTGGAGCATTTGAGAGTGACGTTGGAGGCGTTAAGGAAGGAGAAATTATATGCAAAATTTTCAAAATACGAATTTTGGTTGGAGCGTGTTCAATTCCTTGGGCATGTTATTGATAAAGACGGGATTTCGGTGGATCCAGCGAAAGTAGAAGCTGTCATTAACTGGGATCAGCCGAAGACACCGTCAGAAGTGAGGAGTTTCCTAGGTTTGGCAGGATACTACAGGCGTTTTATTCAAGATTTTTCCAGGATCGCCACTCCGTTAACGAATTTAACAAGAAAGTCAGTGAAGTTTATTTGGACGGAGAAGTGCGAAGAGAGTTTCCAAGAACTAAAGAAGAGACTAAGTTCGGCACCTGTGTTATCTTTACCAGATGATACAAGAAATTTTGTGGTGTACAGTGACGCATCACATAAAGGACTTGGTTGTGTGTTGATGCAGAATGGTAAGGTTATTGCATATGCATCGCGCCAACTAAAAGACTATGAAAAAGGATATCCGACCCATGATTTAGAGTTAGCAGTTGTGGTGTTTGCTCTGAAAATCTGGAGGCATTATCTCTATGGGGAGAAGTGTGAAATATATACAGACCATAAAAGTCTGAAGTATATTTTTACACAGAAGGATTTGAATATGCGGCAGAGGAGATGGATAGAATTGATCAAAGACTATGACTGTGAAATTCTATACCATCCAGGGAAGGCTAACGTGGTTGCTGACGCTTTGAGTAGAAAGGGTCGGGAGAAACTACTTTTGTTAACTGCTCAGGAGAAGCTCGTAGCAGAAATGGCTAAATTAGAATTAGAGGTGAAGGGTTTGGCAGAGCCTAATGAAAAATTGTTCCAAATGGAAACTCAACCAACTCTGGTGGACAAAGTCAAGGAAGCGCAACTCAAGGATGAGGAGTGTATTAATATACGGAAAAGAGTGCTTGAAGGTGAAGAGCTTAAATATAAAATCGATACCGAAGGGTTGCTGAGATTTGAAGGCAGAATCTGGGTACCGTCAGTATTGGCAATCAGAGAGGAGATTTTGAATGAAGCTCACAGTTCGAGATTTTCGGTTCACCCAGGAAGCATTAAAATGTACCAGGATCTTCGACAACATTTTTGGTGGCCAAACATGAAAAGAGAGGTTGCCGAGTGTGTTGCGAAGTGTCTCACTTGTCAAAGAGTTAAAACGGAGCATCAACGACCAAGTGGTTTGTTACAGCCATTGGAGATACCAGAATGGAAGTGGGAGCATATCACGATGGACTTTGTGGTAGGGCTTCCAACTACTCAGAAGGGATATGACGCAATATGGGTCATAGTTGACAGATTAACGAAATCAGCGCATTTCTTGCCTATCAAAATCCGATTCACTTTGGATCAGCTGGCAAAGTTATATGTCAAAGAGATTATCTCAAGGCATGGAGTTCCAGTATCAATAGTTTCAGATCGAGATCCACGGTTTACATCCAAGTTTTGGAGAAGTCTGCAAGCTTGTTTGGGAACACAGTTGAGAATGAGTACAGCCTATCATCCTCAAACCGATGGCCAGAGCGAAAAAATAATTCAAACGTTGGAGGATATGCTCCGAGCGTGCGTTATGAATTTTAAAGGTAACTAGGTTGATCATTTACCTCTGGTCGAGTTTGCTTACAACAATAGTCATCACGCTAGTATCGGCATGCCGCCCTACGAAGCATTGTACGGAAGGAAATGCAGAACTCCATTATGCTGGGATGAAGTTGGTGAACGACGACTATTGGGACCCGAATGGGTACAATAAACTGCTGAAATTGTCAAGGTAATAAGAGCCAGATTAATAGCCGCTCAAGACAGACAGAAGAAGTATGCTGATCAACACCGACAAAATCGCGAATTTGAAGTCGGCAGTTTTGTGTTTCTCAAAGTATCTCCTTGGAAGGGGAAAATCAGATTTGGTAAAAAGGGTAAACTCAATCCGCGATTTATTGGACCGTTTGAGGTGCTTAAAAGGGTGGGTGAGGTAGCTTATGAGGTAGCTTTACCTCCTGAGTTAGGCCACATTCACTACGTTTTCCACATATCGGTGCTACGAACGTACAAGCCAGATTATAAGCATGTAATAGAATATGAACTGATACAGTTTGAGAAAGATTTATCCTATGAAGAGATACCTGTACAAATAGTAGACAGGAAAGAGCAAGTTCTTAGAAATAAGGTGATACCTTCTGTAAAGGTAATCTGGAGGAACCACAGTGCTGAAGAAGCAACGTGGGAACTCGAAGCGCAAATGATGCAGAATTACCCTCAATTATTTGTTTAATCTTTGTATTGCGATTCTGGGGACAGAATCTTTGTAAGGAGGGGAGAATGTAACGGACGATTTAATTGCGTTGTGATTCTGGGGACAGAATCCTTTTAAGGAGGGAAAGATGTAACGAATGCAATTTTTATGATTGATTTAATTGCGTTGTGATTCTGGGGACAGAATCCTTTTAAGGAGGGAAAGATGTAACGAATGCAATTTTTATGATTGAATAAAAATATTTATTGAGTTATATAAATATTTTTATTAATTTATTGAGTTAAATAAATAATTTATTAAGTTTTGGTGAAGTGGGTATATGTTGAGTTTAATAATGTTAAATGTTAATTTGAGTGTGATTTGTTATGTTATTCTAATTTAATTTAATAATTAAATTAGATGATGAAAAGGTTTATTTGAATAAATGATTTATTTGAATAATATAATTCATTTGGTGTTATTGTTATTGGTTAAATAAATTATTATGTTAGTTTGTAAGGTTTAATTGAATTTATTTAATAATAAGTTTAATTAAATTAGAAGTGTGACATTTAAAACTATATGTTATGATGATTTATTCAGTTTTACCAAACAAGGCCCTATGATCTTTGTTTGGGAATAATGGGTTATTTTATTTGTGTTTTACCAAACAAGGCCTTAAGACCTTTAGTTGAAATAATGGATTAATTTATTTAGTATTTGCCAAACAAGCCTTAGAGGCTTTTGAAATTTTTAACTGATAGATATTATATCATACGTTATTATTATATTAAGTATCCGTTTTTATTTTGTTTTTATTTCATCAGTTTTTATTTTTTAAAAAAGAACGTCAGTTAAGAAAGAAAGAAAGAAAAACAAAGAAGAAGAAACACAGAGCTTGAGAGAAAGTAAAGAACTCTGTGAATTTGAGAATTGAGAGAAAAGAGAGAAATTGTGTGAGAAGCTTGGAAATTGGAGTAAGAATTCAAGCAAGGAAGTTTAATCAAATTTTCTTACAACAATTGAAGGTATAATTCTTTTTCCTCTTGGTTTATTCTACTGTATATAATTTTAGTTACTGTATGTGAATTCAATTGCTAGAGTATATGAATTATTTGATTATAGTTGTTGTAATTGGTAGTAATCATGTGTTAGATGATTATATGTTGATTAATAATCAATTTAGAGGTGTTAATTCATGAAAACATGATTTAGAATGAAGTCTTTGTTTTTATAGAGTCTTATCTCATGTATGGTATATATATTTGATAATTGATGTTCAATTAGATTATTAATTCGTAAGTTGACTTTTGATTGTGTTAATACGATGAAAAATAAAAAGAATGTAATTTGAATGGATTAAAATGATTGAAAGATGAGTTTACAATGGTTGATTTTATTAAAATAGCTAAAACATGAATATTTGGTTTTAACAGTGAATTTTTGGTTTTAAATTGTTTGATTATGTATTTTATAATGCTTAAATTGATTAGAAACGTGTTGGGTAAATTTTTTGTATCATATATGATGTCTGGGTATATTTAATTTGTTTTTTGGATGGTAGAATTCGGAAAATTTGGCCAAATTGGCCTAAGTTTTCACTGGTTCACGAGCTGGGGAAGACGGCAGTTGAGTCTCTCGCCCCGGCGAGAGAAATGAACTGATTTCTTCGCCCCGGCGGCAGCGTCGCCCCGGCGACATATTTGTTAAGAAATCCACCGCCCTGGCGGTGGAACAGTAATAAAAAAATATATTATTAAAAATTATTAAATTGTTTTGTGGTTTCGCTAAGTTGTTTTATGCATGTCTAAAGCCCGTATTAAAACATTAAGTGACCAATGAATTGCCAAGATGATTGTTAAACTAGTACTTGTTGACTATGGTATGCTAAATGAGATGTTATAATAAAAAGGATAAGAGCTAGCTTAAAGTGTATATTATTTTGTAACTAATTATGTTACCATTTTATCATTAAATGTATAGGTTGTTTAAGGATCGTGAGATATTTAATTTGTAATCTACGCTTGAGGCAAGTTCCTTATCTCAACTTATTACTTTTACGTTGAGCAAGTTGTTCTTTTCTTTTAACTTGTTAATTTATTCGAAACAAGTTTATTTATATTGAGCAAGCTTATTGACCTTAGCTTATTGATATTCAAGCAAGGTTACTATCATGGTTATGTACTTAAGTTTTATTCCAATCATTGTTTATTATTCAAACTTCGAGTATAGTTTCTATTGAACAAACTCTATTGATGAATTAGACTAGCAAACCCTTATTGATTCAGCTAGTCCTTAGTTGATAAGCGATTTCAAAGACTTAGAATATTTTCTATTCTTGTTCCAAACCAAGTTTATTTTGGTACGGATTCAGACGATAAACTGAGATGAACAACCCTAATATAGGGGATTACTTACGTGACAGCGTTAAAATGTTTGTGCACAATACATTGTACAAAGGGCTGATCCCCCTGAGTACGAGATGTTGGTCCATAGTCTATATGACTGTTAAAGGTTACAATAGAAATACTTGTCAACCTAGGACATAGTTCGAGGTCTTGTGGCCCTCAGATATAATTTCTAAATCTCGAAATCTATTTTCCTTGAATCGAGCATTCAAACGAGCTTTTAGACTTTGATCATATATTTACTGAGATTCAGAAAATTATTATTCCTCAGTTGAAATCCATTTCATTTAAATATTATTGTTATCGTACTTGTGAGCAATTGTTTGCTCACTCTTGCACTAATCATTGCAGCTAAGGCTGAGAAGTCGGACGAACCATCCACAAGCAAAGGCAAGGGCAAGATGCATAAATAGCTAACGACCTGCTATTTACTTGATGATTATTTGTAACAATACTTGTTTTAAATTATGTTTTATTCCGCATTGATGTATTAAGGTTTAGATAACCTGGGAATTGAATGTTTAATAGTTTGGTGATGTAACCCATTTTGGGAAGATATTTCTTTAAGTTTATTTAATTGTTATTTTATTGGGTAGTTAGTTTTGAATGTATGTTTTAGTGAACACCAAATCAGTGGGAATTAAGTACCTGGATTTGGGGGTGTCACAATTCAGGAATGTTCGTTTCGAATGGATGCGACATGACACATGATTTGTATTTGGAGTGTGGTTTCCAAGGGGCGCTGCCCCCCCGACCCCCCCACCAGCTCACCGGCGAGCAGGTAAGCGTAGTGGCCATTAGTCGATTCCTGATATCCGCTCGTTATCGTGTCGGCTTTGATCGCAAGTCGTTGTGGTGGCTTTGAGTGTTCGTACCTATGT
Source organism: Aralia elata (assembly GCA_034770075.1). Classification (NCBI taxonomy): domain Eukaryota; kingdom Viridiplantae; phylum Streptophyta; class Magnoliopsida; order Apiales; family Araliaceae; genus Aralia; species Aralia elata. The sequence continues at coordinate 552,557 of JAVJAP010000197.1, read as the reverse complement.
CCACTGTTGCTTGATTTCGCAATCAATAAAACACGCGCAAGTATACGCGATCCACAAGTAATATAAGATAAGTAAAGTGTCGAACCCACGAGGAATTATGTTAAATAATTACCAAATATCAATCGCATGTAAAATCAATCCAATTTAAACAATGACAATATGGTTTGTGTTTGTTGTTGATTAAAACTAAAATAAGGGCAATTTAGAAAACAAGGTTTTACTAACACGGATAAAGTTCAAGATAAAAAGGTCTAAGATTACAATATCCCCCAACTCTTCATTTAAACATCATACTCTCTCTTGTTTGGTAAATTAGAACATAAGAATTGCTATCCGAGAAATCACAAGTATATATAAGCCTCTCTCGATGGTCGAATACGTATTTCCTATTGTGGTGTATAGATATATTTCTATTCTATGTACTAGCAAGAATCTCATATCAAGAACAATTAATAAGACACATGTCACGTAAAATCCCATTAACCATTAAATAAATTATCAACTTTCACAATAGAAATCATTAAACACGGATTCTCAATTGGATACATATGGTATTTAGGTATATGTCTATCCTAAATACAATCAAATTATCAACCCTCAAGGATAATACATAAGACTCACGTCACATAATCTCATACATTAACCACAAAGAATATCTAATTTTCACATGAATTCATAACTAGGTCTCAACTTACACTTCCTCTCTCAATTCCATATAAGTTACCAAGGTAATTACGGGCCAAGCAATTAATCCTTAAGCAAAGGTTATGAACTCCAATTCATGTAATGACTAACTACCAATCAAAGAGAGAGCATTCAATTTAAACTACAAGTTGGGTTCCATTGCAATCTTAGAATGAAGAGTTTAGCTCATATTCAATTTCAACAACATCATAATCTGATTATAGTACATGGTTTGGAATAACAAAATAAGAAATAAGAACTACAACATATGAAGAAACACCCCTTTTGTGATGAGATTCCCGAATTGGTGTGGTGTAGATCTTCTTGAGTTGCTCTTGCTTCCTATTTCGTGCTCCTAGCCTCCTTGAGTTGATGAAATTCAGATGATTACTACCTTTGTTCCTTTGTTCTTCTTCTTTTTCTCTCAAACCCTAGCCTCCAATTGTGTAGCAAAGCTTGAATGGTGCAATCTCCACTCCCTGGATGCCTACTAATCTGATTACTCTCTCTCCTTCCCTTTCCATTGTGCTCCCGAATTTGCTCCACTGAAACTCCACTACCAGCAGAAGTGACAAACGCCAGCCATATCTCTTGTCCCGACCTGTCGCCCCGGCGACAAAAATACGCTGCGAGATGCCGCCCCGGCGACAACGTCGCCCCGGCGATGGAAGTTGCCTTATTAATGTCGCCCCGGCGCTGAAATAAGCCTGGGGTTGTCGCCCCGGCGGTGGAGCTTACTGCTGGTACTTGACATTTTCCTCCAAAAGTTCCACAATTCCACAATTTTCTACTTAGTGTCGCTTCCTGTACAATAATGAAATAACTAGTGAAATGGTGCTATAAATGCTTAAAGATAGCCGAGAATTGAGCCTAGAAAACATCTAATTCATAGGTATAAAACCCACTCATCAAATACCCCCAAACTTAAGACTTTGCTTGTCCTCAAGCAAAATAAAGGAATTGAAAAATAAACAATGCCACAAGTATTTGAATGCAAATGCAAGAGTTCTACGCTAGAGCAGTCAGGATAAGGACATCCAGCCTCAACATTTAAAAACAAGTACACAACAACCTCACAACCAAATGATTATCAGAAATGAAACTCACAACAATTTCGCCAAATGTTTAACCCTTAAGTGTGTGTGTGTGGTAGGACTGTTAGAGCACGCACTGATTACAATTCAATCCTAGAACTACATTGCTCAAAAGAAGATAAAACAGTTAATAGCCAAGTTGCTAGCAGCTCTCATGCTCACTAGCCTCTATTTTCACATTCCATTTAGCTATATTCTATAACTATCACCGAGTGCGTTTTACGCTCCATCTCGATGATATTTTATTAACATCTAGACCTGTGCAATGTCTATCTTCATTAGGCTTTTCAATGTCACCCAAGTAGCAAACTTTCCACCGACGACTCCCAAACTAGATGGTTTAAGGGCATCAAGCGTAGAAACGCTCCAACGGGCTTACTTGTTCGAATGACAAAGGCCACAAAGACAAACTAGTCAAGATTTGCTCATATCTGTCTATATTTCATTTTCAATTATAACCAGCATTCAAGCCAGACATCGAAGCAGTAAATAAGCATAAATAAATTTTTTTTTCTTTTTCAGAAACTATCTTATCTTTTAATGAGCAACAGATTCAACGAGTTGAATATAAAATCTCACGTAACCACAACAATACTATGTGCATTAGGAACTCCAAGGGTTAAAAATTCAAGAGAAATAGGCACGAGTTAGCATTTCTAATATAGCAATTCAGATCCAAGGTGCATAAGACATTAAAACAGTGATTACCAAGTCATCATCGACTTTCCTTAAATACACTGCTCATAGGTTTCTAAATGCAGATCTACATGATGCTGAGAAACCAAAAATCTAAAGGAAAAATAGATTATGAATATGTTCAATGATCATCAACAAATGACATTAATAGAAATAAGCATTCCTAGCAAGAAAAGTCATTTTGATGATATTTCACATGATTATTTTCAATAAAAGCCATCCTTCAAAAACTGTCTTTAAACTTGAAAACCTGCATACTAACTATAACTACCATGCTAAAGCATTAAACCAACTGAAACCAACTGAAGTACAAGGAACGACTACTAAATAGCAAAAAGCAAAACCAATAGCAAAACCACCCCCAAACTTAAAATGGATAATGTCCTCATTGTCTAAAGAGTGCAAAATGTAAAACTGAGGACTCCCCTGATCATGGTTGGTTGATATCCTCAACCTCAGCATCAGATGGTGGAAAGAGGGGAAGTAACTGGGGCACGGGAAATGGGATAGGTGGTCCTCCAGGATTCAGCCTCGCGAACTGTTCAGCCAGAACTGCATTGAAGCTCGTGGTGTAGTTGAATATGTGCTCCTGCCTCTCTGCAAGTCGTTGGTTCTGTAGTACCAGCAGCATTTGCATATCTCTGAGCTGACTGCTGACACGAGATCTCGGTTGAGAGCTGGAATTAGTAGGTGAAGCAGGGGCACCCTCTGGGTCTGCCTGGGGCTGAATAATAAATCCTCGACCCCGCGGGTGCGACTGTGCCTGGTCCCAAACTTAATATCTGGAGATCAGTCGATGGTCCAAGACCAGCAGTGGCTGCTGGACAATCTCATCCTCGGCCCACCGAACGCCTGCAGCCTGGCACAATCCGCAGATAAGTGACGGGTGTGGTAACCCGCCATGAACATTACTCCTCAGGATTCTGCGGATGTTACCCTCAATGATGCGACCCACATCGATCGCGTAGTTCATGACTATAGCATACAAGAGGGCTGCCCTATCCTTCGTAATATCACTAACATGAACTGTGGGCATCAGCTTGGCACAGAGAAAAGCATACCAAATCTTACCATCCAGGCTTAACTCTTTGCTATGAAAAGACGTACCCCCTTTGGCGCCCTTAGCCACCCACGTGGTGCCCGGCCTGCACAAGTCGGTCATAATTCTGTCATAGTCGGGTGAGGATCGCAGGAACTCAGTATACTGGCAGACTGCAGGAGCGTCCAATGCATAGAACTCATTAATAGCCTGGGCGCTGAATGGTACGGTCCTGCCCCGTACAGTCACAGTATATGGTGGCGTGTCCTTTGCATTAGCATAAAACTCCTGGACAATGGCTACCACGACTGCCTCGGGCTGCTCAATGAAAGTGTCCCATTCTCTCTCAGTAATCTGATCGCCCATCTCGCCATCCACTCTCCAACTAGGTCGCAGGCCACGCTCGGGCGTCAGAGCCTTACCCACTATGAAAGTGTCAAATCGTTCAGCGGCCTCAGCATTGACAAACTTACTGTGATCATAAGCCCGTTCCTGTGGTGCTGAGGAACCCTCACCCCTGAACCTTTTTGGCGGCATGACTGATTAATACTTGGCACAAACAACCACAAAAAACTTCCCCCACACTTGATTTCAACTAACTGTCAATTACACTGCCACAGACCAAACCAGCAATATATATAAACCGACACCCGATTGCCAACACAAGCACAATCGCCAAACAAGTGAAAAATCCAGTGCAATCCCACAGCTTTAGTTCATAGCAGTTAAAAAAAATTCCCAATGCAGACACAAATCGCTCTAACGACAATACCCAATAATTTTATTAAGATATATTAGTGCACAGTAACCCAATACAGAGCAAATCCCAAAATGATATCCAAAATTTCTTAAATCCACTATCGCTAGCTAGTGATTAATCAGTTATCAACCAGTAAGAAAACCCAAAGCAAACCGATACACAGCAGCAAATAATGCCCAGTACATTCAGTGCATACCTTATACAATCCAGTTGAAGAATGCGAGAATAATGAACCCAAATCTGAATTTTTCCAAAGTTGGAGTCGTGCTACAGTCCTGAACCTCGCAAAATCGTCAAAGGCGGACTCCAAAGGTTATGATGCACGCAGATGGGTTTAGGTTTCAGTTTTCCCCAATTTGACAAACCCTAGAAAGCATGAACGCGTGTGGGATGGCGATGAACCCGAATGGAGGTTGATTTTGGATGTGGGCAAGTGTTAGATATGTGTCGAATGGATTGAGAAGGGATTCCGAGTTTGGGGCTGAAGGATTTGGGAATGAAATGGAACGAGCGAACTGCTGAAATGGAGTTTTTTTAAAACTGGAATCCGTGTCTATCGCCGGGGCGATAGAAAACACTTGATTTCACCGCCGGGGCGATTTAGTCGCCGGGGCGAGAAATATTGAGTCTATATTGTCGCCGGGGCGATTGTGCCGCTGGGGCGATCCAAATGGCTTATGGATTGTCGCCGGGGCGATAGACCCTACTGCATCCCCAAACTTGCACTCTTGTAAATCTGATCCAAAACCAAACTTATCACTACCAACCTGTATTAAGCATCATTGCACACATAATCTGAATATCTTGCCCAAAAAATTCAACATTTAGAGCACAATAAGAGCATAGCTTATCTATCCAATATGCAAATATGGGAAATTTAGAAACATAATAAAGCACACTTGTAAAAATAATAACAAAATGTAAAGGATACGGATAAGGATAATGGGTTGCCTCCCATCCAGCGCGTGGTTTAAAGTCCTCGGCCCGACTCTTCATCCATTCAAGGCTAATCGGCTAATGTGATCGAGGTCTTCTGGCGAGCGAAGCCGCCACCCCAATAGTGCTTAAGACGCTGCCCGTTAACTTTGAATGTTTCTTCCGGATTATCACCATAGACTTCAACAGCTCCGTGCGGAAATGCATACTTGACAATGAAAGGACCTGACCAACGTGATTTGAGCTTTCCGGGAAAAAGCCTCAATCTAGAGTTGTATAGCAATACTGCTTGCCCAGGCTCAAATTTTCTGTCAACAATTTTCTTATCATGCCATCTTTTCACCTTCTCCTTGTACAATTTTGAAGTTTCATAAGCTTGCAGTCGGAACTCATCAAGTTCATTGAGCTGAAGAAGCCTTTTCTCGCCTGCAGCTGTGAGATCGAAATTTATCTTTCTGATGGCCCAGAACGCCTTATGCTCAAGTTCAACTGGAAGATGTCATGCCTTGCCATAGACAAGCTGGTATGGTGACATACCAATGGGTGTTTTAAAAGTCGTTCTGTACGCCCACAGTGCATCATCCAACTTTGTTGACCAATCTTTTCTTGTGGGATTGACGATCTTTTCCAGAATTTTCTTCACTTCTCTGTTGGAAACCTCAGCTTGTCCATTGGTCTGAGGGTGATATGCAGTAGCAATTCTATGAGTGACAACATATTTTCCCAAGAGGGCAACAAAGTGCTTATTGCAGAAGTGACTCCCTTCATCACTGATCATAGCCCTCGGAGTACCGAATCTTGTGAAGATACTCTTTTGAAGGAATTTCAGCACTACCTTGGAGTCATTAGTGGGCAACGCAACTGCCTCCACCCATTTAGATACATAATCTACTGCCAAGAGAATATATAGATTGTTGAAAGAGGGTGGGAATGGCCCCATGAAGTCTATACCCCAAATGTCAAAGACTTCAACCTCTAGGATCATGTTTAACGGCATTTTATGTCGTTTAGAGATGTTCCCCATCCGTTGACATCTATCGCATCTTAGAACAAACTGATGAGCATCTTTAAACAAAGTTGGCCAAAAGAACCCTGCTTGCAACACCTTAGTGGCTGTTTTCTCACCTCCGTAGTGTCCTCTATATAGTGAATCGTGACAGTGATGTAGAATGCTGTCAACCTCGCTTTGTGGAATACATCTTCGAATCATTTGATCCACACAATGTTTGAACAAATACGGTTCATCCCACAAATACCTCTTCACGTCATGAAGAAACATTTTCTTTTGCTGCCACGACAAGTCTGGGGGGAGTGTATTACTAACCAGGTAGTTAGCAAAATCAGCATACCAAGGAATTTCGCCTTGAACCACAAACAATTGTTCATCTGGGAAAGATTCATTTATTAGAACTTTGTCTTCCTTATCAAGACCCAGATTCTCCAATCTAGATAGATGGTCGGCTACTTGGTTTTCAGTTCCTTTTTTGTCTCGAATCTCCAAGTCAAACTCCTGCAGCAATAAGATCCATCTAATCAATCTCGGTTTAGCATCCTTCTTAGCAATTAGATATCTAATAGCTGAATGGTCCGTGAATACAACCACCCTTGTTCCAAATAAGTAAGATCGAAACTTGTCAAATGCATAAACTACTGCAAGCAACTCCTTCTCGGTAGTGGTGTAATTGAGTTGTGCATCAGTTAAGGTTTTGCTGGAGTAGTAAATAGCATGAAAAACCTTCTCCTTGCGCTGTCCCAAAACAGCCCCAACCGCATAATCACTGGCATCACACATCAATTCGAAGGGTTTTGACCAATCCGGAGCAATGATCACTGGTGCAGTGGTTAATTTCTTCTTTAAAAGCTCAAAAGCGATCAAACACTCTTCATCAAACTTGAATGGCATATCTTTCTCTAGTAGACTGCATAAAGGCTTTGTGATCTTAGAAAAATCTTTAATGAACCTTCGGTAGAACCCCGCATGTCCCAAAAAACTGCGAATGCCCTTCACTAAGGTTGGTGGAGGTAAATTTTCAATTGTTTCAAGTTTTGCTCTATCCACCTCAAGACCTTTGGATGACACTTTATGCCCAAGTATTATCCCCTCTTGCACCATGAAGTGACATTTTTCCCAGTTGAGCACTAGATTAGTTTCCACACATCTCTTCAGTATTAGAACTAGATTTTCCAAGTAGTTGTCAAATGAGTCACCAAACACTGAGAAATCATCCATGAAAACTTCAACATTGCGTTCTACCAAATCTGAGAAAATAGCCATCATGCACCTTTGAAAAGTGGCTGGTGCATTACACAATCCGAATGAGACCCTTCTAAAAGCAAAAGTACCAAACGGGCATGTGAAGGTAGTCTTTTCTGGATCTTCTGGAGCAATAGCTATCTGATTATAGCCCGAATACCCATCCAACAAGCAATAGTACTCATGCCCAGCCAATCTATCCAACATTTGATCAATGAAGGGTAATGGAAAGTGATCCTTTCGAGTTGCTTTTATAAGCCTCCTGTAATCCATGCACACCCTCCAACCAGTTACTGTTCTTGTTGGAATCAATTCATTATTCTCATTGGCTACAACTGGCATGCCCCCTTTCTTGGGTACACACTGAACTGGGCTCACCCACGCACTGTCAGAGATAGGATAAATTATTCCAGCATCTAACCACTTCAAAATCTCTTTCTTTACCACCTCCTTCATGATTGGGTTGAGTCTCCTCTGATGTTCCACAGTGGGCTTACTATCATCTTCCATCAAGATTTTGTGCATACAGTAAGATGGGCTTATTCCCTTGATGTCGGCGATGGTCCATCCAATAGCAGATTTGTACTCCCTAAGAACCCGCAACAGCTTGCTTTCCTGAAACTCGTTAAGCACAGATGCAATAATAACAGGTAAAGTAGCTGAATCACCTAAATATGCATACCTGAGATGGTTAGGCAAGGGTTTTAGCTCAAGTGATGGAGGTGTCTCAAGGGATGGTCTCAGCCGATCTGTAACATTCTCAGCATGCTCAAGAGATTCAAACGGGATTGGAAACTTGCTTCCCTGTGGCACTGTATCTAAAATCTGTAGATATTCAACCAAATCTGGATCTTCCATGTCAAACTCTCCTAGAAGTGCAGTCTCTAATGGATCATTGTTTAACACATTCAGAAACTCGTCATTCACAGCTCGTTCGATAACATCCACTTGAAAACATTCTTCCTCATCCGAAGGGAATTTCATGGCCTTAAATATATTGAAGGTCACTTCTTGATCCTGAACCCTCATGGTGAGCTCTCCCTTTTGCACATCGATTAAAGTTCTTCCAGTGGCTAAAAATGGTCTACCCAGAATAATAGGAATGTTTTTATCTTCCTCAAAATCTAAGATGATAAAATCAGCTGGGAAGATAAACTTATCCACCTTAACAAGAATGTCTTCAACAATTCCCCTTGGGTATGTAACCGATCTATCGGCAAGCTGAAGAGAAATGTTTGTAGGCTTTGGTGCAGGCAATCCCAACTGAGTATACACGGATAATGGCATGAGATTAATACTAGCACCCAAGTCACACAAACATTTGTTGAATGAAAGGCTACCAATAGTACACGGTATAGTGAAGCTTCCTGGATCTTTCAACTTGGGGGGTAGCTTTCTTTGCAACACGGCACTACATTCCTCCGTCAAAGCTACTGTCTCAAAGTCATTTAGCCTTTTCTTCCTAGATAGAATTCCCTTCATAAATTTGGCATAGCTAGGCATCTGCTCTAAGGCCTCTGCAAAAGGAATGTTAATTTGTAGCTTCTTGAAGACCTCCAGGAATTTGGCAAACTGTTTATCCAACTTTTGCTTCTGCAATCTCTGAGGGAAAGGTACTGGTGGATACACTTTTGGAGTAGGCTCAACACTAGGTTTAGCTATGGTATCTCTCTGCTCCGCCTCAGGTGGTACACTGCTGTCCATTTCCTTCGAAAAATCTGCATTATTCAAGTCCGGAGGAGAGCTTGAGTGGGCTGCCCCCTTTTGCAATTCGGGCTCCTGTAAGGCTTGTTTTCCACTTCTGATTGTTACTGCCTGACATTCCTCTTTCCCATCTCTTCTTGGATTAGTCTCTGTGTTACTAGGAAGAGATCCCTGGGGTCTATTTGACATAGAACTAGCCATCTGCCCAATTTGATTTTCCAAAGCTTAAGTGCTGCTGCTTGGTTTTTAATCAAGATATCTTGGTTAGCCATGTGTTTCAATATCAACTCTTCAAAATCTGATTTTCTCTCTGGTTGTGATTGTGAGGTTTGAGCTGTATGATGTTGTGGCTGATTTTGGAACCCTGGTGGATGGTGTGGCTTAGGAGCTTGCTGAAAATTTTGATTGTTGCTCCATGAAAAGTTAGGATGGTTCCTATTCCCAGCATTGTAAGTGTTTTGGTACTGATTTGGCGGTCTCTGGTAGCTACTTACAAACTGAACTGCCTCGTGGTCAAATGGGCATTGGTCGTTGGCATGTGTCCCTGCACATACTTCACAAACAACAGCCACCTGCTGCACTTTTGAATCAGTCAAGGAATCAAGTTTCTTTGACATTGCTGCCATCTGAGCTACTAAGGCTGTGATTGCATCCACCTCTAATACTCCGGCTACCTTTGGTTGACTCATTCTAGAAGTAGGTCATTGATAGTTATTTGCCGCCATGACCTCCAATAAATCAAGTGCTTCTCCATAATTTTTAGCCATGAGAGATCCTCCCGCAGCTGCATCTATGCAAGACCGATTGTGAGATCCCACTCCATTGTAGAAGGTATTCAATTGCATCCATGGGAGGAATCCTTGATGTGGGCATCTTCGAAGCAAATCTTTAAATCTTTCCCAAGCCTCATACAATGATTCTCCATGGTGTTGTTCAAAGGTTGCAATTTCATTTCTCAATCTAGCAGACTTTGCAGGAGGGAAGAACTTTGCCAAAAAATTTTGTGCTAAGTCTGACCATGTAGTGATGGATCCCGGTGGCAATGAGTGAAGCCAACTCTTAGCTTTGTCTCTCAAAGTGAACGGAAAAAGTTTAAGTCTCAAAGCATCATTCGTCACTCCATTAAATTTGAAAGTATCACATATCTCAATAAAGCTCAACAAATGCTCATTAGGGTTGTCATTAGGCAAACCCCCAAACTGTAACAAATTTTGCACCATTTGTATTGTCCCCGGTTTAATTTCAAAGGCATTTGCAGTTATTGCCGGTCTTGTGATACTAGACTGTAAATCACTTATCTGCGGCGTTACATAGTCTCTCAATGCTTTTTGTTCCTCTGCCGCCATAGTTTCTTGATTGTTAGAATCCCTGATTCTTTCTCTTCTTAGTCTTCGGGTATTTCTCTCGATCTCGGGATCGTAAGGAAATAAATCCAGACTTTGTGATCGGCGCATACAAATCAAGGGTACCTACACAATCAAGTAAATAAAAATTAAAAACAAGTCTAAATTAAGATCAATTCAACTATAATCAATATTGGTAAAATTATTGTAAAATAATTCCCCGGCAACGGCGCCAAAAACTTGTTGCTTGATTTCGCAATCAATAAAACACGCGCAAGTATACGCGGTCCACAAGTAATATAAGATAAGTAAAGTGTCGAACCCACGAGGAATTATGTTAAATAATTACCAAATATCAATCGCATGTAAAATCAATCCAATTTAAACAATGACAATATGGTTTGTGTTTGTTGTTGATTAAAACTAAAATAAGGGCAATTTAGAAAACAAGGTTTTACTAACACGGATAAAGTTCAAGATAAAAAGGTCTAAGATTACAATATCCCCCAACTTTTCATTTAAACATCATACTCTCTCTTGTTTGGTAAATTAGAACATAAGAATTGCTATCCGAGAAATCACAAGTATATATAAGCCTCTCTCGATGGTCGAATACGTATTTCCTATTGTGGTGTATAGATATATTTCTATTCTATATACTAGCAAGAATCTCATATCAAGAACAATTAATAAGACACATGTCACGTAAAATCCCATTAACCATTCTATCAATTACCAACTTTCACAATAGAAATCATTAAACACGGATTCTCAATTAGATACATATGGTATTTAGGTATATGTCTATCCTAAATACAATCAAATTATCAACCCTCAAGGATAATACATAAGACTCACGTCACATAATCTCATACATTAATGTTGGTCGATTTCGCAACCGAAAAATACGCGCAAGTATACGCGGTCAACAAGTAATAAAGTGATAAGAGAGTTGTCGAACCCACAGAGAATTGTTCTAGTGTATCCCAAGTACCAACTATATATCGTCTCGATTTTATTTAGACAAATGATGAATTGAGTTTGTTTTGTTGTTTGGTAATAATTAAGATCTATGGAAAGCGTTAAAACAATGAAATCTAATGTTAACAAGTCTAAGATTGCAATTTCCCCCAACACTTCATTTGAATATCCTAACTCTCTCATTTGAATTAATTAAACAACATAGAATTGCCAACCGAGAAATCAAAGCTACTTATAAGCCTCTGTCGATGGTCAAATTCGAATCTTCCTAATGCGGCATGTAGGTATATGTCTATCCTACACACTATCAAGAGACTAATTTCAAGAACAATAACAAGACACGTGTCACTAAATCTCATTAAACGTCCTTTCAATTACCAACTTTCACATAGGAAGTCATTAAGAATAGATTCTCCATTGGTTGCACACGGTATCTAGGTATATATCTATCCTAAATACTATCAAGTTACCTATCATTGAGGATAATCAACAAGACACATGTCACTAAATCTCAATTAATAACCCACAATAATCTTTAACTTTCGCATGATATCATAACAAGGTCTAAACACTATAATCCGTTCGTCAAGTTCATATAGGTTCCCACGGTAATTACTAGCTAGGCAATTAATATATGAAGCATAAATTATGACATTCAATTCACAACTGAGTAATTAATAACAAAGAGAGAGAAATCAATTTAAACTATGTGTTGGGTTCCATTGAAATCTTAGAAATTAAGGTCTAGTTCATGGTAGCTAAGCAAAACATCAAACACATGGTGTTCATCATAAATTAGAATTACAAATTCAAAGGAAAGAAAGAGATGATAAAACCCATTTAGAAGATATTCATATGTTGTTTGCTTGGTTGATGACAATCTCTAGCTTTTCCTCTTCCTTTGACATTCTTTTCTCTTTTTGCTCCATAGCTTGTTGCTGGAAATTTCCTTGAATTGCAGCCCCCAAGCTCTTCTTGATGAAGTATGTGTAGCCTCCCAAGGTCTAAGTATCTCTTTGACAAGCCTTTCCTTCTTGGTTCTTTGGCTTTTGCTGAGTTTTCCTTGTATTGCAGCACTTTTGCTCTCTATTTTGATGTGTTTGTGTGGCCTCCCAATCCCTAGTTATCAAATATGAAGCCCCAATGAGATATTATATAGTGCCTCCATGAAAAACCCTAGCCATACATCAGATTTTGGGTCAAAAGTGAGCTGGAATCGCACTAAGAGCTCAAAAAATCGCACTCAGCACGCCCAGATGCGCCCGCACGCCGCCTGGTGCGCCCGCACGCTGCCCCCTGGCCATGCCGCACGCCCATGGCATGCCCACGCCGCGCGCGCGCGCGCTGGCTGCCTGGTGCCAGGCCCCGTGCGCCCGCACCCAATCCCGCGCGCCCGCACCAAAGCCGCTGTAACCCGACTCAGCTTTGACCTCTGTTGGTAAAATGGCCATAACTTCTTCGTTCGAACTTGGATTTAGGCGTGTAAATAGGCTATGGAAAGCTAAGAAAGAGCTCTAAAACTTTTATAACTGGAGCTTGATGAGAAAATGTCCGGAGAAAGGATAAAATTGAGCCCGACGAAACTGCTGTGTAAAATTTATGCCAAATCCGATGGTAAAATGGCCATAACTCTCTCATACTAACTTCAAATTGGATGATTCTGGATGCTCCCGAAAGCTGGGATTAATATCTACAAGTTTCGTTCTTTGAGTTTTGAGAGATTCGGATTGGATCGTGGGTGAAATTGAGAAACAAGCAGCTACAGTACCGAAAAGCAAGTTATGAGCATTGATTCCAAGGAGCTTTTATTTCAATTCCTACAAAACAACATAAAAACACATAAAATCATACAAAAACATATAAAACCAATACAAAACTATATTACATAACAATAAGATAAAAACACATAAAACCAACCGAAATGACTTAGGATTTACAAATTATCAAGCTCAAAAGCACCTAATTTGTGTATATAAAACACACTCATCAATTAACCACAAAGAATATCTAATTTTCACATGAATTCATAACTAGGTCTCAACTTACACTTCCTCTCTCAATTCCATATAAGTTACCAAGGTAATTACGGGCCAAGCAATTAATCCTTAAGCAAAGGTTATGAACTCCAATTCATGTAATGACTAACTACCAATCAAAGAGAGAGCATTCAATTTAAACTACAAGTTGGGTTCCATTGCAATCTTAGAATGAAGAGTTTAGCTCATATTCAATTTCAACAACATCATAATCTGATTATAGTACATGGTTTGGAATAACAAAATAAGAAATAAGAACTACAACATATGAAGAAACACCCCTTTTGTGATGAGATTCCCGAATTGGTGTGGTGTAGATCTTCTTGAGTTGCTCTTGCTTCCTATTTCGTGCTCCTAGCCTCCTTGAGTTGATGAAATTCAGATGATTACTACCTTTGTTCCTTTGTTCTTCTTCTTTTTCTCTCAAACCCTAGCCTCCAAATTGTGTAGCAAAGCTTGAATGATGCAATCTCCACTCCCTGGATGCCTACTAATCTGATTACTTTCTCTCCTTCCCTTTCCATTGTGCTCCCGAATTTGCTCCACTGAAACTCCACTACCAGCAGAAGTGACAAACGCCAGCCATATCTCTTGTCCCGACCTGTCGCCCCGGCGACAAAAATACGCTGTGAGATGCCGCCCCGGCGATGGAAGTTGCCTTAATAATGTCGCCCCGGGGATGGCGTCGCCCCGGCGCTGAAATAAGCCTGGGGTTGTCGCCCCGGCGGTGGAGCTTACTGCTGGTACTTGACATTTTCCTCCAAAAGTTCCACAATTCCACAATTTTCTACTTAGTGTCGCTTCCTGTCCAATAATGAAATAACTAGTGAAATGGTGCTATAAATGCTTAAAGATAGCCGAGAATTAAGCCTAGAAAACATCTAATTCGTAGGTATAAAACCCACTCATCAAATACCCCCAAACTTAAGACTTTGCTTGTCCTCAAGCAAAACAAAGGAATTGAAAAATAAACAATGCCACAAGTATTTGAATGCAAATGCAAGAGTTCTACGCTAGAGCAGTCAGGATAAAGACATCCAGCCTCAACATTTAAAAACAAGTACACAACAACCTCACAACCAAATGATTATCAGAAATGAAACTCACAACAATTTCGCCAAATGTTTAACCCTTAAGTGTGTGTGTGTGGTAGGACTGTTAGAGCACACACTGATTACAATTCAATCCTAGAACTACATTGCTCAAAAGAAGATAAAACAGTTAATAGCCAAGTTGCTAGCAGCTCTCATGCTCACTAGCCTCTATTTTCACATTCCATTTAGCTATATTCTATAACTATCACCGAGTGCGTTTTACGCTCCATCTCGATGATATTTTATTAACATCTAGACCTGTGCAATGTCTATCTTCATTAGGCTTTTCAATGTCACCCATGTAGCAAACTTTCCACCGACGACTCCCAAACTAGATGGTTTAAGGGCATCAAGCGTAGAAACGCTCCAACGGGCTTACTTGTTCGAATGACAAAGGCCACAAAGACAAACTAGTCAAGATTTGCTCATATCTGTCTATATTTCATTTTCAATTATAACCAACATTCAAGCCAGACATCGAAGCAGTAAATAAGCATAAATAAATTTTTTTTTCTTTTTCAGAAACTATCTTATCTTTTAATGAGCAACAGATTCAACGAGTTGAATATAAAATCTCACGTAACCACAACAATACTATGTGCATTAGGAACTCCAAGGGTTAAAAATTCAAGAGAAATAAGCACGAGTTAGCATTTCTAATATAGCAATTCAGATCCAAGGTGCATAAGACATTAAAACAGTGATTACCAAGTCATCATCGACTTTCCTTAAATACACTGCTCATAGGTTTCTAAATGCAGATCTACATGATGCTGAGAAACCAAAAATCTAAAGGAAAAATAGATTATGAATATGTTCAATGATCATCAACAAATGACATTAATAGAAATAAGCATTCCTAGCAAGAAAAGTCATTTTGATGATATTTCACATGATTATTTTCAATAAAAGCCATCCTTCAAAAACTGTCTTTAAACTTGAAAACATGCATACTAACTATAACTACCATGCTAAAGCATTAAACCAATTGAAACCAACTGAAGTACAAGGAACGACTACTAAATAGCAAAAAGCAAAACCAATAGCAAAACCACCCCCAAACTTAAAATGGATAATGTCCTCATTGTCTAAAGAGTGCAAAATGTAAAACTGAGGACTCCCCTGATCATGGTTGGTTGATATCCTCAACCTCAGCATCAGATGGTGGAAAGAGGGGAAGTGACTGGGGCACGGGAAATGGGATAGGTGGTCCTCCAGGATTCAGCCTCGCGAACTGTTCAGCCAGAACTGCATTGAAGCTCGTGGTGTAGTTGAATATGTGCTCCTGCCTCTCTGCAAGTCGTTGGTTCTGTCGTACCAGCAGCATTTGCATATCTCTGAGCTGACTGCTGACACGAGATCTCGGCTGAGAGCTGGAATTAGTAGGTGAAGCAGGGGCACCCTCTGGGTCTGCCTGGGGCTGAATAATAAATCCTCGACCCCGCGGGTGCGACTGTGCCTGGTCCCAAACTGAGTATCTGGAGATCAGTCGATGGTCCAAGACCAGCAGTGGCTGCTGGACAATCTCATCCTCGGCCCACCGAACGCCTGCAGCCTGGCACAATCCGCAGATAAGTGACGGGTGTGGTAACCCGCCATGAACATTACTCCTCAGGATTCTGCGGATGTTACCCTCAATGATGCGACCCACATCGATCGCGTAGTCCATGACTATAGCATACAAGAGGGCTGCCCTATCCTTCGTAATATCACTAACATGAACTGTGGGCATCAGCTTGGCGCAGAGAAAAGCATACCAAATCTTACCATCCAGGCTTAACTCTTTGCTATGAAAAGACGTACCCCCTTTGGCGCCCTTAGCCACCCACGTGGTGCCCGGCCTGCACAAGTCGGTCATAATTCTGTCATAGTCGGGTGAGGATCGCAGGAACTCAGTATACTGGCAGACTGCAGGAGCGTCCAATGCATAGAACTCATTAATAGCCTGGGCGCTGAATGGTACGGTCCTGCCCCGTACAGTCACAGTATATGGTGGCGTGTCCTTTGCATTAGCATAAAACTCCTGGACAATGGCTACCACGGCTGCCTCGGGCTGCTCAATGAAAGTGTCCCATTCTCTCTCAGTAATCTGATCGCCCATCTCGCCATCCACTCTCTAACTAGGTCGCAGGCCACGCTCGGGCGTCAGAGCCTTACCCACTATGAAAGTGTCAAATCGTTCAGCGGCCTCAACACTGACAAACTTACTGTGATCATAAGCCCGTTCCTGTGGTGCTGAGGAACCCTCACCCCTGAACCTTTTTGGCGGCATGACTGATTAATACTTGGCACAAACAACCACAAAAAACTTCCCCCACACTTGATTTCAACTAACTGTCAATTACACTGCCACAGACCAAACCAGCAATATATATAAACCGACACCCGATTGCCAACACAAGCACAATCGCCCAACAAGTGAAAAATCCAGTGCAATCTCACAGCTTTAGTTCATAGCAGTTAAAAAAAATTCCTAATGCAGACACAAATTGCTCTAACGACAATACCCAATAATTTTATCAAGATATATCAGTGCACAGTAACCCAATACAGAGCAAATCCCAAAATGATATCCAAAATTTCTTAAATCCACTATCGCTAGCTAGTGATTAATCAGTTATCAACCAGTAAGAAAACCCAAAGCAAACCGATACATAGCAGCAAATAATGCCCAGTACATTCAGTGCATACCTTATACAATCCAGTTGAAGAATGCGAGAAAGATGAACCCAAATCTGAATTTTTCCAAAGTTGGAGTCGTGCTACAGTCCTGAACCTCGCAAAATCGTCAAAGGCGGACTCCAAAGGTTATGATGCACGCAAATGGGTTTAGGTTTCAGTTTTCCCCAATTTGACAAACCCTAGAAAGCATGAACGCGTGTGGGATGGCGATGAACCCGAATGGAGGTTGATTTTGGATGTGGGCAAGTGTTAGATATGTGTCGAATGGATTGAGAAGGGATTCCGAGTTTGGGGCTGAAGGATTTGGGAATGAAATGGAACGAGCGAACTGCTGAAATGGAGTTTTTTTAAAACTGGAATCCGTGTCTATCGCCGGGGCGATAGAAAACACTTGATTTCACCGCCGGGGCGATTTAGTCGCCGGGGCGAGAAATATTGAGTCTATATTGTCGCCGGGGCGATTGTCCCGCTGGGGCGATCCAAATGGCTTATGGATTGTCGCCGGGGCGATAGACCCTACTGCATCCCCAAACTTGCACTCTTGTAAATCTGATCCAAAACCAAACTTATCACTACCAACCTGTATTAAGCATCATTGCACACATAATCTGAATATCTTGCCCAAAAAATTCAACATTTAGAGCACAATAAGAGCATAGCTTATCTATCCAATATGCAAATATGGGAAATTTAGAAACATAATAAAGCACACTTGTAAAAATAATAACAAAATGTAAAGGATACAGATAAGGATAATGGGTTGCCTCCCATCCAGCGCGTGGTTTAAAGTCCTCGGCCCGACTCTTCATCCATTCAAGGCTAATCGGCTAATGTGATCGAGGTCTTCTGGCGAGCGAAGCCGCCACCCCAATAGTGCTTAAGACGCTGCCCGTTAACTTTGAATGTTTCTTCCAGATTATCACCATAGACTTCAACAGCTCCGTGCGGAAATGCATACTTGACAATGAAAGGACCTGACCAACGTGATTTGAGCTCTCCGGGAAAAAGCCTCAATCTAGAGTTGTATAGCAATACTGCTTGCCCAGGCTCAAATTTTCTGTCAACAATTTTCTTATCATGCCATCTTTTCACCTTCTCCTTGTACAATTTTGAATTTTCATAAGCTTGCAGTCGGAACTCATCAAGTTCATTGAGCTGAAGAAGCCTTTTCTCGCCTGCAGCTGTGAGATCGAAATTTATCTTTCTGATGGCCCAGAACGCCTTATGCTCAAGTTCAACTGGAAGATGGCATGCCTTGCCATAGACAAGCTGGTATGGTGACATACCAATGGGTGTTTTAAAAGCCGTTCTGTACGCCCACAGTGCATCATCCAACTTTGTTGACCAATCTTTTCTTGTGGGATTGACGATATTTTCCAGAATTTTCTTCACTTCTCTGTTGGAAACCTCAGCTTGTCCATTGGTCTGAGGGTGATATGCAGTAGCAATTCTATGAGTGACACCATATTTTCCCAAGAGGGCAACAAAGTGCTTATTGCAGAAGTGACTCCCTTCATCACTGATCATAGCCCTCGGAGTACCAAATCTTGTGAAGATACTCTTTTGAAGGAATTTCAGCACTACCTTGGAGTCATTAGTGGGCAACGCAGCTGCCTCCACCCATTTAGATACATAATCTACTGCCAAGAGAATATATAGATTGTTGAAAGAGGGTGGGAATGGCCCCATGAAGTCTATACCCCAAATGTCAAAGACTTCAACCTCTAGGATCATGTTTAACGGCATTTTATGTCGTTTAGAGATGTTCCCCATCCGTTGACATCTATCGCATCTTAGAACAAACTGATGAGCATCTTTAAACAAAGTTGGCCAAAAGAACCCTGCTTGCAACACCTTAGTGGTTGTTTTCTCACCTCCGTAGTGTCCTCCATATAGTGAATCGTGACAGTGATGTAGAATGCTGTCAACCTCGCTTTGTGGAATACATCTTCGAATCATTTGATCCACACAATGTTTGAACAAATACGGTTCATCCCACAAATACCTCTTCACGTCATGAAGAAACTTTTTCTTTTGCTGCCACGACAAGTCTGGGGGGGGTGTATTACTAACCAGGTAGTTAGCAAAATCAGCATACCAAGGAATTTCGCCTTGAACCACAAACAGTTGTTCATCTGGGAAAGATTCATTTATTAGAACTTTGTCTTCCTTATCAGGACCCGGATTCTCCAATCTAGATAGATGGTCGGCTACTTGGTTTTCAGTTCCTTTTTTGTCTCGAATCTCCAAGTCAAACTCCTGCAGCAATAAGATCCATCTAATCAATCTCGGTTTAGCATCCTTCTTAGCAATTAGATATCGAATAGCTGAATGGTCCGTGAATACAACCACCCTTGTTCCAAATAAGTAAGATCGAAACTTGTCAAATGCATAAACTACTGCAAACAACTCCTTCTCGGTAGTGGTGTAATTGAGTTGTGCATCAGTTAAGGTTTTGCTGGAGTAGTAAATAGCATGAAAAACCTTCTCCTTGCGCTGTCCCAAAACAACCCCAACCGCATAATCACTGGCATCACACATCAATTCGAAGGGTTTTGACCAATCCGGAGCAATGATCACTGGTGCAGTGGTTAATTTTTTCTTTAAAAGCTCAAAAGCGATCAAACCCTCTTCATCAAACTTGAATGGCATATCTTTCTCTAGTAGACTGCATAAAGGCTTTGTGATCTTAGAAAAATCTTTAATGAACCTTCGGTAGAACCCCGCATGTCCCAAAAAACTGCGAATGCCCTTCACTGAGGTTGGTGGAGGTAAATTTTCAATTGTTTCAAGTTTTGCTCTATCCACCTCAAGACCTTTGGATGACACTTTATGCCCAAGTATTATCCCCTCTTGCACCATGAAGTGACATTTTTCCCAGTTGAGCACTAGATTAGTTTCCACACATCTCTTCAGTATTAGAACTAGATTTTCCAAGTAGTTGTCAAATGAGTCACCAAACACTGAGAAATCATCCATGAAAACTTCAACATTGCGTTCTACCAAATCTGAGAAAATAGCCATCATGCACCTTTGAAAAGTGGCTGGTGCATTACACAATCCGAATGAGACCATTCTAAAAGCAAAAGTACCAAACGGGCATGTGAAGGTAGTCTTTTCTGGATCTTCTGGAGCAATAGCTATCTGATTATAGCCCGAATACCCATCCAACAAGCAATAGTACTCATGCCCAGCCAGTCTATCCAACATTTGATCAATGAAGGGTAATGGAAAGTGATCCTTTCGAGTTGCTTTTATAAGCCTCCTGTAATCCATGCACACCCTCCAACCAGTTACTGTTCTTGTTGGAATCAATTCATTATTCTCATTGGCTACAACTGGCATGCCCCCTTTCTTGGGTACACACTGAACTGGGCTCACCCACACACTGTCAGAGATAGGATAAATTATTCCAGCATCTAACCACTTCAAAATTTCTTTCTTTACCACCTCCTTCGTGATTGGGTTGAGTCTCCTCTGATGTTCCACAGTGGGCTTACTATCATCTTCCATCAAGATTTTGTGCATACAGTAAGATGGGCTTATTCCCTTGATGTCGGCGATGGTCCATCCAATAGCAGATTTGTACTCCCTAAGAACCCGCAACAGCTTGCTTTCCTGAAACTCGTTAAGTACAGATGCAATAATAACAGGTAAAGTAGTTGAATCACCTAAATATGCATACCTGAGATGGTTAGGCAAGGGTTTTAGCTCAAGTGATGGAGGTATCTCAAGGGATGGTCTCAGCCGATCTGTAACATTGTCAGCATGCTCAAGAGATTCAAACGGGATTGGAAACTTGCTTCCCTGTGGCACTGTATCCAAAATCTGTAGATATTCAACCAAATCTGGATCTTCCATGTCAAACTCTCCTAGAAGTGCAGTATCTAATGGATCATTGTTTAACACATTCAGAAACTCGTCATTCACAGCTCGTTCGATAACATCCACTTGAAAACATTCTTCCTCATCCGAAGGGAATTTCATGGCCTTAAATACATTGAAGGTCACTTCTTGATCCTGAACCCTCATGGTGAGCTCTCCCTTTTGCACATTGATTAAAGTTCTTCCAGTGGCTAAAAATGGTCTACCCAGAATAATAGGAATGTTTTTATCTTCCTCAAAATCTAAGATGATAAAATCAGCTGGGAAGATAAACTTATCCACCTTAACAAGAATGTCTTCAACAATTCCCCTTGGGTATGTAACCGATCTATCGGCAAGCTGAAGAGAAATGTTTGTAGGCTTTGGTGCAGGCAATCCCAATTGAGTATACACGAATAATGGCATGAGATTAATACTAGCACCCAAGTCACACAAACATTTGTTGAATGAAAGGTTACCAATAGTACACGGTATAGTGAAGCTGCCTGGATCTTTCAACTTGGGGGGTAGCTTTCTTTGCAACACGACACTACATTCCTCCGTTAAAGCCACTGTCTCAAAGTCGTTTAGCCTTTTCTTCCTAGATAAAATTCCCTTCATAAATTTGGCATAGCTAGGCATCTGCTCTAAGGCCTCTGCAAAAGGAATGTTAATTTGTAGCTTCTTAAAGACCTCCAGGAATTTGGCAAACTGTTTATCCAACTTTTGCTTCTGCAATCTCTGAGGGAAAGGTACTGGTGGATACACTTTTGGAGTAGGCTCAACACTAGGTTTAGCTATGGTATCTCTCTGCTCCGCCTCAGGTGGTACACTGCTGTCCATTTCCTTCGAAAAATCTGCATTATTCAAGTCCGGAGGAGAGCTTGAGTGGGTTGCCCCCTTTTGCAATTCGGGCTCCTGTAAGGCTTGTTTTCCACTTCTGATTGTTACTGCCTGACATTCCTCTTTCCCATCTCTTCTTGGATTAGTCTCTGTGTTACTAGGAAGAGATCCCTGGGGTCTATTTGACATAGAACTAGCCATCTGCCCAATTTGATTTTCCAAAGCTTAAGTGCTGCTGCTTGGTTTTTAATCAAGATATCTTGGTTAGCCATGTGTTTCAATATCAACTCTTCAAAATCTGATTTTCTCTCTGGTTGTGATTGTGAGGTTTGAGCTGTATGATGTTGTGGCTGATTTTGGAACCCTGGTGGATGGTGTGGCTTAGGAGCTTGCTGAAAATTTTGATTGTTGCTCCATGAAAAGTTAGGATGGTTCCTATTCCCAGATTGTAAGTGTTTTGGTACTGATTTGGCGGTCTCTGGTAGCTACTTACAAACTGAACTGCCTCGTGGTCAAATGGGCATTGGTCGTTGGCATGTGTCCCTGCACATACTTCACAAACAACAGCCACCTGCTGCACTTTTGAATCAGTCAAGGAATCAAGTTTCTTTGACATTGCTGCCATCTGAGCTACTAAGGCTGTGATTGCATCCACCTCTAATACTCCGGCTACCTTTGGTTGACTCATTCTAGAAGTAGGTCATTGATAGTTATTTGCCGCCATGACCTCCAATAAATCAAGTGCTTCTCCATAATTTTTAGCCATGAGAGATCCTCCCGCAACTGCATCTATGCAAGACCGATTGTGAGATCCCACTCCATTGTAGAAGGTATTCAATTGCATCCATGGGAGGAATCCTTGATGTGGGCATCTTCGAAGCAAATCTTTAAATCTTTCCCAAGCCTCATACAATGATTCTCCATGGTGTTGTTCAAAGGTTGCAATTTCATTTCTCAATCTAGCAGACTTTGCAGGAGGGAAGAACTTTGCCAAAAAATTTTGTGCTAAGTCTGACCATGTAGTGATGGATCCCGGTGGCAATGAGTGAAGCCAACTCTTAGCTTTGTCTCTCAAAGTGAACGGAAAAAGTTTAAGTCTCAAAGCATCATTCGTCACTCCATTAAATTTGAAAGTATCACATATCTCAATAAAGCTCAACAAATGCTCATTAGGGTTGTCATTAGGCAAACCCCCAAACTGTAACGAATTTTGCACCATTTGTATTGTCCCCGGTTTAATTTCAAAGGCATTTGCAGTTATTGCCGGTCTTGTGATACTAGACTGTAAATCACTTATCTGCGGCGTTACATAGTCTCTCAATGCTTTTTGTTCCTCTGCCGCCATAGTTTCTTGATTGTTAGAATCCCTGATTCTTTCTCTTCTTAGTCTTCGGGTATTTCTCTCGATCTCGGGATCGTAAGGAAATAAATCCAGACTTTGTGATCGGCGCATACAAATCAAGGGTACCTACACAATCAAGTAAATAAAAATTAAAAACAAGTCTAAATTAAGATCAATTCAACTATAATCAATATTGGTAAAATGATTGTAAAATAATTCCCCGGCAACGGCGCCAAAAACTTGTTGCTTGATTTCGCAATCAATAAAACACGCGCAAGTATACGCGGTCCACAAGTAATATAAGATAAGTAAAGTGTCGAACCCACGAGGAATTATGTTAAATAATTACCAAATATCAATCGCATGTAAAATCAATCCAATTTAAACAATGACAATATGGTTTGTGTTTGTTGTTGATTAAAACTAAAATAAGGGCAATTTAGAAAACAAGGTTTTACTAACACGGATAAAGTTCAAGATAAAAAGGTCTAAGATTACAATATCCCCCAACTTTTCATTTAAACATCATACTCTCTCTTGTTTGGTAAATTAGAACATAAGAATTGCTATCCGAGAAATCACAAGTATATATAAGCCTCTCTCGATGGTCGAATACGTATTTCCTATTGTGGTGTATAGATATATTTCTATTCTATATACTAGCAAGAATCTCATATCAAGAACAATTAATAAGACACATGTCACGTAAAATCCCATTAACCATTCTATCAATTACCAACTTTCACAATAGAAATCATTAAACACGGATTCTCAATTAGATACATATGGTATTTAGGTATATGTCTATCCTAAATACAATCAAATTATCAACCCTCAAGGATAATACATAAGACTCACGTCACATAATCTCATACATTAACCACAAAGAATATCTAATTTTCACATGAATTCATAACTAGGTCTCAACTTACACTTCCTCTCTCAATTCCATATAAGTTACCAAGGTAATTACGGGCCAAGCAATTAATCCTTAAGCAAAGGTTATGAACTCCAATTCATGTAATGACTAACTACCAATCAAAGAGAGAGCATTCAATTTAAACTACAAGTTGGGTTCCATTGCAATCTTAGAATGAAGAGTTTAGCTCATATTCAATTTCAACAACATCATAATCTGATTATAGTACATGGTTTGGAATAACAAAATAAGAAATAAGAACTACAACATATGAAGAAACACCCCTTTTGTGATGAGATTCCCGAATTGGTGTGGTGTAGATCTTCTTGAGTTGCTCTTGCTTCCTATTTCGTGCTCCTAGCCTCCTTGAGTTGATGAAATTCAGATGATTACTACCTTTGTTCCTTTGTTCTTCTTCTTTTTCTCTCAAACCCTAGCCTCCAAATTGTGTAGCAAAGCTTGAATGATGCAATCTCCACTCCCTGGATGCCTACTAATCTGATTACTTTCTCTCCTTCCCTTTCCATTGTGCTCCCGAATTTGCTCCACTGAAACTCCACTACCAGCAGAAGTGACAAACGCCAGCCATATCTCTTGTCCCGACCTGTCGCCCCGGCGACAAAAATACGCTGTGAGATGCCGCCCCGGCGATGGAAGTTGCCTTAATAATGTCGCCCCGGGGATGGCGTCGCCCCGGCGCTGAAATAAGCCTGGGGTTGTCGCCCCGGCGGTGGAGCTTACTGCTGGTACTTGACATTTTCCTCCAAAAGTTCCACAATTCCACAATTTTCTACTTAGTGTCGCTTCCTGTCCAATAATGAAATAACTAGTGAAATGGTGCTATAAATGCTTAAAGATAGCCGAGAATTGAGCCTAGAAAACATCTAATTCGTAGGTATAAAACCCACTCATCAAATACCCCCAAACTTAAGACTTTGCTTGTCCTCAAGCAAAACAAAGGAATTGAAAAATAAACAATGCCACAAGTATTTGAATGCAAATGCAAGAGTTCTACGCTAGAGCAGTCAGGATAAAGACATCCAGCCTCAACATTTAAAAACAAGTACACAACAACCTCACAACCAAATGATTATCAGAAATGAAACTCACAACAATTTCGCCAAATGTTTAACCCTTAAGTGTGTGTGTGTGGTAGGACTGTTAGAGCACGCACTGATTACAATTCAATCCTAGAACTACATTGCTCAAAAGAAGATAAAACAGTTAATAGCCAAGTTGCTAGCAGCTCTCATGCTCACTAGCCTCTATTTTCACATTCCATTTAGCTATATTCTATAACTATCACCGAGTGCGTTTTACGCTCCATCTCGATGATATTTTATTAACATCTAGACCTGTGCAATGTCTATCTTCATTAGGCTTTTCAATGTCACCCATGTAGCAAACTTTCCACCGACGACTCCCAAACTAGATGGTTTAAGGGCATCAAGTGTAGAAACGCTCCAACGGGCTTACTTATTCGAATGACAAAGGCCACAAAGACAAACTAGTCAAGATTTGCTCATATCTGTCTATATTTCATTTTGAATTATAACCAGCATTCAAGCCAGACATCGAAGCAGTAAATAAGCATAAATAAATTTTTTTTTTTTCAGAAACTATCTTATCTTTTAATGAGCAACAGATTCAACGAGTTGAATATAAAATCTCACGTAACCACAACAATACTATGTGCATTAGGAACTCCAAGGGTTAAAAATTCAAGAGAAATAGGCACGAGTTAGCATTTCTAATATAGCAATTCAGATCCAAGGTGCATAAGACATTAAAACAGTGATTACCAAGTCATCATCGGCTTTCCTTAAATACACTGCTCATAGGTTTCTAAATGCAGATCTACATGATGCTGAGAAACCAAAAATCTAAAGGAAAAATAGATTATGAATATGTTCAATGATCATCAACAAATGACATTAATAGAAATAAGCATTCCTAGCAAGAAAAGTCATTTTGATGATATTTCACATGATTATTTTCAATAAAAGCCATCCTTCAAAAACTGTCTTTAAACTTGAAAACCTGCATACTAACTATAACTACCATGCTAAAGCATTAAACCAACTGAAACTAACTGAAGTACAAGGAACGACTACTAAATAGCAAAAAGCAAAACCAATAGCAAAACCACCCCCAAACTTAAAATGGATAATGTCCTCATTGTCTAAAGAGTGCAAAATGTAAAACTGAGGACTCCCCTGATCATGGTTGGTTGATATCCTCAACCTCAGAATCAGATGGTGGAAAGAGGGGAAGTGGCTGGGGCACGGGAAATGGGATAGGTGGTCCTCCAGGATTCAGCCTCGCGAACTGTTCAGCCAGAACTGCATTGAAGCTCGTGGTGTAGTTGAATATGTGCTCCTGCCTCTCTGCAAGTCGTTGCTTCTGTCGTACCAGCAGCATTTGCATATCTCTGAGCTGACTGCTGACACGAGATCTCGGATGAGAGCTGGAATCAGTAGGTGAAGCAGGGGCATCCTCTGGGTCTGCCTGGGGCTGAATAATAAATCCTCGACCCCGCGGGTGCGACTGTGCCTAGTCCCAAACTGAGTATCTGGAGATCAGTCGATGGTCCAAGACCAGCAGTGGCTGTGGCTGCTGGACAATCTCATCCTCGGCCCACCGAACACCTGCAGCCCGACACAATCCGCAGATAAGTGACGGGTGTGGTAACCCGCCATGAACATTACTCCTCAGGATTCTGCGGATGTTACCCTCAATGATGCGACCCACATCGATCGCGTAGTCCATGACTATAACATACAAAAGGGCTGCCCTATCCTTCGTAATATCACTAACATGAACAGTGGGCATCAGCTTGGCGCAGAGAAAAGCATACCAAATCTTACCATACAGGCTTAACTCTTTGCTATGAAAAGACGTACCCCCTTTGGTGCTCTTAGCCACCCACGTGGTGCCCGGCCTGCACAAGTCGGTCAGAATTCTGTCATAGTCTGGTGAGGATCGCAGGAACTTAGTATACTGGCAGACTGCAGGAGCGTCCAATGCATAGAACTCATTAATAGCCTGGGCGCTGAATGGTACGGTCCTGCCCCGTACAGTCACAGTATATGGTGGCGTGTCCTTTGCATTAACATAAAACTCTTGGACAATGGCTACCACGGCTGCCTCGGGCTGCTCAATGAAAGTGTCCCATTCTCTCTCAGTAATCTGATCGCCCATCTCGCCATCCACTCTCTAACTAGGTCGCAGGCCACGCTCGGGCGTCAGAGCCTTACCCACTATGAAAGTGTCAAATCGTTCAGCGGCCTCAACACTGACAAACTTACTGTGATCATAAGCCCGTTCCTGTGGTGCTGAGGAAACCTCACCCCTGAACCTTTTTGGCGGCATGACTGATTAATACTTGGCACAAACAACCACAAAAAACTTCCCCCACACTTGATTTCAACTAACTGTCAATTACACTGCCACAGACCAAACCAGCAATATATATAAACCGACACCCGATTGCCAACACAAGCACAATCGCCCAACAAGTGAAAAATCCAGTGCAATCCCACAGCTTTAGTTCATAGCAGTTAAAAAAAATTCCTAATGCAGACACAAATTGCTCTAACGACAATACCCAATAATTTTATCAAGATATATCAGTGCACAGTAACCCAATACAGAGCAAATCCCAAAATGATATCCAAAATTTCTTAAATCCACTATCGCTAGCTAGTGATTAATCAGTTATCAACCAGTAAGAAAACCCAAAGCAAACCGATACATAGCAGCAAATAATGCCCAGTACATTCAGTGCATACCTTATACAATCCAGTTGAAGAATGCGAGAAAGATGAACCCAAATCTGAATTTTTCCAAAGTTGGAGTCGTGCTACAGTCCTGAACCTCGCAAAATTGTCAAAGGCGGAGTCCAAAGGTTATGATGCACGCAGATGGGTTTAGGTTTCAGTTTTCCCCAATTTGACAAACCCTAGAAAGCATGAACGCGTGTGGGATGGCGATGAACCCGAATGGAGGTTGATTTTGGATGTGGGCAAGTGTTAGATATGTGTCGAATGGATTGAGAAGGGATTCCAAGTTTGGGGCTGATGGATTTGGGAATGAAATGGAACGAGCGAACTGCTGAAATTATTCACCTGTGCAGCCATACCCCTCCATCGCTATGCATAGTCCCTAAAAGATTCTTTTGGTTACTTCTTGACCTTTGTCATCTGATATCTGTCAGGGGCCATCTTGGCCTGGAAGTTGTATTGTGTCAAGAAAGTATGGGCCAACTCCTCCCAGTTGTGGATCCGAGCATTATCAAGGCGGGCATACCAAGTTCTTGCTTCTCCCGTTAGGCTCTTTTGGAATAACTGCATCCTCAGTCCTTCGTCCTCTGCATAAGACCCAAGTTCCCCAATGTATATCTTCAGGTGTGTATAAGGGTCTCCCTTCCCATTATATTTCTCAAATTCGGGGATCTTGAACTTCTCCGGATACCTGGTTCTTGGAAAGACACACAGATCTGAATAATTTACCCTACCCAGGGAACCTATGCCTTTCAGAGACTGGATAGTTTCCTCCATCTGCTTCATTTTATTTTGAAGATCATCAGTGTCTCCCTCCTATGGAATAGTGATTACTGTCCTGTTAGGTGTAGGAATGGCTTTGGGGATGACTGGCTCGCCCTTAGGCTGGGGTTGATCATCCTTAGGCAGATCCTTGTTTGGCGGATCTTGTCTCAGTAGCAACTGCTCTTTTAGCACGTGGCCATTTCCAACATCTGTTTTTTAAAATCATCGAATTCCTCCCGAGATATGGAACCAGGATTAGGAGGTGGAAGATCAGCCATTTCAGATGTAGAATCCTGGGCCTTCTTAGATCGCAAACGCGTTTGAGGAGCAATCCTACAGGAGAAAACGGTTTGAAGTTTAATCTTGGGAAATGAAAGATGTGGATGCATGCTAAAGCTGTAACTTTTGTGTCTTTGGGTTTTTAATCTTTCCCTGCAAAACAAAATGTTAGCAGTCCCTTATTGCAATAATAAATGCTAGACACGAATTATTATGCTTTCCCAGCTATTCCCTTCAAAACATAGATGTTAGTACTTTCTTTTGACAAAAAGGGAAGGTATATATAAAAATATTGAATGGGACTATGACATTTATACGCGTAAACGTAAAAGGGCATGAGGAGACTTTCCCTGCGTTGGGTTAATCTGAGGCTAACCTACCCTAAGGTTACTCTCGCGGCTTTTCGGCATGAAGGTCCCCAAATCTTCGCAATCTACTCGTCTGAATCCTTTCGATTGGAGCGGATCTGGGTGGTGCGTTTCCTGAGCCATCTCCGGGGAGCAGCCCCTTCGAGTCCAGTAATAAGCAACCGACAGGTGTGCCTCAAGAGGAGGTACACTCTCAACATAAATTCACATTCATCGTCCTCACCGTATGCAAATGATTACTTTAAAGTAAAGCAATTCCATTCAATCATTCATTCATTTGGACAAAAACACACATTCACACAATAACAAGTAAAACAGGTCAAAATATCATACGTACATACACGTTCATAAATTTTTAAAGGATAGGACAGCATCAAGATTTGAACGCGGCTTAAGCCCTCAAATGTCCCCAGCGGAGTCGCCAGCTGTCGACGCCGGGAAAATTGCTTCTATGCTAATTATTACCCTTTCCAATTTTAGCCTTTTTATTAGATGATTTTTTGGAAAAGGTCGGCACAAATGTCGACGGAGTTTTGAAAGATCGTTTTTTTATGATGAGCCAATTGGCCTACAAACCGAGATTCATAGAGTTCGGGGGCTTGCTTAAGTGAGGGGAAGGTGTTAGGCACCCCCCAACTTCCGTGAAACACGGTTACCGCAATCTCGATGCTTTTCCTATCCTTTAATTCTTAAAATGTGTGTGTGTGCGCGTGAGTGCCTATGTGAATGTTGTGGTGAGTTTGCATGAAAAAAAACCCTTTGGTTTTTTGTGAAAAGTCGTGTTTTAATTTGAGAATGCTTTAGAATGTCTTTCGGCCTATACGAGAAAGCTTTATTTTTTTATTTTTATTTTTTGTGAGAAAGATTTGATTTTAATTGTCAAAAGCTGTGAGATTTTCATTAGGTGTCATTTTGGCAAAACAAAAGTTTTTTAAACCTTCGTCAAAAATAGGAATCGAGACCTATACGTTGCTTTCGTAAATAAAATGACGGGCAACTTCTAGGATCTCTTTAACCCTATGCACAAAGATTTAATAAAACGTTGTTTATTTTTATAAAACCATTTTTGTGATGTTTGAAAACGATTTTTTCTTTAGTCTTCTCGTTTAAATAGGAATCGACATTCATTAGCACTTCCAATTTTAAGCCTCGTGGTGCTAATAACCTAATTTGATTGATTTTATGAAAATCTTCATCGTTTAGCTTTGAAATCAGTTTTTGTGTCATAAATCAAATCAAGCATTAAAATGCGTGGGGGCTATTCATGGGCATGTGAGCCATCAAAATAACCCCAAACGCCCATAATCACATATTTCACTATTACGGGGCCTTAAACCCGATTTTCAACTTGATATCGTTTTAAGGCCTGCCAATTATATATTTACATTAAAGGGTACATCGACCCTACTACATACACCAAAAAATGTCCATCATCGGATTTGGACCACGGGGTCGCGTTCCTAGGCTCACATCCAAATTTGCTACACATCCACAAAATGGATACTACAAAAAATAAACAACACCGGGTTGCCTAACACACCACAATATCCTAAAATAGCAATCTAAATACACTACGCATAATACATTACCATAACGAGCTAAAAATCACCAAATGGATATCATCGGACCATTAGGAAGAATTTCGTTCCGTTGGAACCCTCACTAATAGTCCTTAATCCATGGATCCTCAATAATATACAAGAAAAACTACATTTAATATAGCCCGAATGACAAAAAGTTTAACAAAATGATATAACAAAAATGCTATAAAAAAGAGCTTTTCACCTTGCAAATGACACCACGATGCGTATAAACTCGTATATTAAATAGAGTAGAAAGTGTATGTGATACAATCTAACAAAAAGGGGTATAAATCCTCACTTTTCTCTCTTTTCTCTACTCTCCCGCTGCTGCTTGCTGCTGCTTCTTCCCCTTTTTTTTCCAAACTTCTTCCCCCTGGATGAAAAATGAAGAACTGCATTGATAAAGGCTGCCAGAGGCAGCCGCAGATTGATTCGCGGCTTGGTCGCAGATTGATCTGCGGCTAGCCTCGGTTCCCCCCCAGTCGTCCCATCATTGGCCGCGGATTGATCTGCGGCTGGCTGGGCTGATTTTCTCAATTTTCATACTGCACCTCGATTCTCGTGTCGTACTGTTGGTTTTTGCTGAAAGGCTTGTATTTTGCAGTTCGGGAACCACTGGGAAACGTGCCATATCATTCAGGAATGTTCGTTTCGAATGGATGCGACATGATACATGATTTGTATTTGGAGTTTGGTTTCCAAGGGGCGCTGCCCCCCCGACCCCCCACCAGCTCACCGGCGAGCAGGTAAGCGTAGTGGCCATTAGTCGATTCCTGATATCCGCTCGTTATCGTGTCGGCTTTGATCGCAAGTCGTTGTGGTGGCTTTGAGTGTTCGTACCTATGTCCACCTTTCGTTCTCGTAGGCTAGGTTAATTGACGATTTTGCCCTCCTGTCAGGGTTAGTATACGAAGCGCAAAATTTGGGTGTCTATAGCGACACAATCTCTTTCACATATAACTTTGCTAGCTGCTCCAGATTGTACCTTATCTTGATCGGTAGAAAGTGTGCAGATTTAGTTAAACGATCCACGATCACCCAGATCGCGTTGGAACCCTTCTGAGTTGGTGGAAGCCCCGTCACAAAATCCATCGTGATATGCTCATACTTCCACTTTGGAATCTCCAATGGTCGTAGCAGTCCACCCGGTTTCTGATGTTCTGCTTTTACCCTTTGACATGTCAAACATCGTCCAACACATTCCGTGACCTCCCTCTTCATGTTCGGCCACCAGAAATGTTGGCGCAAATCTTGATACATCTTGGTACTACCAGGGTGTATCGAATACTTTGTAGAATGAGCTTCCTGCAGAATCTCTTCTCTTAACTCCGGAACCATCGGTATCCAGATTCTCCCTTCAAACCTTAGTAGTCCCGTGCTATCAATCTTGTACTTCAATTCCTCTCCATCTGAGATTCGCTTCTTTATGGCAACACATTCATCGTCCTTTTCTTGAGCCTCCTTTATCTTGTCTAATAAAGTCAGACTCGCCTCCATTGCGAAAAGTTTCTCATCTACATTTATCGGATACTTGACTTCCAACTCCAATTTTTCCATATCCTTGATTAGTTCTTCTTGAGCTGTCAGCATCATCAACTTATTTCTACCCTTCCTACTTAGAGCATCAGCTACCACATTGGGCTTACCGGGATGGTATAGAATCTCACAATCATAGTCTTTGATCAACTCCAACCAACGTCGCTGCCTCATATTTAATTCCTTTTGAGTGAAGATATACTTCAAACTTTTATGGTCTGTGTATATCTCACACTTCTCCCCATATAGATAGTGCCTCCAAATCTTCAGAGCAAACACCACTGCTGCTAGTTTTAGGTCATGAGTCGGATACCCCTTCTTATAGTCCTTCAGCTATCGTGACACGTACGCAATGACCTTCCCATACTGCATCAATACGCACCCAAGGCCTTTGTGTGACGCATCACTGTACACCACAAATCCCCCTGTATTATCTGGCAGTGCTAACACAGGTGCTTCACTAAGTGTCCTCTTCAACTCCAAGAAACTCTTTTCGCACTTATCTGTCCATACAAACTTCATAGTCTTCCTTGTCAAATTTGTCAACGGTGTCACTATCTTTGAAAAGTTCTGAATAAACCTCCGATAGTAACCTGTTAATCCCAAGAAACTTCGGACTTCTGTTGGCGTCTTCGGTTGTTCCCAGTTTATTATTGCTTCTACCTTCGCAGGATCCACCGATACACCATCCATGTCAATCACGTGCCCCAAAAACTGTACCCTTTGTAGCTAAAATTCACACTTGGAAAACTTTGCATATAGCTTCTCCCTTCTTAGTGTTTCCAGGGCTATTCTCAAATGCTCGACGTGTTCCTCCTCCGTCTTTGAGTAGACTAAAATGTCATTTATGAAAACGACAATAAATTTATCTAGGTATTTCTTGAACACCCTGTTCATCATGTCCATAAATGCTGCTGGCGCGTTCGTCAGCCCAAATGACATCACCATAAACTCAAAGTGTCCATATCGAGTTCTGAATGCTGTCTTTGAAATATCCTCCTGCATCACCTTCAGTTGGTGATATCCTGTTTTCAAGTCAATCTTCGAAAAGTATTTCCCTCCCTTCAATTGGTCAAACAAATCATCAATTCTGGGCAGCGGATACTTGTTCTTAATCGTGACTTTGTTCAACTCCCGATAGTCGATACAAAGCCTCAGCGATCCATCTTTCTTCTTTACAAATAGTACTGGTGCTCCCCACAGAGATACACTCGGACGAATATACCCCTTATCTAGTAGCTCCTGCAGTTGAACCATCAGTTCCTTCATCTCCACTGGTGCCATCTTGTATGGTGCCTTTGAGATCGGTGTGGTTCCTGGTACCAAGTCAATCACAAATTCCACTTCTCTATCCGGCGGTAAACCCGGTAACTCATTTGGAAAAACATCTGGAAATTCCCTTACGACAGGTATCTGACCCAGCTCACCCTCTACTCTTCGGGTATCAACCATGTGAGCCAGATAACCTATACAACCTTTCCTTAGCAATCTCCTTGCCGTCATCTCGTCAGACAACGAGATTGTCTAGGCGATTTACTACCATAGAATACAACCTTCGACTTATTCGGAGTCTTCAGGTGTATACATTTCTTCTGATAGTCAATCATAGCCCCGTGACTACACAACCAGTCCATCCTAAGAATTACATCAAATTCTCCTAGTCGTATCGGAATTAAATCTATGCTCACTTTATGCCCATTTATGTTAGCACAATAATTTCTATGGATGTACTCCACAGGAATAACTTATTTATTAGCTATTTCCACATTCACAGGATTCCCTAATTTCTCACGAGGCAAATTTAACTGTTTCGCAAATTTATCCGACACAAATGAACAAGTAGCACCCGAATCAAATAATACATATGCACTGATATTGTTGATCAGAATAATACCTGACACCACGTCATTTGACTCCACCGCATCCTGCACTATCATGTTGAAAGTGCGTGTCATTGGTCTATTGGTTTGACTAGCTGGCCTTCCAATGCTCAGCTTCTTGTTGTTGTTGTTGCTATTGTTGTTGTCCTTGTTGCTGCATCCCCCTTCCTTCTCGGGCAGTCCTTGATTTGATGATCTGATGCTCCACACGAGAAGCATCCTGCTTTCTTTCCTTTTGGGCATTGAGGAGCAAAGTGCCCCTGTTGCCCACAGTTGAAACAAACTCCCTTTCCTTTCATGCACTCTCCAAAATGATTCTTTCCACAATTATTGCACTTATTTCCCTTCTTAACCTCTCCTCCGAACTTGTTTCCCCCGAAAGATTGGCTATCACTCTATTTCCTTTTATTCGGGTTACTTCCCCCGCTGCTTCCTCCCTTGCTTCCTTCGTGACCCTTCTTTTTGTCCTGATTGAACTTTGCTAGAGCCTCGTTGCCTCCTTCGGCGATGATGGCCCTTTCCAACAGTGTAGAAAATATGTCAATCCTTAAAACTGCCACCCTACTATACACCCACGGCTTCAGGCCTAATTCAAATCTCCTTACCTTTCTGGCTTCAATGTCTACCGGGTGAGGTGCAAATCGGGCTAACTCATTAAATTTAGCCGCATACTCTGCGACTGACATGCTCCCCTGCTTGAGCTCCAGAAACTTCACCTCCATATTTTGCTGCATACTCGCCGGGAAATAGTTCTCGAAGAATAGCTCCTTGAAACGTTCCCATCGTATCACACCATCTCCAGCACGTCCTTTGTTGGCCTTCCACCAATAGTTTGCTTCACCTTTCATCATAAAAGTGGCGAACCCTGTCTTCTGTTCTTCGGCCACCCTTGCAACCTCGAACACTTTTTCTATTTCTTTGATCCAGGTTTAGGCTTCAATTGGGTCTAGTGTTCCCTTGAACTCAGGAGGTCCTACTAGCTTAAAATCCTTGAAGCTAGCCAAATGTTGTGCGGGCTGCCACTCTGGCTGTTCTCCAATAGGCGGGGGTCTATTTCGCATGGCTTCTGCCAGCAACTCAGCAAATGCCCTCATTGGGTCTAGATGACCCTGAGTGTTATTAACCGATTCCTCAACCCTTTGGTTACGCGGTCGTCCTCTTGGCGCCATGATCTGATAAAACAAAACCATCGACTTTTACTTATAGATCTAGGTCTTATGCAATAAGTCATTTAAGTCAACAATTAAAATCAAAAGCATCTATCAAACATATCTGATTTAACTAAAACAACTGCATTTATAACCATATGTCACTGTTTTAATACAACCCGACTCAACATGTGGCATACTTCTATAAACGCTAACTAACATAGCCTGCCAACCATCAATTATCCCCTAACCAACAAAAGTGGGGAATAATAACCTTCCACCCCTTAACATGAACAAAATTGGGGTTCAACTACTATCCCATGCACGCTACAAGCATAAGGATTTACAACATAAGTATGCCCCTATTATAACAAAAGTGGGACCTACTGCAAATATACTGCCAAAAATAACACATCACCGCCTGCTGCGGCGAATTGTAATCCTGAGCTCCCGTCGAGCCAGCCTGTCGACCACTTGATGCCTAATCACGCGCCTGCTACTCCCCTCATCCCTGGGGTACCTCCTCACCCTGTCCCTCAGCCTGCCAATGGAAATGATCAAGCCTAACCTGAGGGAATCAATCTCTACGGTCAGGACTGCCAACTGCTCTATAGCCTCATCTCGCTCCAGACGAGTAGTCTCCAGCTGATCCTCTACCCGCTCTACCTGTCCTACCAGCGCCACATTCCTCTCTAAGAGGTCATAAACCATCACACCTAGCTGAACAGAAGCCCCACGTCGATCGTGAATCTCTGCCTCTAGCTTGGCAATCCTCTGGTCCTTTTCTGAAAGTAATATGCCCTCAAGCCAATTATATTTGATGTAATAAGCATTTACTTTGTAATCTTATTCAAATATTAATAATAGAATAAAAGGCATATTTTATCCATGTTAATTGGTTGAATTAATAAATGTGATGAACCCATAGTTTTCGAGCAATGCTTTTAGAATCATGATGAGATCATGCTAGTGAGATCTAAATTCAAGAAAGCTCAAAACTAAAATGTTCCTAATCGTTGGATCACTAATATTGGGATTACTGATCCGGATAGATTAGTACATACTATGCTTGATCTTTAGAAGATAATGATTGATCTCATAATCATTTGTGTGAAGACACTAAAGCAAGTATGTAGGTGCTTATTAGAGAATAAGTTCACTGAACGTGACTCGCTTAAACAACCATAATGGAGTTTTATTCACCTGTCAATAGGGAAGTTCTTAAGTGATAGTTGTACAAGTGATCATTGGACTTGAGATCATCATAGTACCTTGTGTATGTTAAGTTATACTTTCTCATATCTCTTAATACCTTAGGGTATGTCATAGGGTATGTACGAGTATAATAAAGTATACACGAAGGTAGGTGAATGATCGACAAAGGATCTACCACTTCAGATAAAGGGAGAGAATGTCCTATGCGATTTGATAAATGACAGCTCAAAAAATCCCTGGCCAGGGTTGAATGAAAATTAGAAAGGAGTTTCTAATTTACATTTGTAATATCCTGAAAATTTATAGAACATATAATATGATATTAAATGACTAAAGTTAGTTGTAAAATAATTTCGAGGACGAAATTCTTGTAAGTTGGGTAGAATGTAATACCCCGAAATATTATCAAAATTATAAATATTGTCTTAACTGAGTTAAGAATGAAAACTCTAGAAATACCTAATGACCGACTGTTCAGGTAATCTTTGGAAACCTAATACGATTCGAAAACGCGATCGTATACGTTTAGAATTAGAACGTATAACCTAAAGCTAGGTATCAAGAAGTTTAAAACCTTAAGCCCTAATGAGATTTGAATTTATGTGTTTAATAAAGATCCAAATGATATTTCGAAGCAGGTGTTTTGTGATTTTATAGTGTAAACGATGAATTAGGTCAAATAAAATTTTCTCCGAAAAACGTCGTGCTTGACACGTCGTGCTTAAAAATATTTTTTCGCCAATGAACTTGTTGGTATATTCGTTTTTAACAAGCTGCATTATCGTGCTTACTCTTTGTCGTGCTTACGCTTTGTCGTGCTTACGCATTGTCGTGCTTACGCATTGTCGTGCTTACGCTTTGTTGTGCTTACGTTTTGTCGAGCTTACGCTTTGTCGTGCTTACACATTGTCGTGCTTACGCTTTGTCGTGCTTATGTTTTGTCGTGCTTAAGCTTTGTCGTGCTTGGAAGATATTTTGTTAAGATATTTTACTAAGATATTTTAAGGCCTAAAAGTCTATTTTACCCCCACTTTGGTTTTCCTATAAATAGAAGGCTTAAGTTCATTAGTTCTTTGCTAATTCACTAGCTAAAATCTGAAGTTGCAAAGAAATAGTTAAAGCTTGCAACTACAAGAGGTAAAATCCCTAATTGTTGTTATGTTCGATTTCAATTCGTGTTTTAATCGCTTAATCAATTATGCAAGTAGTTATAATGTCGAAATTGTTCAAGATCACAAGTGTTCTTCTTGTTTCTTGAGCAAATCTTCATTCACGGTCCTTAATCTCGATGAGAAACACGATGTTATGATGTTCGGCTATGCCGATTAACTGTTCTTCGTGTACTCTCGAAATAAAGTTGATATTAATCTTTACAAGCTTTAATCATATATATATTATATTTAAAATTGTTAAAATCAAGTAAACATGTTGTTATAATGCTCAAATTATTTTAAGTATTAAGTTAAAAGATCAAAACACAAGCCGTTACGATATTCGATTTTTATCGTTCTTCATATGTTCTTCGTATGTTCTTCGTGTTCTTGATCAAAAGTCATAAATCCTATATAAGTTGGTTTATGATTCGACTATTTTTATGTTATTGAGGTATATTAAGTGTTAGAACATGATAACATAGCATTTTGATGCTT
This sequence comes from Aralia elata, assembly GCA_034770075.1. Classification (NCBI taxonomy): domain Eukaryota; kingdom Viridiplantae; phylum Streptophyta; class Magnoliopsida; order Apiales; family Araliaceae; genus Aralia; species Aralia elata. The sequence continues at coordinate 514,081 of JAVJAP010000197.1, read as the reverse complement.
GTGGTATCATGTTTTACCTAGTGGAATGAAGAAGTTGTGTGCAATCCACAGTTTGTCAATTCTGCAGATTTTTCGAAAAGTTAAAGTCAGAATCTGTTTTCGCAATATAAAAGAAAGTTGTAGAGCATGCAATTCTAACCAATTTAGACTCAAGAATAACCTGAGAATGTTTTGTTATGAAAAAGTTATGCCTGTTTTAGTAAAAGAGGTACAAGCTGATTTTGGAAATTCTGGACAGATTTGCTTACTGACTTTTGAAGCAAATTTCCGAAATCTTAAATTCAGAATCTGCTTCTGAAATATAAAAGGAAGTTGTAGATCAGGAAGTTCTAATGATTTTAGACTCAAGAAACACTCAAAAATGTTTTGTTATGAGGAAGTTATGACTAAAACACTGCGGCTGGTCCGACAGCCAAGTAGGCTGCCCAAAATTTGAAATTTAGGCTTTTGCAAATGAATTATTTAAATCATTCCACCAATGGAAATAGTCTAGTCAAGTATATCTAAGACTTATTAAGAAATAAAATTCGATGATCTAATATTCGGGTATACGTAACCCATTATGTAGGCTTCCAAGCGTTTACCGGGAAATTTTAGTTTACGATCAAGGCAAGTTCTAATCCTTTATGTGTTATTGTGCAAGTCTTTCACAATTGTATTTATGTGCAAGTTTTTCTAATCCTTGCTTATATTGTTATGTATAATTGTTATTATGTGCAATTGTTATTATGTGCAACTGTTATAAGTTATTTTATATGATTAACTGTTGAGTGTTAATTAATTATGAAATGAAATATCTGTCAAGTCTAAACATGTTAAAGTTATATGAAAGCATAAAATGTTTATGTGATATTAATTAGACTTGCTGAGCCGTAGTGCTCATTCTTGCGAATAAAACTTTATTTGCAGTTAATAATAACGTTAAGAAGATAATGTAACGTAAAAGAGGAAAGCATAGGCTAGTTTTTCATGATTATTTAATTGTTGTATTGTTTATAGTCATAATGACTTTTGTAATACGAACAAACAAACATGTAACCGAATATTATATCAATATTACCAGTTTATTGTTATCGAACGTTATTATGTCTTTAAATTTGATATAACTTAGAATTGTTAAAGAACTATAAATCTGAGTGAGGGTATTGGTAATATGGACTGATCATGTTATGCCGATACTCTGAAATTCAGATAGATGGTAAAACATTAATACAAGGTTGATAAAGAACTACAAGTCTGAATGAGGATATTATATAACATTCTTAGTTCTGTACGTACAGAGATTTAGCACCGATGAAGAAACCAAATTCATCGCAAGGTTCCTCTGTCCCAAGAGCAAGTTTGTTATTAATATTGTGAATGTCAGATAAATAGGGAATATCGACATAAAGAAATATCTTTGTATATTGATACTTGTAGTACGAATGAGACCGTTACAAGTGGACGTATAGAAGGTTCAAACCTTAAGGTTAAAAATTAACCGTTGGATATGATGTTATCTAGGTAAACGGTTATAAACTACAAGTTGATACTTGTAGCAAGGAAGGATAGAGAATAAGTTAAGATCCAGGGAACGAATAAGAGAAATTTTTATAAGCGGTGTCTTTATTAGACCCGTTCAACCAATACGATTATGGGATCATTGGTTAAGTGACGATAGAAGATCGGACCCGAATTCGGGGGCGTTACAGTTGGTATCAAGTGAGGGTATTGAATGATATTGTAATATTATCACTTTTTTGCATTATACTCTGATTATTAGAAATCAAGATTTCTATAGTAGTATGTAAAGGTTGTACACGTGAGCACGAAGTCCGACCTGGCTAAAAGAAGCAAGCAGGTGGATTTTCGGGGCGTCACAGGTTGGTATCAGAGCTTTGGATTATAGTTCTGAGGTAACGAGTACCTTGGAGTATAATTTGATGCGTTAAAATTAAAATGGACTTGTGAAGAGTCCGTAGATAAAATATATATATATATATATATATCTTAATAAATCTTAATACATAAAACTTTTATGTGAAAGAAATATATTGAATAAAGATAAACTCTTCCCGAGAATGTCTGGAAATGAATAGACTCATAAGGAGTTCTCAAGCAAGTCTACTTATTTGTTGAAATGCACCCCGTGCAATAACATGTCTTATTTATGAAGTTTATTGTTATGCAAGTATTGTTTCTTTTGCACCCCGTGCATTAACATGCTTGTTATCTGTTCTGTGCAACGTGTTAGTGATTGTTGAATTTCAATTGAAAACCATGTTAGTATTTGAGTTGAACAACTCTCTTGTATGGGCAGGAGTTTAAGATGTGTTAGGAAACCGATCTAACTCACTGAGGTAACATTTGTCGCAGTGTAGATGTATCGTAGAATCGATATACACTGTTGATGCAATTGTAGCAGTGTTGATGAGACGGGGAACTAATTCATTAGTTCACGGGTTAGGAACCACTCAGTCTACTATATTGATAATAAATTGAAATCTTGTGTCAAACTATTCCTGATATATATTCTGAGAAGGTGATTCTTTTCTCATATATATATTTGATAATTAGAGAATATAAGATTAGGTGTGAGTTCTTAAAACTCATACTTATGGCAAGTTTGTGACTCATAATCATATGGTACGTTTCTGAACCCCTAAGCACATGGACAGTCTCTGATTAGTTCTTGGACTACATATTGTTAGGATAAGTTCCTAAACTCATATTTTTATGGAAAGTTCCTAAACACATAATGTATGGTAAGTTTGATGAACTATACTAGAGTATAGAAATATTATAGAATAATAGCAAATTATTTATACTAGATTGAGCATTGATAGTGCTAAAGATAGATAAAAGTGTTTCATAATGATTTATTAGAGGAAGTTGAAGTTGATGAAGGAGAAAAGGGTATTCGAAAATCTTCTAGCAATGCTAGATCTTCATACGTATATTCGCACTTGGGTGCCTTTGAAAAAGGAGTGTTCAATCATTGAACTGGAATTTTTTTTTAGCCATGTTATTCATATGTCTATGCTAATTGTTTTGGCTACACAAATTTAATGTGAAAAATAAAATGAATTTTTCATCAACACCCCATTTTACCTGGTGTGGTATGAAAGATGATGGAATCATCAACGTAACCATGATACGGTATGAAAAAGTCATAAAATTGATTTTCAAAAGTTTTGAATAAATTAAATATGAGTCAATGCCAATTGTTTCGGCTAGACAACCTTGTTATAAACTGAGTGGAAACCAATAATGTTTGGTACGACATATATACTGAGAAATGGAAAATGCCTTCATAGGAAGGCCAATAAATGTCGATAATATATTGACCACAAATGGTAGGATGACATGCATACTCCTAGGATGGTAATAAGGCTGATCCCCTTCAAGACATCCAAATCTAAACATATTCCTAAATCTTAAAGATTGACAGGAATGATTGATACAGATCCCGACGGACTGGGCTATCAATCCTCAGTTAAACGATGGTTAATTGGATACGGATCCCAGGACGGGCTATCAACCATCATTATTTAAAATTAAATTGTGAAATTGTTGTTGATTTTAGAAAACATGAAATGTGTGTCAAACCAAAGTGTATTGGTAAAACTTTTGAACTGAGATGAAATTGATTCCCCTTGTGGGATGATATATATGTTCAGTATTGTCTGACATATAGTGCGAACGGGCACAAGTAGGATGATATGCATACTCCTAGGATGTTGAGGAGGCTGATCCCCTTCAAAATATCCGAACTAATGATTCCTAAGTCTATATGACCTATGGGAATGATTACTATGTCCGGTTGAACAGATCAACCTCTGATTTCTAAGTCTTTATGACTGACAGAAACTAGAATATGTGTGGTTTGACAGACAAACCCTCAGTATATATATATATATATATGTGAAAAAATCTTTGAACTACATGCTCATTCAATTTAAACACAGTGTGAGTATAATTTGTTAAATGTTTAAACTTGATAAGTCTTTTATAGCTCATCCTTGCAAATATAATTTCCTTTGCAGAAAGGAAATGTGTATAGATAAGTGAACATAGTTGACCTAATATTAGGAATTTGATGTGAGAAGAGATGAATTTAGCAAATTCATATTGAAGACTAAGTTAGAGATAATTTCGAGGACGAAATTCTTATAAGGAAGAGAGAATGTAATGTTGTAAAATAATTTCGAGGACGAAATTCTTGTAAGTTGGGTAGAATGTAATACCCCGAAATATTATCAAAATTATAAATATTGTCTTAACTGAGTTAAGAATGAAAACTCTAGAAATACCTAATGACCGACTGTTCAGGTAATCTTTGGAAACCTAATACGATTCGAAAACGCGATCGTATACGTTTAGAATTAGAACGTATAACCTAAAGCTAGGTATCAAGAAGTTTAAAACCTTAAGCCCTAATGAGATTTGAAATTATGTGTTTAATAAAGATCCAAATGATATTTCGAAGCAGGTGTTTTGTAATTTTATAGTGTAAACGATGAATTAGGTCAAATAAAATTTTCTCCGAAAAACGTCGTGCTTGACACGTCGTGCTTAAAAATATTTTTTCGCCAATGAACTTGTTGGTATATTCGTTTTTAACAAGCTGCATTGTCGTGCTTACGCTTTGTCGTGCTTACGCTTTGTCGTGCTTACGCATTGTCGTGCTTACGCATTGTCGTGCTTACGCATTGTCGTGCTTACGCATTGTCGTGCTTACGCATTGTCGTGCTTACGCTTTGTCGTGCTTACGCTTTGTCGTGCTTACGCATTGTCGTGCTTACGCATTGTCGTGCTTACGCTTTGTCGTGCTTGGAAGATATTTTGTTAAGATATTTTACTAAGATATTTTAAGGCCTAAAAGTCTATTTTACCCCCACTTTGGTTTTCCTATAAATAGAAGGCTTAAGTTCATTAGTTCTTTGCTAATTCACTAGCTAAAATCTGAAGTTGCAAAGAAATAGTTAAAGCTTGCAACTACAAGACGTAAAATCCCTAATTGTTGTTATGTTCGAGTTCAATTCGTGTTTTAATCGCTTTAATCAATTATGCAAGTAGTTATAATGTCGAAATTGTTCAATATCACACGTGTTCTTCTTGTTTCTTGAGCAAATCTTCATTCACGGTCCTTAATCTCGATGAGAAACACGATGTTATGATGTTCGGCTATGCCGATTAACTGTTCTTCGTGTACTCTCGAAATAAAGTTGATATTAATCTTTACAAGCTTTAATCATATATATATTATGTTTAAAATTGTTAAAATCAAGTAAACATGTTGTTATAATGCTCAAATTATTTTAAGTATTAAGTTAAAAGATCAAAACACAAGCCGTTACGATATTCGATTTTTATCGTTCTTCATATGTTCTTCGTATGTTCTTCGTGTTCTTGATCAAAAGTCATAAATCCTATATAAGTTGGTTTATGATTCGACTATTTTTATGTTATTAAGGTATATTAAGTGTTAGAACATGATAACATAGCATTTTGATGCTTGTGGTATCATGTTTTACCTAGTGGAATGAAGAAGTTGTGTGCAATCCACAGTTTGTCAATTCTGCAGATTTTTCAAAAAGTTAAAGTCAGAATATGTTTTCGCAATATAAAAGAAAGTTGTAGAGCATGCAATTCTAACCAATTTAGACTCAAGAATAACCTGAGAATGTTTTGTTATGAAAAAGTTATGCCTGTTTTAGTAAAAGAGGTACAAGCTGATTTTGGAAATTCTGGACAGATTTGCTTACTGACTTTTGAAGCAAATTTCCGAAATCTTAAATTCAGAATCTGCTTCTGAAATATAAAAGGACGTTGTAGATCAGGAAGTTCTAATGATTTTAGACTCAAGAAACACTCAAAAATGTTTTGTTATGAGGAAGTTATGACTAAAACACTGCAGCTGGTCCGACCAAGTAGGCTGCCCAAATTTTGAAATTTAGGCTTTTGCAAATGAATTATTTAAATCATTCCACCAATGGAAATAGTCTAGTCAAGTATATCTAAGACTTATTAAGAAATAAATTCGATGATCTAATATTCGGGTATACGTAACCCATTATGTAGGCTTTCAAGCGTTTACCGGGAAATTTTAGTTTACGATCAAGGCAAGTTCTAATCCTTTATGTGTTATTGTGCAAGTCTTTCACAATTGTATTTATGTGCAAGTTTTTCTAATCCTTGCTTATATTGTTATGTATAATTGTTATTATGTGCAATTGATATTATGTGCAACTGTTATAAGTTATTTTATATGATTAACTGTTGAGTGTTAATTAATTATGAAATGAAATATCTGTCAAGTCTAAACATGTTAAAGTTATATGAAAGCATAAAATGTTTATGTGATATTAATTAGACTTGCTGAGCCGTAGTGCTCATTCTTGCGAATAAAACTTTATTTGCAGTTAAGAAGAACGTTAAGAAGATCATGGAACGTAAAAGAGGAAAGCATAGGCTAGTTTTCATGATTATTTAATTGTTGTATTGTTTATAGTCATAATGACTTTTGTAATACGAACAAACAAACATGTAACTGAATATTATATCAATATTACTAGTTTATTGTTATCTAACGTTATTATGTCTTTAAATTTGATATAACTTAGAATTGTTAAAGAACTATAAATCTGAGTGAGGGTATTGGTAATATGGACTGATCATGTTATGCCGATACTCTGAAATTCAGATAGATGGTAAAACATTAATACAAGGTTGATAAAGAACTACAAGTCTGAATGAGGATATTATATAACATTCTTAGTTCTGTACGTACAGAGATTTAGCACCGATGAAGAAACCAAATTCATCGCAAGGTTCCTCTGTCCCAAGAGCAAGTTTGTTATTAATATTGTGAATGTCAGATAAATAAGGAATATCGACATAAAGACATATCTTTGTATATTGATACTTGTAGTACGAATGAGACCGTTACAAGTGGACGTATAGAAGGTTCAAACCTTAAGGTTAAAAATTAACCGTTGGATATGATGTTATCTAGGTAAACGGTTATAAACTACAAGTTGATACTTGTAGCAAGGAAGGATAGAGAATAAGTTAAGATCCAGGGAACGAATAAGAGAAATTTTTATAAGCGGTGTCTTTATTAGACCCGTTCAACCAATACGATTATGGGATCATTGGTTAAGTGACGATAGAAGTACGAGTTAACATCGGACCCGAATTCGGGGGCGTTACAATTGGTATCAAGTGAGGGTATTGAATGATATTGTAATATTATCACTTTTTTGTATTATACTCTGATTATTAGAAATCAAGATTTCTATAGTAGTATGTAAAGGTTGTACACGTGAGCACGAAGTCCGACTTGGCTAAAAGAAGCAAGCAGGTGGATTTTCGGGGCGTCACAACATTAATCGGAGTTGTGCATTCTTAAATCGAAATGCATATGATTAAATAAAATAAGACTTGTCAGTAATTCCGTGTCTTATATTTAATCGGGAAATTGTATGGTAGAAGGATTGAATTGTACGGTAACTACTGCTGAATAGGTTCTATATGATTAAACGTTGATTTCATATTATACGGATAGTCATGATACATTATCGTAAGGTGTCCCTCATGATGTAGAATAAATATTATTTATTTATATATGAATTAAAGGAGTTTAATTCATTATAAATAATATTAGAATAGTTCTAATTTATTTAGGACCGGCATAATATTGAACCTAAAGGGTCACACCGCAAAAGAATAATTTTGTATTGGAAACAATTGGCTAAATAATAATAAATTAAGTATTTAATTTATTATTTGAATAAATTGAAATGCTTAATATTTATAATGATATATTTGGAGAAATATTGAATTATAAATTAATGAGAGAAATCTTATTATTATTATTATTATTCTTAATTAGATTGAGAATTAAATTAAATGAAAATGCAAATTAAATAAAATGGTAGTATACTTGCTTAATGTTGATTAAGCAAGTAACACATGTTAATTGCTTAAATGAATAACATGTGGGTTAGGAGAAAATGAATACTTACATTTTGTGTAAGTATTATTTTTGTAAGTATCCTAATAAGATTAGGGTTTCCTAATTAACCTAGCATATTCATTAGCCTCCATCTTAAGAGTTAAGAGAAAAATAGTGTTCTTGTTATTCTTAAGAGTTAGGAATAAAATTAATGGGATTAGCCATCCAAGATTTCTAGGAAATCAAAATATTGTTTCTTGTATAATTGTTCTTGGTGGATTACCTCTAGAGTGCTACGTACACTTTGTAGCTAGTGTTTAATCCAAGGAACAAAGATTGGAGGAGCTTGAAGAAATCAACAAAGGATTGTAGATTGGAAGAGCTTGAAGAAATCAAGAGAGGAGTAGATCTTATAGCGGTTCAAGAGTTGGATCTATTAAGGTATATTTCTTGTTCATCCTCTTCTTCAATTAATAGCTATGCATAAGGTGATTCATGGATAAGTTGCAAAAATTTTAATTTTCATTTTTTGTTGCGTATTACAATTAGATTGTGATTTTGCAAACTTACATTTTCCTGCAGCTTCTGGGTTAACTCAGCCTTTTCCCCCAAAGTCTGATACGCTAATGACATGTACTGTTCTTCTCGGTCCTGGTGATCCTGGTTCTGTTCCTCTAAGTGAGCTACTCGATTCTCGAGCTCCTCATTCCTATTTGTCAGCTCTTCGATGATATCACTAGCAGTAGTGCCCATACCATCTGCACACTCAGGTGGCTCATCATCCTCTGTCACCGGATCCTCCTCGGGGTCCTCATCCTCCCCCTCATCGCTCAACAACCTCAGCACTCCATTGGTAACTGGCTCCTCCTCAGAACCATACTCGGTCTCAGACTCATCCCTAGTGTCCATCATCTCTGGCTCACTCGGCTGCACCTCAACTACATGCCCTGCGTCCACATGAATGTTTACGAACTCTACCTCTCTAGCAGAACTGTTCTCTCCCGTCTCAGACATCCTACAACCATAAACAGAAATAAATAGACAACAAAATGTCAGTGCCACAATAAAATATATTCATTGATAGAATGAAATAATATTTTATCATGCACAACTCGGCTTGATGGATTTCCACAATCCACCTCCAGACATAATCGCCAAATGAATCTCCTCGATTCACCTCCTAACGTACTCAATACGAGTTTAATACTAAGGTTATAACCTAGGTTTCGCAAATCCTAAAGTTTATAACCTAAGGCTCTGATACCAACCTGTGACACCCCCAAATTTAAGTACCAATACCTCGAATCTGGTGCTCACGATAAAATACATCCATACACCTCTAAACAACATAAATCAACTAATGCGGAATGAATAAACATATGTTGTTCATTATAAAAGGTTTACTACGGTCCCAAGGTCAACAACCTTAAATAAATACATCGTAGAATACAATAATAATACAAAACGATTCCACGATTACATAACGGGATAGTACATATAACTATTCCTTAAGCTTTCCTTTGCCTTTGTCCGCTTTGGAACTCCCCGGCTTAACTGCAATAGGTTCATGATATAGCAAGGGTGAGCAACTACTTTGCTCAACAAGTTTAAAATGAATAAGGGAGATATATCATGAATGAATGAGAATAATAATCGCATAGTTCAACAATTTAAGAACATTGAACAAATAGCTGACAATATAATCAAAGTTCAAATGAAATAATGAATATTGATTATTTACTACTGAGTGGTCCAATAGACCATAAACTATTTGGCCAAAGGATCAGTCGTTCAACTAACCCTTTTAAACGCCTGGCCTGTCAGTAGTACTCGAGGGGATCGGTCTCTCGTACCCTATGTATATGCATAACATTTAGCTCTGACTGCATCGAATAACCGACACATTAAAATCCCCTACATAAGGGTTGCTCTCTCAGTCCAAGAATCCGCACCAACAATCGGTTTGGATAGCTTTTAAAATAATAACCTGTACGTGTCTAGCCGAAACAAGTGGCATAGACTATTTCCTTAAACAGTTCATGAATGAAGAACTTATGTTTCACAGTCCAACAACAGATTTCGAATTCAAATGCACAATGTGCGAATATCAATAATTATCCTTGATGTGGAGTAATTAATAATAATTAAACCACTAACCATAATTGAAAAATGATAACTCGAGTTGAGTTAGGAAACTTGCAACAATATATAATACTTGCTTAAATATAAATTGAGATAAGTTAAGAAAAACTTGCCCAACACAAGGGTTAGACAAGGGTTAAGAAGGAACTTGCATTCAATATATAGAAAGAATGAAGTTAAGGAACTTACATAATACACCACATCCTGCTCGAATGTAAATTGAGTAGGGTTAAAGGAAACTTGCACAATATTCAACATGTGTATAGGATAAGAAGCATGCTCAATGTAATTCGAGTAAGGTTAGGGAAACTTGCCTGAAGCGCTGCTACAATATTACAACACACACTCCTTAATATCCTACACATGTAAATACATATTCGTATAACAATTAGTCCCATAAAGACTAGGTTCAAAACAGACGTTGCATCATTAAAACACATTGATTGCCCTACGACTACCCAGTCGGGGGTCTCGCTCACCGGACCTGCTGAAAGGAATCATTAGGTCCAACCCGACCCAGGCTGGACACGGCACTGGCGCTGCAGCGCCAGGCCTTAGCACTGGACCTCACGCTGCGGCGTGAGTCCCGTGTCTTCTCCATGACAGGGCTTCACGCTGCGACTTGAAGCTTAGCACTTGGGCTCGCTGCTGCGGCGCGAGTCCCGTCCTTTCCCATCTTGCCCCTCGCTACGGCGTGAGCTGCAGGGCTTATGAGTGGCGCTGCGGCGCCATTCTGCAGTAGCCGGATTCTGGGTTTGTTCCCAGTTCGCGACTCCGACCTTCGGCCACTCGAACCTCCATAACTCCTTCAATACACAAGCAAATTAGTCCATTCCGGACTCTATGGACTCCTAACTTATGGGGCTACAATATATCAAAAATTTAGAATTACCCATAAATATTAACATTGCCAAATCTTAAGCCAAAGTGTAAAGTTCATACTCTGTTCTTTGAGTTCTTGACAAGTTTTACAAAAATCATTACTATGAACTCGTTTTAACTCGTTTTTACTCCATTCCAACTGGGTTAGCTTCGTAACCCATGGAATACAATACCATAACAAAAAAAATTAACAAACATGAAATCATAGCTTTACAGTCCTCTAAAATGGTCCGAATGTCCAAATTCATGTCCAAAGTCCATTGTTCTTCCTCCATTAAGCAAAGGTAAGGATTTCTTGCATTTTTGTTCTACTTTGATGTTATTAATGGCTTATATAGTCTCTTAACAACATTTACAAACAATCACAACAAACAAAAACCCCAAGAATCGCCATAAATTCGACCCACAAGCTTAAGAGCTCAAAACTAAGAAAAACTTGAAAAACTTAACAAGAAATCGAATGGAAGGGATTTGGTTGGTGTTTACCTCTGTAAATCCTTCCTAAATGATGAAGAAGCTTGCTAGGCTTGCTTGGCTTGAGTTCTTCTTGCTTGGATTCTCTTCTTCCTCCACCCGTGCCTTCTTCTTCTTCCTCCTTTCTTTTTCCGGCGACTTTTCTTCTTTTCCAGCGGCCTTCTCCTTCTTCCTTCTTCCTCTTTGCTACAGATTTTCCCTCTCTCTCTCTATCTACTGAAGCAACTTGGTTTGATGGAATGCAAGAAAGAATGAATGATTTGGGAAGAGTGGAGGAATAAATTTGGGAGAAAATGGGTTTGTGGCTCAAGGAGGCCAAAAATTCAAGCTTGCCAGCAACCTCCCTTCTCTCTCCTCATTTTCCTAGCATCTGATTGGTTGATGGGTTTTGGTTGGTTCCCTCCTGGAGTAACAACCCAAAATAAATACCCAAATACACGAAAATATATCCGAAAACTTCCACTTTTATACCAAAACTGGTAAATAACTCTATCCAAAATTAAAATGGGTACTCCCATAAATTATTGGGATGCATAAAAATAATTATTATGGAATTTGTCCAATTATTCGGAACACACATATAATACATTTCGGATACGGATAAAATCACGTATCAACTCAAATAAAATTTCCGGCACTTGGAAAAATTATTCATACGCATACATGTATTTATGAGATTTATTAATATCGAAAAAGACACAAAAGTATTATGGCATAAATAGTGCCTTGGGAAACGTGCCCCGTGAATAGTGATTTAGCGACGCTACGCGAAATCAATTATTCACTTAAACAAAATTATAACACGTAAAATTTTATGCATTCACATAATCCAGGTTGTCACACAACCTTTAAACACGTAACACCAATATAATATTAATAAAATATAATATATTCATTAATATTCAAAAATTCGAATTACAAGGCAATTTCAGAATTTTCGGTGTAGCGATTCTGGGGACAGAATCTTTGTAAGGGGGGAGAATGTAACGGGACGAATTAATCGAATCGTGATTCTGGGGACAGAATCCTTTTTAAGGGGGGAAAGATGTGACGAACGAGATTTTTGTAATTTAATTTAAATATTTATTGAATTAAATAAATATTTTTCGATGATTTAATTATTAAATTAAATAATTAATTGGTGAATTTGTGCTAGAATAATTTAATTATATGTGTTACATTAGTTAAATTAATGTGGAGAATTTTTATATTCAAAGTATGTATTTAATTGAGCTTATTTGATTAAATGCATTATTTAAATAAGCATAATGTTATTCTAAATAATTTAATAATTAATTAGAGATTTAATGATTTGTCATAATTAATAAAAGAGAATTTTAGTTATGTGACAATGTGATTTAATGTGGAATTATCCAATTTTATTTAATTGATTTAAATAAGATTATTTGGTTAATTAAAAATGTGACATTAAACTATATTATAAACAATTTATTATATTAAGCGGAAAGGAGGAACAAAAGGACTAACCAAACAAGCCCTTAGTGGAGGTTGGAGCCAGTTAACCCAGTATGAGATTAACTGACACCCATGTTGCGTCAGTTAATACCATCAGTCTTTCTTTCACGTATTATTTTCTAAGCCAAGTCTGAGTAATACAAAGAGAAAAAGAGAGAGTTTTGAGAGGATTTGAGAATTGGGAGAATAATTCATTTCATCATCTTGCATATTCTAAACTACTGATCAAGGTAATTCCTTAAATTCAAACTTTAATTTATGTTCTTTTAAGTCTTCTCCATGAACGTACATTGAGTTCTCTGTAAGTTGAATTCTATGAGTAAATTTTAAAGAACTTGATGTTAGATGTTTGTAAGCATGCATAAATGTATTTTATATGATTTGTATATGGTTTAGAGTAATTAAATCCATGAAACTATGTTTAATTAAAGTTTAGAAATTTACAGAGAAGAAAAATATGAATATGGCTTAAATGTATGAAAGTTGATGTTCGAATTGCATGTTAAATGGTAAATTGATGATTGATTATGTTTAAACATGTAAAAACGAAGAAAATAAAACTTAAACGGATTAAATTGGTGTTATAACGAATCTGTTATGTGGGATTTCATGAAATTTGACGAAACTTTGAATAATAACAAGAACATGAAAATTATAAGTTTAAATTCAGTTGTTTGAGTTGTTAAACTTGATAAAATCATGTTATGATTGTTATTATACGTTTCTGTAAAGTCCAGAACCTATGGGTAGTATTAATTTGTTGTTTGAGAAAAACTTTGGCCAAATTTGGCATTTACTATGTTCTTCGCGAACTGCAGAAGTTGGGTTTTAGGTTCACCGCCCCGGCGGTGAAATTACACTGGAATTGTCGCCCCGGCAGTGTCCCCGCCCCGGCGATATCCTCGCCCCGACGACCTAATTGTAATACGTTTGCCGCCCCGACGGTAGCCTCGCCCCGGCACTAATTTTGTGAAGAAAACTCCCGCCCCGGCGAGAGATGCAGAAATGTTATTTTTTTTCTTCTTTCTTTGTGGTCATATTATGTTGTCCTAGGCATATTTAAAACTTAGACTAATGTATTAAATAAATATTAAAATACTGTGATGGATGGTAAGCATATACCCATTGATTATCAGATAACAATTGAGATATTAAGATGAGATTGGATGAGAGTGAATCCTGAAGTGTTGATAATATTGTAACTAATCATTGTTATTGCTATATAAACGGAATGTGTAGGTTGTTTAATGAACGTTAATTTTAATTTATAATCTACGCACGAGACAAGTTTTTTACCCTTAATCTTTTTATTTCGTTGAAAGCAAGTTTCTTAACTCTATTCTTAGATTATGCAAGTTCATAACATTTGCTTCTTTGTTCAAGCGAGACTTTCTTAGATTGTTCAAAGTCTATAATTTCTAATTAAGCTTTCTAATTCTTATTAAAGCATTACCTTGATATAAAATATTTATTCAACTATGATTCATTGTTGTTCGATCCTTGATCATAAATCTCATTGTATAATCTTAAATTATTGTATCAAACTCTGTATTGGCTAGCGAACCCTTATTGATTCGACTAGTCCATAGTTGATGAGCGTTCTAAATTCTAGAAATGTTATTGAAGTAAATCCAAACCAAACTTCCTTTGGTGCGGACTCTGATGTCAAACTGAGATGAACAACCCTTTTTTTGGGGATTATTTTACGCGTTAGCGTTTAGATGTTGTGCACATACATGGTACAAAGGGTTGATCCCCCTAAATACGAGAAGTAAGGTCCATATAGTCTTACTACTGTTAAAGGTTTAAAGTAGAAATACTTGATAACCTAGGACATAGTTCGTGGTCTTGTGACCCTCAGATGTTCTTTTGATTCTTGTTTTATAATCTTGAATTCAAAAGCCGAGCTTTCAGTTATTCAGTATACATTGACTATTCGCATGTTATTATTATTTTTATTGTGTTACTTGCTGGGCAATTGTTGCTCACCCTTGCATAATAACATTGCAGCTAAAGTTGAAAGAGTTGATGAGCCATCCACTAGTAAGGGCAAAGGCAAAACAAACAAGTGATGAAGACTTGTTTAATTTTTTGAAAGATGTTATGTAATAGACTTATGTTATTTATGTTATGTTTTTCCGCATTGATATTTTGTTTAAGGTTAGATGACTTGGGATTGATGTTATTAAGATGTTGTAACCCTTTAATGGGAGATTTCTATTTCAATTAAGAGTTTTTTTTATTTATATTTGAATGGGTAGTTAGAGGTAATGTGATTTAATTGGATAGTGAACACCAAATTCTGTGGGAATGAAGTACCCGGATTTGGGGGTGTCACAGTTGTGTCAAGCCAAATTGTTTGGTATGACATCTTATAACTGAGTATACAAACACCCTATATGGGTTATTATTGTCAATAATATATTGACATCTAGTACATGTTGGGCACGATTAGGATGGTATACATACTCCTAGGATATCTCGATTAGGCTGATCCCCTATAAGATATCTGAACAAAACTTTTCTAAGTCATTGAAGACTGATAGAACTGGTTGGAACACATGGTTCATGTATTGAACCCTCAGTTGGAAAAAGCTTTTGAACTTCTTTTAAATCAAATACAATGTGTTTACATTTTTGACATAAACTTGCTGAGCATTCTGTAGCTCATCCTTGCATAAAACTTTCCTTTGCAGTTTTAGATGGTAATCCCGGAACTTCAGGGACGGACAAGGAAAAAGGCCTTGTTAATTAGTTTTATCTTACTGTTTTGAATAAATTCAAGTCTTATAAGACTTTGTTGTAATAAGAACATAGTACCGAGAATGTTGTAATCAAACTTAAAGTTATGAAATATATATCATCTTTTGTTATATCTCTTGCGTTGTATTTACATTCTTAGTTAAGTTGGAAAGTAGCATTTAATCTAGTAAAGTATCCATATGAACTATACATCTGAATGAGGGTATTTAAATGATATTGAGAGTTCTGTAAGCGCCGAGGTTACACTTAATGAGCGCCGGTAAGGTGCCACCTTTACCGGAATGCGCCCCTCAGTTCCAAGAACAATCTTAAACAGATTAAATTAGTGTTATAACGAATCTGTTATGTGGGATTTCATGAAATTTGACGAAACTTTGAATAATAACAAGAACATGAAAATTATAAGTTTAAATTCAGTTGTTTGAGTTGTTAAACTTGATAAAATCATGTTATGATTGTTATTATACGTTTCTGTAAAGTTCAGAACCTATGGGTAGTATTAATTTGTTGTTTGAGAAAAACTTTGGCCAAATTTGGCATTTACTATGTTCTTCGTGAACTGCAGAAGTTGGGTTTTAGGTTCACCGCCCCGGCGGTGAAATTACAGTGGAATTGTCTCCCCAGCGGTGTCCCCGCCCCGGCGATATCCTCGTCCCGATGACCTAATTGTACTACGTTTGCCGCCCCGACGGTAGCCTCGCCCCGGCGGTAATTTTGTGAAGAAAACTCCCGCCCCAGCGAGAGATGCAGAAATGTTATTTTTTTTCTTCTTTCTTTGTGGTCATATTATGTTATCCTAGGCATATTTAAACCTTAGACTAATGTATTAAATAAATATTAAAATACTGTGATGGATGGTAAGCATATACCCATTGATTATCAGATAACAATTGAGATATTAAGATGAGATTGGATGAGAGTGAATCCTGAAGTGTTGATAATATTGTAACTAATCATTGTTATTGCTCTATAAACGGAATGTGTAGGTTGTTTAAGGAACTTGAATTTTAATTTATAATCTACGCACGAGACAAGTTTTCTACCCTTAATCTTTTTATTTCGTTGAAAGCAAGTTTCTTAACTCTATTCTTAGATTGTGCAAGTTCATAACATTTGCTTCTTTGTTCAAGCGAGACTTTCTTAGATTGTTCAAAGTCTATAATTTCTAATTAAGCTTTTTAATTCTTATTAAAGCATTACCTTGATATAAAATGTTTATTCAACTATGATTCATTGTTGTTCGATCCTTGATCATAAATCTCATTGTATAATCTTAAATTGTTGTATCAAACTCTTTATTGGCTAGCAAACCCTTATTGATTCGACTAGTCCATAGTTGATGAGCGTTCTAAATTCTAGAAATGTTATTGAAGTAAATCCAAACCAAACTTCCTTTGGTGCGGACTCTGATGTCAAACTGAGATGAAGAACCCTTTTTTTGGGGATTATTTTACGCGTTAGCGTTTAGATGTTGTGCACATACATGGTACAAAGGGATGATCCCCCTAAATACGAGAAGTAAGGTCCATATAGTCTTACGACTGTTAAAGGTTTAAAGTAGAAATACTTGATAACCTAGGACATAGTTCGTGGTCTTGTGACCCTCAGATGTTCTTTTGATTCTTGTTTTATAATCTTGAATTCAAAAGCCGAGCTTTCAGTTATTCAGTATACATTGACTATTCGCATGTTATTATTATTTTTATTGTGTTACTTGCTGGGCAATTGTTGCTCACCCTTGCATAATAACATTACAGCTAAAGTTGAAAGAGTTGATGAGCCATCAACTAGTAAGGGCAAAGGCAAAGCAAACAAGTGATGAAGACTTGTTTAATTTATTGAAAGATGTTATGTAATAGACTTATGTTATTTATGTTATGTTTTTCCGCATTGATATTTTGTTTAAGGTTAGATGACTTGGGATTGATGTTATTAAGATGTTGTAACCCTTTAATGGGATATTTCTATTTCAATTAAGAGTTTTTTTTATTTATATTTGAATGGGTAGTTAAAGATAATGTGATTTAATTGGATAGTGAACACCAAATTATGTGGGAATGAAGTACCCGGATTTGGGGGTGTCACAGTTGTGTCAAGCCAAATTGTTATAACTGAGTATACAAACACCTTATATGGGTTATTATTGTCAATAATATATTGACATCTAGTGCATGTTGGGCACGATTAGGATGATATACATACTCCTAGGATATCTCGATTAGGCTGATCCCCTATAAGATATCTGACCAAAACTTTTCTAAGTCATTGAAGACTGATAGAACTGGTTGGAACACATGGTTCATGTATTGAACCCTCAGTTGGCAAAAGCTTTTGAACTTCTTTTAAATCAAATATAATGTGTTTACATTTTTGACATAAACTTGCTGAGCATTCTGTAGCTCATCCTTGCATAAAACTTTCCTTTGCAGTTTTAGATGGTAATACCGGAACTTCAGGGACGGACAAGGAAAAAGGCCTTGTTAATTAGTTTTATCTTACTGTTTTGAATAAATTCAAGTCTTATAAGACTTTGTTGTAATAAGAACATAGTACCGAGAATGTTGTAATCAAACTTAAAGTTATGAAATATTTATCATCTTTTGTTATATCTCTTGCGTTGTATTTACATTCTTAGTTAAGTTAGAAAGTAGCATTTGATCTAGTACAGTATCCATATGAACTATACATCTAAATGAGGGTATTTAAATGATATTGAGAGTTCTGTAAGCGCTGAGGTTAGACTTAATGGGCGCCGGTAAGGTGCCACCTTTACCGGAATGCGCCCCTCAGTTCCAAGAACAATCTTATCATTAATACTGTGAATGTCAGATAGATAGAGAATATCGATATAAAAGAGATATCCATAAGATATGAATCTATACATCCAAGTGAGGGTATCCAAACATAGTTAACGTTCTGATGAGAACTATTATCTATTATGGGATACTGTGAACCTTGGATAGATAGAAGTTATATATTATGGAATATTTATAGTTGAATAGTTTCACGTGAGCACCAAATCTGCTACAGAGAGTGTAGAGAATTTGGGGGCTTCACAAGTTGGTATCAAAGCTGTAGATTATAGCTCTAAGGTAGTTAGGAAATACTTTAGGATATAGTCTTTGAGTCCGTAAAATACTTAATTATACATGAAATGTAATATTCCGAACCCTAATAAGATTTGTATATGTAAATTATGTGTTTAATAAATGATTTTTCATGATCTGACTGTGTATTATGTGGTTGTATATTTTATTAAACAATTAGGTCAAATAAAAAATTTTCGCCAAGCAGTTGTGTCGTGCTTAATCAGACAAAATGATTTGTCGTGCTTCCGGCGAATTCACTGAGAAGCGTCTCGGCAAATTATTTTTGTAAGCTGCTGTGTCGTGCTTAGAAATGGCGAAGTGCTTTGTCGTGCTTCGGAGTTAATATAATATTATATTAACTGATAAAATTCTAAAATAAGCTAATTAGGGTTAGAATGTTAAACGGAAATAGAAACCCTAATTTGAAAACCCTAATTGGTAACAGTTGTCCGAATTGTTCAATTAAAACCCTAATTACTGTACAAGAATCTTAATTGATATAATTAGATTCTAAATAATGAAGCATAATATTAATTATGAATCATTAAGGTTAAATTAAACCCTAAACGAAAGATTAAAACCCTATTTATGGATTTGAAAACCGTAAACCCAATTTATAAAACCCTAATTCTAATTAGGTTATCTAAACCCTAATTTATAAAATGTAAAACCTTAATTATGATATATAACCCTAATTAAGGTATTACTAAACCTAAATTAACATCATAAACATGATTAGTAAAAATCTAGGTTTAATTAGTAAGTAAATAAATCAAAAATCAAATTTTAAACCAATTAAAATAGGATAAGAACACAAATCAGATCTTTATAAATATCTAGCACAAGTAGGACATTTAGATCAGATAGGAGTAGCACAAGTAACAAGGCTAGGATATTTTAGAAGGGTAAAATGGGAAAAAGGGCTTAAGAAACCCTAATTTGAAGTTGCTACAAATAGAACATCATTCTGATAATGTGAGCCACGAAATTTTGAACCCTAAACACTTATATTACCAGCCATAATAAGCCTCAATAGCTGCAAGAACAGAATCAAAGATCATAAATCAAAAAGTGGAGGAAAAGGTACAAAACCCTAATTTTTATGCTAGATCTTCAAGCCTCCAATAATTTTATGTTTTAGATGTTTAGGATTATGTGTAAACATGTTATTTGATGATCTGGGTTGGTTAAATAAGGATCCATAACATTTAAAAGGTCAAATTTGGTGAAAACCCAACTATTCTTGGCAGCCAAGAACAGTCTGACAAGGCTTTTTGTCAGAGATTTTTATCGGCTTAAATTGGTCGTTTGATCTGTTTTAAAGTTTGTATGTGTAGTATGCCATGTTATCTACAATATCCAATTGGTATAATAGTAAAACAATATCTAGGATGAAAGATATAAACGGTCAAAACCCGTTGACCGACCACGGGTGGCTGAATTCTAGGCAGCCCAGAAAATTCTAAGTGTTCTAGACAGCCGTCTGACAAGATTTGACCGGCTTCAATCTTGCTTATATGATGTTTGTAAATGTTGTTTCTTGGATTGAACATGTTCTATGCCATGTAGACTCAAACTTAGAATCAATAGATCACATAATCAGTAACTCGCATGAAAGTTATTAACGGTCAAACATGGTTGACCGACCATGACCAAAGAGTTTCTGGGTTACCCAAAAACTCAAGAACAGCCTCAACAAGCTAGTTTGACCACGATGTATCTAGCATCAATTGATGTTGTATGATCTAGGTTAATACATGTCGTTATACTCTGGCATGTTGGCTACAACAACAAACAAAAATCAAACACAAACAATCAACCATCTGGATTTAATTTGAGGTCAAAGGTCCCTGTTCGACCATGACCAAGTGTTCTTCATGAAGAACACCTTTAGCGACAAAATTCATACTCAAGCCCAGAAAACTAAAAACCTTATGAAGACTGTCGCTAAAGCCTTTAGCGACGGTTTTAAATAAAATTTAATAAAAACAATTAAATAAATTATATAAAATTATAAATAAATATTAAAAATTCATATTAATTAATAATAAATATTAAAAAAATTCATTTTTAATTATATTTAATATTTTTATATATTCTGATAAATATTTTTTATATAATTATATTTAATTTAATTAAATATTAAAATTATTTAATAAATATTTTAAAATAAATAATTTAAAAATGATATTAATGTATTTAAAATATTTTAAATGATAATTAATTCATTTAAAAATATTACCAACTTTCCAAAATTATTTTAAATAATAAATAAATTATTTAAAATAAAATATTAAATATTTAATAATATTATAAATGATAAATAAATCATTTAAGTATTAAACTAAGTTTTAAAAATTATTATAAATAATAATTACATCATTTAAATGATAAAATAAATTCTAAAAATATTATTAATGATAAAATAAATCATTTAAATGATATTCTATCTTTCTAAAAATATTATAAATGATAAATATATCATTTAAATAATATTTTAGGTATCTAAAAATATTCTAAATGACAAATAAATTATTTAAATAACATATTAAATGTTTTAAAAATATTCTAAATGATAAATAAATCATTTAAAAATATGCCTAAGCTTGTAAAATTATTTAAAAATATTTCCAAGCTTATAAAAATTATTTTAAATGATAAATAAATCATAGTAAATGTTTTAAAATAATTTGAAATGATAATTAAATAATTTAAAAATATTCCTAAGCTTGTAAAATTATTTAAAAATACTTCCAAGCTTATAAAAATTATTCTAAATGATAAATAAGTCATTTAAATAACATAGTAAATGTTTTAAAAAGATTCTAAATGATAACTAAATCATTTAAAAATATTCTTAAGCTTGTAAAATTATTTAAAAATATTTTCAAGCTTATAAAAATTATTTAAAAATAATATTAAGGTTCTAAAAATATTATAAATGATAATTACATTATCTAAGCTAATAATTAGACTTCCAAATGAAGTTTTATCGAACAATCTATGTGTTTAGTCATTAAGGACGCGACCGAGATACCGAATCAACGTCGAACCTTAATAAAACTTGTCTAGATTAGCGTGATACATGTTTATATACGTGTTAACACTTATTATTGGTATACGTAGACTACGTGCGTTGACTGATTGTACTAATTTATAGTGAGCTATGTAGACACCCAAATTTTGCGTTCTCTATACTAACCGTGACAGGAGGGCAAAATCGTCAATTGAACCGGCTTGCGGGAGCGAAGGAATGGGCACAAGGGCAAACGCCCAACACCACCGCAATGATTGGCAACCAAAGCCGACGTGACAATAAGGCCATCCGAAACGGGCATCCCCGAATGAGGTGTCCCATCTCCCGGAAACTCCCGGACTGCAGAATACGAGCCTGTCAGCGAAAACCGACGTTACGGCACAAAAATCGAGGCGTGGCACGAAAATCGAGAAAGTCAAACTGTCCAGCCGCGGATTGATCTGCGGCCAATGAGTGCGCCTTTTGAAAACACGGAACTCGAAACACGGAACTCGAAATCGGGCGAAGTGGGAGGCAGGCGGCTGGCTTTGGCCAGCCTATTTTAGCTCAGTTTCGTTGCAGCATACAGGAGGTTGGAGAGTGCAGCAGTTTTTGGGAAGAAGAAGAAATTCTGCAGCAGCTAAGGCGCGGAAATAGGAAGAAAATAGCTAGATTTTGCAACAAAATAGGAAGAAAAGAGAGAAAAAGAGAGGATTTATATTCTTTTGATTTTGATTGTATCAAATACACTCTTTATCCTATTCAAATACACAAGTTCATATCCATTTGAGATCATTTGCAAGGTAAAAATTCCTTTTGTTATAGCAAGTTATATCATATTTTGGGGTTGAATTAAATGTAGATTTCATGTAATTAATGAAGGGATAATGGATTAGGGATTATTAGTGAGGGTTCCATTGGAACAAAATTCTTCCTAATAACCCGAGGATATCCGATTGGTGAAATTTCTAGCTTGTTTATGGTGATTTATTTTTTGTAAGTTATCTAGATTATCATTTTTGAATATCTTGGCGTGTTAGACAAATTCGTGTTGGTTAGTTTCGTAGTATTCATTTCGTGGGCATGTAGTAATCTCGGGTGTGAGCCTAGGAACGCGACCCCGTGGTCCAATCCGATGATGGATGTTTTGACATATGTAATAGTTGCAAGGTGCTCGTTTTTTGTAATATGTAATTGTTGGGCCTTAAAACGACGCTAAGGCGAGAATCGGGTTTAAGGCCCCATAGTAGTGAAATATGTGATTGTTGGCGTTCGGGGATATTTTGATGGCTTACATGCCCGTGAATAGCCCCCTACGCGTTTGATATTTAATTTGATTTGTCACACCAAGCAAAAGATTTCAAAGCCAAAACAATAAAGGTTTTTTTTCTAAAATCAATCAAAGTAGGGTATTAGCGTCACGAGGCTAAGAATTGGAAACGCTAACGAAAGTCGATTCCTATTTTACGAGAAAGCTAAAGAGAAGTTGTTTCCAAATATCACAAAAAATGGTTTATAAAAAAGGAAATAAACGTTTTATTAAACCTTGATACATAGGGCGAAAGAGATCCTAGAAATTGCCTATCATTTATGAAAGCAACGTATAAATCTCGATTCCTATTTTGGCTAAGGTTTAATAAACCCATGTTTTACCAAAACCACACTTAGTAAAAAATCGCATAGCTTTTGCCAATTAAAATCAAATATTTTTTCAATAAGAAATAAGGCTTTCTCGTAAATACCAAAAAGACATTTTGAAGCACTCTCAAGACTAAAAGCACTATTTTCCCTAAAAACCCAAATGATTCTTTCATACAAACTCACCACAACATTCATTAGGCACACACGCACACACGCACACGCACACGCACACATACACATTTCATGAATTAAAGGATAGGAAAAGCATCAAGATTGCGGTAACCGTGTTTCACGGAAGTCGAGGGGTGTCTAACACCTTCCCCTCGCTTAAGCAAGCCCCCGAACTCTATGAATCTCGATTTGCAGACCAATTAATTCGGAGTCACATATGAGCCAGCGATTTAAAAAAAACAGAAACTCGGATGAGTTGGTACATCCATTTCAAATATACCAACTGGCGACTCTGGTTAATTGGCTCATCATAAAAACGATCTTTCAAAACCCCGTCGACATCAATGTCGACCTTTTCCAAAAAATCACCTAATAAAAGGCTAAAATAGGAAAAGGACAAGAGAGACGAGAAAACCCGGCGTCGACAAGCTACGCTAAGGCAAGTCTCCCAACTTTGTTATCTTAATGCAAGTCTCCCAACTTTGTTATCTTAATGCAAGTCTCCCAACTTTGTTATCTTTATGCAAGTATTATACATCTTGCTATCAATTATTGTGAAGTTATTGCTTCTTGTTCAGCATAACTTAAGAAATGAATCATTATTCATATATTATTTATTCGAGCGTAAATTGTTGTGTCAAACCAAATTGTTTGGTAAGACATCTTATACTGAGTAAATGGAAATGCCTTCATAGGAAGGCCAATAAATGTCGATAATATATTGACCACAAATGGTAGGATGATATGCATACTCCTAGGATATTGGTGAGGCTGATCACCTACCAGATATCCAAAACTCAAATGGTTCTAAGTCATTAAAGACTGATAGAACTAAATGAAATATATGGTTCTTATACAGAACCCTCAGTATACATTATTGACATCTTTCAAATCAAACACATGGTGTTTACATTGGAAATGAACTTGCCGAGCATTTGTAGCTCATTCTTGCGCATATCTTCTTTTGCAGTTGTAAATGGTAATCCCGGCACATCTGGGGTCGATAAAGGGAAAGGACCTGTTAAATAGTTTCATTACTGTTTTGAATACTCTAAGTCTTTTAATGACTTTTGTTGTAATAACTTAGTATAACGAATGATGTAACCGAATCAAATGATATGTATGATATTATGATCCTTTATTTCACCGAATGCGTCATACTCTGATCTTTAAATTCTTTAGAATAGTTGTACTAAGTTAAATACAGTGTCTATATGAACTATACATCTGAATGAGGGTATCTAAATGATGTTGAGAGTCCTATAAGTTCTGGGGTTACACTTAATGAGCACCGGTAAGGTGCCATCTTTACCGGAATGCGCCCCTCACTTCTATGGACAATCTTATCATTAATACTGTAAATGTCAGATAGATAGGGAATATTGATATGAAAGAGATATCCACAAGATATGAATCTATACATCCAAGTGAGGGTATCCAAACACGGATAACGTTCTGACGAGAACTATTATCTGTTATGGGATATTGTGAACCTTAGATAGATAGGAGTCATATTTTATTGAATATTTACAGTTGTATAGTTCCACGTGAGCACCAAATCTGCTACAGGGGAGTGTAGAGATTTGGGGGCGTCACATGAAATAATCTTGAAAGCTTTATATTTATGTGTAAACTTGCTTCACTATAATACTAAACAAGTAAAATTCTTTTGTAGGATGCAAACACGGATTGGAATGACCTTCCATTATTAGATCTACCTATGGGAGAGTCAGAGACAGATAGTGACCCAGAGGAAGAGCCAATAGAGATATATCCAGCACTAGGATCACGAGAGGAGGATCCTGAAGAGGAAGAACTTCTACATGATCAGGAGATATTGGATGCGGAAGAAGCTGAAGATCCTATAGATGGACGGTAGATCCTGATGAGGAGGTTGGAGCTAGGCAGATGATGAGTGTAGAGAATTTGGGGCCTTCACAGTTCCGGAACTGAGTATTAAAACGAGCCTTAGGCTGTGAGCTGGAAGCTGCTGGTGCATCAGGATCCTCCTCGTCCTCGGAAGTAGACTGGGTGATAAAGCCTAGTCCCCTCGGGTGCAACTCGGCTCCATCCCAGGCCTTGTAACGCTCAATAAGCTTATGGTCGAGACGCTGCAAGGGCTGCTGTACTACCTCATCATTAGCCCACCGAACGCCCGCCGCCCAGCACATTCCATAGATAAGGGATGGGTGAGGTAACCCTCCCTGAATATGGCTCCTCAAGAACCTACGGATGTTGTGCTCGATGATGTGACCCACATTGATTGTGTAATCCATAATGATGACATATAACAATGCTGCCCTGTCTTTAGTCACATTACTGACATGCTGGGATGGTATGAGCTTCGCACACAAGAAGGCATACCAGATTTTTCCATACAGGCTCAGATCTTTGCTATGGAAAAGTGTAGCTCCTCGGTTGCCCTTTGACAGCCAAGTGGTCCCTGGCTTGCATAAGTCTGATAAAATCTTGTTATATTCAGGGCTTGAACGAAGGAATTCTGAATACTGTCAAACCTCAGGAGTCACCAAATTATAGTATTCATTGATCGATTGGGCACTGAACGAGACTCCTCTTCCCCATACAGTAACAACAAATGGTGGTTTGTCCTATGCATTGGCATAAAACTCCTGGACAATTGCCACAACTGTCGGGTTAGGGTGATCAGTGAAAGCATCCCAGCCCCGTTGTGTAATCTGTTGTTCCATTTCCCCATCAACCAACATGTTAGGCCAGAGGCCACACTCGGGAATTAGAGCTTTACTCGCAATATACGTTTCAAACCTTTCAGCCGCCTCAACACTAACAAACCTGCTGTGATCATAAGCCCTAGCTGGCGTTGAGGAAGAACCCTCACCCCTGTGTCTCTTTGGTACCATGATCAATAAACTCAAGAATTGGCAGCAACTGTGTTCAAACTACTAAATTTCTCTTTAGGGCAATTTGACAAGCACCTGACATGCACTAGCAGAAAACCACTCTCAAGAACCTCCCCCAATCTTAGTTCCAACCAAAAACTTTCAATGAACTGTAAATAATACAATGTATATCCCAAACTCTTCCAATTGAGCCAACACAAACTCAATTGGGTATCCAAATGCAACCAATTCAACAAGTATACAATGTATGAATATCAACCCAACTTTGTGAATGTAAATCAGTTTAGAGCAATTTTTGTTGAATCAAAGCTTACTAATCATCATAGAAATCTCATGGAACTTACCCAAATGCCTTGCTTGGTTGGAAATTTTAGCCCCAAAATTACATGAAGAACCCGACTGAACTCTTGCCAGAATCCCCGATTGGAATTGTGAAACCCAAAATTGAGGTTGAATTTGGGTAAAGATTTGTGAAATTCGAATGGAAAATAAAGGAATTTCAGTTGGGTGAGAGTTTGATTGGGTTTGGGAGGGATTAGAGAGAGCATGCAGAGGTTGGGGTTCGAAGGAAATGAAAAAGAAGGAAAAACGATCGGGTCAGGAGAGGATTTTAAAAACTAAAATTTGCATTCCGTGTTGGGGCACAAAAATTAAACCTGAATTTGCCGCTGGGGCGCGCTCGGCAGAGAGTTGCCGCCGGGGCGCAAAATTTGTTCATGAAACTGCCGCCGGGGCGCGAACTCTGATTTTCCAAAAAAATTGTTTTTTTCAATTTTCAAACCTGCAATCACCCTCAAAGCTCATAACCTGTAATAATGCAACATTCCAAGCATAAATTAGACACATTGAGCATATGAGGGGATTTTAGAGCCAATCAAATTCTAAAACTAAAATACCAAAAAACATACATTTATGGAAAACTTAGAAAACTTGAAAATTTTATTTTTATGACAATTGAAATATAACAACTGAACATAAAGGATACAAATGGAGTTAATGGGTTGCCTCCCATTAAACGCTTGGTTTATAGTCCTCGGCCTGACTACTCCTTGTTTCAAGATTGATCGGCAAGAGTGATTGAGGTTTTCTGGCGATTGAAACCACCACCCCAATAGTGCTTCAAACGTTGTCCGTTGACTTTAAATGTTTCATCCGGATTATGACCAAATACTTCGACGGCGCCATGAGGGAATGCTTGTTTGACAGTGAATGTCCCGGACCATCTTGACTTGAGATTGCCTGGGAAGAGCCTCAGTCAAGAGTTATATAAAAGCACAGCTTGGCCTGGCTCAAATTTCCTGTTGATAATTTTCTGATCGTGCTAATTTTTGGCCTTTTCCTTGTATATGTGACAACCCGGATTTTTAGAAATTAAAAATAAGAATTTAATAAATAAAATTCTTATTACGAGACGTTTTGGGTTTGAATATGTGTATATATATCTTTCATATTGTGAAATATGTGGTTCGGTGTGAAAGAAATTATATATTCATGTAATAGGGAAGAAATGGTTTAATAATTAATTAAACCATTGAAAAGATTAAATGAAATTGTCATGAGAAGGAAATTAGTTGAGTAATATTAGTTAATTTAATTAAGTTAAAATTATATTGGGAAATAATATAATTTGATTGGTATGTCTTGTGGACAATGGAAATTATTGTGAATTAAATTTCATTAATAATGTGAGTGATTCACTTAATTAAAATAGTGAATTGATGTGAATATATTTGTGTGTGAAGTGGTGGTACGTATTTTAGTACGCTAAAGTGATGAGAATATTATATTTTGATTAAATAATTAAATTAGAGGATTAATGTTTTATTGAATAAAATGACTTATTTAATAAAATTATAGTTTGACTAAATTGAATTATAATTTGGTCATTAAGGTTTTAATCGAAATTATTAATAAGTTTAATTATATTTATTAACATAATAAGTTTAATTAAATTAAAGTGTGACACAATATTATATAATAAGAATATTATTAAAATAATCTAAAAAGATGTTAAAAAGGGTGTTAGCCAAACATGGTCTTGTGACCCTTGGAGGTTGTAACTGCTGAGAAACTAATATGCACGTAAAAGTGTATTTGTCAGTTTATTTTGATATGGCTAAAAAAATGAGAGGGAGAATTCTCTGAGAATTGGAAAAGAGCCTTGGAAAATCAACAAGGAAGAAACCTTGTTCATCATTTGTTTAGATTGATTCAAAGGTAATAATCAAACCCTAAAGTTTTTCTTTCTAGTTTTCTTAAGTATTTGAGTGTGGGATTTCTGTAAAATTATTTTGGTTAAATGAATTGGAGAAAAAGCTTGATTATTTGTTATTGGATTTAATTAGTGTGATATATGTTGAATATAAATGAAATTGGAGTAATGAAATTCGAATTTGTGTGTAAAAGAGGAAGAATTGAGTTTTGATTGAATGTGTACGTTTTGGCTTATTTTAGAGTCAAAATTGATGGTTAATTCATGTGGTAATCTATAAATTGATAATGGATTGTTGTTATGCGTTGAAAAACGAAAACAACGGAACTTGAACAAACTAATTTGGTTGAATAACGAATCTGTAATGATTGATTACGCTAAATTTGTTAAAGTTTGTAAAAATTAGTATGAACATGAGATTTGAGGCTCTAAATTGGTGGATTAATGTGAGTTATATATTTAGGATGGTTAAATACATGTTTAGAATTGTTTTAACAAAATTTATGATAATTGGGTATGCTTGGAATTGATGTTTGATGCTTAAAATTCTTGTTTTTGGGCTTGAATATTCTACAGTTCGCGAACTGCAGAAGTTGAGTTTCAGGTTCACCGCCCCGGCGGTGAAATTACACTGGGTTTGTCACCCCGACGGACTAAATGTACTACGTTTACCGCCCCGGCAGTAGCCTCGCCCCGACGGCCTTTTTGTGAAGAAAACTCCCGCCCCGGCGGGAGTTGAAAAAAAAATTGTAACAAGCCAAAGATTTACTTATAAACATTATACATCTAATGTAAAGGAAAAGTTTAAGACT
Source organism: Aralia elata (assembly GCA_034770075.1). Taxonomy (NCBI): domain Eukaryota; kingdom Viridiplantae; phylum Streptophyta; class Magnoliopsida; order Apiales; family Araliaceae; genus Aralia; species Aralia elata. The sequence goes on along the minus strand of JAVJAP010000197.1, from coordinate 484,585 downwards.
TAACTAAATGTTAAGTGTCGATTAAAGTAGAACGCAACAAAATGAAAGGTTTACGAGGAGAACTTAATTTCTAAGTTGAGAATTGTATAGAGAATAAAACGAAGGATTATGAAATGTAGAGTAGAATTAATACTAAGTGTTGCTATGCGACTAATAAATGTTGTGCATGATTATATATATCGTGTAAGATACATGAAGTGCAGATAAGTATAAGCTGATTATGGTAATTGGTAATCTACGAACCAGGCAAGTCTTTCAGTTCCTATTTGTTATGTGAACTAAATGATTAATTATTTTAAATCTCTGATCTAAAAGCATGATGTATTCTATGTGTTGTATGTATGAAACGACAAAGTTAATTATGACAACGTCCATTGAGTTAAAATGTTAATTGAGTTATGGAACTTAATTTATTACTTGGTAATTGATGTACAATATGTATGATATGTTTAGCCAAATGTTTATGATGTATATGATGAGCATGTTATCTATGTGTTATGTGATGTATGTAAACTGTTAGATTTTGCTGAGCTGTCGAGCTCATTCTTGCAAATAGCCACTTTTGCAGGTTAAAGATACAAGGTAACATTATGTGCTATCCAAATGACATGGATTAAAATGATGCATGAAGATTAAATGTTTTAGTTGAAGTTATTACCTAAATTATGTTAAGTTTTCAATAAATGCATTTATGTTGAGTTGTAAAGTTTGTATTGAGGTGTAAACTTTTATAATAAGTTCGACAAGGTGAATCATGATATTAACATGATTCTAAGATATTTGATGAGTGTGTTTTATACACACAATTTGGGTACTTTCGGCCTTGATATTTTGCAAGTCTTTAGGTACTTTATATGGTTTTTATGTATTTTTATCTTATTTCTACATAAATTAGCTTTTAGTTATTTTTACATGTTTTATGTTGCTTTGATGCATTTTTATTACGTTTGTAGGAACTGAGATAATGACCGTTCGGATCGTGGTTTGTATTGACTCATTGCCCGCGCCTTGAAGTTTGTGCCCGAATGGTAGTATGAGGGGAATTTGTGTTTGGCGATGCCCGGTGCTTAATTTGACAACATTTGGTGGCTGGGCGTGCGCGACATCGGATTGCGTGCACGACGTTCGGCGTAGGCCAAGCCACGAGGGCATGCCCGTGCTTGGATGTCCGTGCCCGAATGATAACACGGTGAAAATTTATGTTTGGTGATGCTCGGGGCTTAATGTGATGACATTTGGAAGTTGGGCGTGTGCGGCGTTGGAAAGCGTGCACGGCGTGCGTCGTCGACCAAGCCACGGGCACGGCGTGCGGCAGACAGGGCGCCAGCGTGCGGCGCTGGGCGCTGGGCGCTCGGCAGCCTCGGCAGCCTCGGCGTTGGGCGCGCGCGCGCGGGCTCAGCATGGCTCGGCAGCATCCAGGCGCTTGGGCGCGGGCGCACGCCTGGGCGTGCGGGCGCACGGGCGGACTCGGCGACATCTCTCGGAAGCGCATGCAGGCGAGCGGGCGGCATGCAGGCGCTTGGGCGCGGGCGCGCGCCTAGGCGTGCGGGCGCACAGGCGGCACTCGGCGCATGGCTCGGCGGGCAGTGCAGCATGCAGGCGCATGGGCGCGGGCGCACGCCTGGGCGTGCGGGCGCACGCCGCCGTGCTGAGTGCGATCTGACACAACCATAGTGCGATCTGAGCTCCATTTTGTCCGATTTTGGCTAGGGTTTCTTGATGAAGACTATATATATTCTCTTATAAGCTACATATCAGACATCTAGAGAGAGGGAGGCTACAAAAAAACATCAACCAACAGTGCTCAAGGCTGCAAATCAAGCTGAATCAAGCCAAAAGCCAAGGAACTCAGTCAAGAAGAATTGCAAGGCCAAGGAGGAGAACTAGAAACCAACAGCAACCAAAGGAACACCAGCTGAATAGCTTCAAAAGTGGTTTTATTTCTAGATTTCCATCTCCTTTGTATTTCGAATTTGACAATGTATCAATTGAAAATGATGTTTATTGTAGCTATCATGAACTAAACTTCTATTCTAAGATTGCAATGGAACCCAACACTTAATTTGAATTGAATTCTCTCTCTATTGATTTTAGTATGCATTTGTGAATTGATTGTCATAACCTTTGCTTCTATATTAATTGCTTGGCCCGTAATTACCGTGGGAACCTATATGAACTTGACGAACGGATTATAGGTTAAGACCTAGTTATGATAACATGCGAAAGTATAGATTGTTGTGGGTTATTAATTGGATTAAGTGACATGTGTCTTATTAATTTTCTGCAATAATAGGTATCTTGATAGTAGTTGGGATAGATATATACCTAATTACCGCATGCATCCTATTGAGAATCTAGTCTTAATGACTTCCGATGTGAAAGTTGGCAATTGAAGGGAGGATTAATTAGATTTGGTGACACGTGTCTATTAATCATTCCTGAAATTAGTCTCTTGATAGTGTATAGGATAGACATATACCTATGCACCGCTTAGGAAGATTCGTGATTGACCATCGACAGAGGCTCTTATGTAGTTTTGATTTCTCGGTTGTCAATTCGTATGTTATAACTGATTGAAAAGAGAGAGTTAGGAGATTCAAATGACGTGTTGGGGGAATTTATAATCTTAGACCCTTCTATCTTGATATTTTACCGCATTTTATTCATTACTTAACTTGTGAACTCAACCAATCAACAAACAATCAAACCTTCATCGTTTAAATTAGATCAAATTGATATACGATTGGTACTTGGTTATTATTTGTCACAATTCCCTGTGGGTTCGACTCTTATCTTATCATATATTACTTGTGGGCCGTGTATACTTGCACGTGTGTGTTATCGATTGCGAAATCGACCAACAAGTTTTTGGCGCCGTTGCCGGGGAACTGTTTTCTAATAATTATACCAATATCAATTCCAATCGACTTGGTCTCTTTTTAGACTTGTATATAATTTTCATTTCATTTTGTAGGTATTCTTGATTTGTATGCCACGCGCTCGTGGTCTTGAGTTGATTCCTTACGATCCCGAGATCGAGCGAAATATTCGAAGACTACGAAGAGATAAAGTTCGGGGTATACCTAATCAAAATACCATGGCTGAGGAGGAGCCTAAATCCTTGAGGGAGTATGCCATGCCTCTTGTCACAGATTTGCACTCAAGCATTTCTAGGCCAGCCATTGAGGCCACCCACTTCGAAATTAAGCCTGGAACCATCCAAATGGTTCAAAACTGTTTGCAGTTTGGTGGGTTGCCCAATGAAGATCCAAATGCTCATTTAGTGAGTTTTCTGGAAATTTGTGACACATTCAAGTACACTCAAGTAACTGATGATGCAATTAGACTTCGACTATTTCCTTTCACGCTCCGTGACAAGGCAAAGAGTTGGTTGCATTCGCTTCCCTCGGGTTCAATTACCAAATGGGATGACTTAGCCCAGAAATTTCTGGCAAAGTTCTTCCCACCCGCGAAAACTGCAAGATTGAGGAATGACATCACTTCGTTTGTTCAATATGATTCTGAGTCCTTGTATGAAGCTTGGGAAAGGTTCAAGGATCTAATTAGGAGATGTCCACACCATGGTTTGCCTCAATGGTTGCAAGTTGAGATTTTTTATAATGGGTTGACCAACGCCACTCGATCAAGCGTCGACGCAGCTGCAGGTGGTAGTTTAATGGGGAAGAATTTTGCGGAAGCCTACAAACTTTTGGAAACCATGGCGGCTAATATTTATCAATGGCCTTCGGAGAGGAAAATGCCACAAAAGGCAGCAGGAAAATTTGAGGTGGACCCTCTCACTTCAATAACCGCACAGCTAGCCGCGCTCACAAAGGAAGTGAAAAATTTAGGAACTCAATCTGTGCAGAGCATTTCTGAAACCTGTGAGTCGTGTGTTGGAAATCATCCTACCGAGCAATGCCCCATCAATGCAGAATCCGTACAGTTTGTTGGTAGTTACAATAGACAGCAAAACAACCCCCACTCAAATCACTACAATCCTGGTTGGAAAAATCACCCAAATTTCTCATGGAGCAATAGCAATAATACCCAACCCCAATATTCAGCTCCTAGGCACCAATATCCCCCAGGATTTCATAATCAAACTCAATCACACCATCAAGCCTCAACCCCACCTTTGCCACAACAGGAGAAAAAACCTAGTGGGGATGATTTATTGGCTCAATTGGTTGCACATCATAGCGCTTCGATACGGAATATAGAGCTTCAGCTCGGGCAGATAGCTAGTGCCATGAATATCCGTCCTCCTGGTGCCTTACCTAGTAACACTGAAGTTAATCCGAAAAGAGATGGTAAAGAGCATTGCAAGGCTGTGACTTTGAGAAGTGGAAAGGAGCTACCGGAAGTTGTGAATGAGGTCCCAGCTGAACCAATGGTTGAGGATGCAAATGGGGAGAAAGAGGAAGAAAAGCGAAAAGAAATAGAGAAGAAGGAAAAGGAGTCAGAGCCAAAACCAGTGGGGAGCAAGCAAGGCCCTATGTATCCACCATGCCCGTTTAAAGTTGGATAAGCAATTCTCTAAGTTCTTGGAGGTTTTCAAGAAATTGCACATAAATATCCCATTCGCTGAGGCATTGGAACAAATGCCTAGTTATGTGAAGTTCATGAAAGAAATCTTGTCCAGGAAGAGAAGGCTTGAGGAGTTTGAGACGGTGGCGCTAACCGAAGAATGTAGTGCTGTGTTACAAAGGAAGTTACCGCCAAAGTTGAAAGATCCGGGGAGTTTCACAATTCCTTGCACAATTGGTAACCAATTCTTTGGCAAGGCCCTATGTGATTTGGGGGCAAGCATCAATCTAATGTCACTCTCAATTTATCAACAGCTGGGATTAAGTGAGGCAAAACCTACAAATGTTACATTGCAACTTGCGGATAGGTCTCTCACATACCCAAGAGGCATAGTAGAAGATGTGCTTGTCAAGGTGGACAAGTTTATTTTTCCAGCGGATTTCATTGTCCTTGATTTTGAAGAAGACAGGGAGATACCTATCATCCTTGGGCACCCATTCTTAGCCACAGGCAGAACTTTGATTGATGTGCAAAAAGGAGAGCTAACCATGCGTGTCCAAGACCAAGAGGTAACTTTTAACGTTTTTAAGGCAATGAAATTTCCTAATATACAGGATGAATGCTTCAGGATAGACTTGATTGACGAGGCGGTGGAAGAGGTGTTTACAGCAACTTATGAAGTTGACCCTTTTGAAGAATTGCTAGGAGAATCACTTAAGAGTGAACCTCTTTTTCCTATTGAGATGGTAAACGTGCTGAATGTTCCCCCACGTTTTATCAAGTTTAAGCAACAATTTGAACCATTAGATAGACCAAGCAGCTCTAGAACCATTGCAAAATCCTCATGGGAGGAGCCACCTACTCTGGAGCTCAAACCATTGCCAATCCACTTGAGGTATGCGTATTTGGGTAATGCTAGTACTTTGCCTGTTATTGTGTCTGCTTCACTTGATGATGTGCAGGAAAACAAATTGCTAAGAGTGCTACGGGAGTACAAAACAGCCCTAGGTTGGTCCATTGCCAACATCAAAGGAATTAGCCCTGCTTTTTGTATGCACAAGATCATATTGGAAGATGAGGCCAAACCTGTGGTTGAGCATCAGCGTAGGTTGAACCCCGTCATGAAGGAGGTGGTCAAGAAGGAAATTATCAAATTGCTCGATGTCGGCATCATCTATCCCATTTCAAACAGTCCATGGGTCAGTCCAGTGCAATGTGTTCCAAAGAAGGGTGGCATGACAGTGGTGTCAAATGAAAATAACTGTCACCGGATGGAGAGTGTGCATGGACTACATGCAAAGATCATTTCCAGCTCCCATTCATTGATCAAATGCTAGACAAGTTGGCGGGACATAAATTCTATTGTCTCTTGGATGGATATTCGGGCTACAACCAAATTGCCATTGCCCCCGAAGATCAAGAGAAAACTACATTCACTTGTCCATATGGGACATTTGCTTTCAGAAGAATGTCGTTTGGGCTATGCAACGCACCCGCCACCTTCCAAAGATGTATGATGGCTATATTCTCCGATATGGTTGAGCAAGGATTGGAGGTTTTCATGGACGATTTTTCAGTTTTTGGAGATTCATTCGACTTATGCCTAGAAAACCTTGTGAAAGTGCTGAAACGATGTGTTGAGACAAATTTGGTGCTAAATTGGGAGAAATGTCACTTCATGGTGCAAGAAGGGATTATTTTGGGACATAGAGTATCTTCAAAGGGGATGGAGGTTGATAAGGCCAAGATTGAGACCATTGAGAAGCTTCTTCCACCAACCAACGTCAAGGGAATCCGTAGTTTCCTTGGACATGCTGGATTTTATAGGCGGTTTATCAAGGATTTCTCAAAAATTGCAAAACCGCTGTGTAGTCTCCTTAAGAAAGACACTCCATTTGTCTTCGATCATGCATGTTTAGAGGCTTTTGAGTTACTAAGGAAGAAGCTTGTAAGTGCACCTATTATCATGGCCCCCGATTAGAATCTTCCGTTTGAATTGATGTGCGACGCTAGCGACTTTGCAATTGGTGCTGTATTGGGCCATCGCAAGGACAAGGTCTTTCATGTGATTTATTATGCTAGCAAGACACTAACTGGAGCACAACTTAATTATACAACAACAGAGAAGGAATTGCTTGCTATCGTGTATGCCTTTGACAAATTTCGTGCCTATCTCATTGGCACCAAGGTCATTGTGTACACGGACCATTCAGCCATAAAGTACTTAATAGCAAAGAAGGACGCAAAGCCACGCTTGATTCGATGGGTTTTATTGCTTCAAGAGTTCGATCTTGAGATTAGAGATAAGAAGGGAACCGAGAATCAAGTGGCGGATCACTTGTCAAGGCTGGAAAATGCAGACCGTGCGGTGGGAAATGATGTCATGATCAATGAATCTTTCCCCGATGAGCAACTTTTCGCCATCACACATGAGGTGCCTTGGTATGCTGACTATGTTAATTATGTGGTGAGCCATGTCCTACCGCCCGAGCTGAGCTATCAACAAAAAAGGAAATTCCTGCACGATGTAAAGCATTATTCCTGGGACGAACCTTTTCTGTTTAAGCAATGTGCTGACCAATTGATCCGAAAGTGCGTACCTCAATCTGAGATGGAAAGTATTTTGCAACAATGTCATGCCTCAGCTTTTGGAGGACATTATGGCGGTGATAGAACAGCGGCGAAGGTGCTTCAGTCGGGTTTTTATTGGCCAACGTTATTCAAGGACGCCCATGTGTTTGTGCTGAAATGCAATCGATGTCAAAGAGTAGGGAACATTTCCAGGCGTCATGAGATGCCACTAACCACAATCCTGGAGGTTGAAATATTTGACGTCTGGGGTATCGACTTTATGGGTCCATTTCCCTCTTCGTTCAATAATTTGTATATCATTGTGGCTGTAGATTACGTGTCAAAATGGGTTGAAGCAGCAGCGACACCAACCAATGATGCCAAGGTTGTGCTAAAGTTCCTTCGAAAAAATGTTTTCACAAGATTCGGAACTCCGCGTGCAATAATTAGCGATGAAGGGTCGCACTTTTGTAACAAGAACTTTAATGCCCTTCTTGCTAAGTATGGGGTAACCCATAAAATTGCCACGGCCTATCATCCTCAAACAAGTGGTCAGGTGGAGGTTTCTAATAGAGAAGTGAAAAGGATTTTAGAGAAGGTGGTGAACCCGAATAGAAAGGACTGGTCATTGAAACTTGATGACGCCTTATGGGCGTATAGGACGGCATACAAAACTCCTATCGGGATGTCACCGTATCAGCTTGTGTATGGGAAAGCATGTCATTTACCGGTGGAACTTGAACACAGTGCTTATTGGGCCATCCGGAAGCTAAACTTTGATTTGAATGCCGCGGGAGAGAAACGCCTCTTACAACTCAACGAGATGGACGAGTTCCATCTCCAGTCCTATGAGAATGCAAAGCTCTATAAGGAGAAAATCAAGAGGTGGCACGACAAGAAGATAATCGATCGAAAGTTTGAAGTTGGACAACCCGTCCTACTTTACAACTCTCGGTTGAAGCTATTTCCCGGTAAACTCAGATCACGATGGTCAGGGCCATTCTATATCAACCATGTTTTCCCGCATGGTGCAATTGAACTGCGAGATGAGAAGACAAACCAATTGTTTAAGGTGAACGGACAAAGGATAAAGCACTATTGGGGTGGCGACATCGAGCGCCAAAAGACCTCAATTAATCTCGTTGATCCGATATGAGGGGGGTATAGTCAGGCTGAGGACTTTAACTCAAGCGCTAATTGGGAGGCAACCCAATGTTTCATTTTAATGTTTAAGTCAAATTACTTTTAAAAAAAATAAAAATAAAAATTTAAAAGGATGATTTTTAGTGTTAATTGTTCTAATGTTGTTAATTTTGTTGCTACATGTAGGTATTTGTATCTAATTTTGGCAATTGAGCGTTGCGTGTCAGCGAAACGCCGATGGCACGCCAGCAGCATCAGGCAGGCGCCAGCGTGCGGGTGCACCAGGCGTCGCGCGGGCGCGCGCGCAACCAGGCGCAGTGCTCGGCAGGGACGGGGCACAATAGGCGGGGCGCAGCAGGCGGGCGCGCGCTGGGCGGTAACCAGGCACGCGCGGGCGCACAGCAGGCCGTGCGGCCGCACCTGCGCTGCTGGCTTGGTTCCTTAAATCACCACTTTGGCTCATTTTGTTTGTCATACCATTCTTATATCTCTCTCCTCCCACTCCATAGCCAACTTGCTTACAACTTACCCAAACTTAATTTTGTGCCCATTGCATCATATTGGCACCCAAGTGCGGTAACCCATCATCATTTTCACCTTCCATCTTGGATTTGAACAACAATTTGAAGGTTTTTGAAGAATTTCTTTGGTTTTTCACAAGTTCTCCAAGATAAGGTAATAAGGGCCATAAATTTCCAATTTTTGTTGCTTGGGTGCTGTGTTTTGGTGATTTTGATTAGCAGGTACATAGCTAGCACCCATTGCAAGGCTTTGTGGAGGGTTTGGCCTTGTCCCCATTGCAGTTACACTTGCGATTTTAAGGAGTGCATGCCAACTGTTCGACAAATTGTCTGAGAGGGAATTCTTTGCTATTTTGAGTGTTTTGCTTGCAACTCTGATCCTGATGGCTACCAAACGACAAAGGGGTGAATCTTCCACTTCCAAGGCATCCAAGGCATATGATAAGAAAAAGTTTGTCAGTGAGGAGGCCTCCGAGCGATACCACACCACCATGGTCACTAAATCATTGATTCCGGAACGGGGTATTCTTCCTGACACAACAAACAACTGGGGGTTGGCAGAAATAATTAGGGAAAGAGGTTGGGAAACTTTTGCCGCTCAGCCCGAGCCTGCGTGTATTCCTCTTGTCAGGGAATTCTATGCTAATGCATTGGAAGCTGAAAATTATGTGGTAACGGTTAGGGGCAAGAAAGTTTCATTTGGAAAAAGGTGCATTGAAGAATACTATAACCTACCTAAAAGCCATGGTGAGGATGACCTTACTAAATATGGGGCCGACAAGCCCGACTGGGATGAAGTCATTACAACATTATGCAAACCCGGTGCTCGTTGGGCTACGACAAGGGGAGAGCCAGTGCATTTTCGCCAAGGCGACTTAAGCAAATATGGGAAAGCGTGGTTATACTTCATCAATGCAAAGCTATGGCCGACCACACACGCAACTCAAGTAATTCCAATGCGGGCTCTTATCCTGTTTTGTTTGGTGACTGGGCGGAGCATTAGCGTGGGTCGGTTGATTCGGAACTCAATTCTTCAGTATGTTAATGGGAAGTCTTCAGGCGTGTTGCCACACCCATCCCTGATCTGTGGGTTGTGCAAGAGGACCAAAGTTAAGGTGCATGCCCACGAGTTACTTCAGCAACCACTCACACCCATTGATAGCCTAGCTATTAGCCTCTACAAGGTCTGGATTGGGGCGGCACCGGAGCCACATGGAGCTGGGTTCTTACCTTTATTGCATCCTCACGAGCCCGAGGCAAGTGTCGGAACTCCACCACCAAGCATTGAGCACACCGAGGCATCTAGCTCTTCTATGGACCTACTTATTGCTGAGATGCGTGAGCTTCGGCGTGAAAATCAGGCGATGAGGGCCGAAATGCAATAGAACGAGCAGGCGAGACTGTGGGAAGAGCAGGAAAGGGAGCGTGAGCATAGGCGCATGTCCCACCGCCTTGATCACTCCATTCAGCAAGTCAACTCCTTATGCATTTACACTTCTGATTTTTGTAACGCGGCTGCACAGGTGATCAACAACAGCGGGGCCAATATCGGCCCCAATGCAGTCCAATTTCCCATGACACCTATGTTCCCGGAGTATGGCTTTGATTCGGATGATGATGATAATGATGATGACGCTGCTTGAGTTCCCCAGTGATGTTCTCTATTTAAATTCGGTCACTTTTAAACATCGAGGACTATGTTTACTTTAAGTTTGGGGGTGTGTGTTAGTTTAATTTAGTTATTCTATTTTGTCCAAGTTGTGTGTGTTTCAAGAATGGTCAATGATATTCTGCTGGTTAAGGTGTTTCTTTCTAAAGTAAGGCTCGAGCAGGCTTAGTTACTTCTTAACATTCTGGCTAACTCCCCTACTCTTGGTTACGTTAACTCCTCACGTTTTCAGCATGCCTGTTAGTTAGTTAGTATTGAGAAATCTCATTTACTTTTATGTTTGGGCGATTATACTTGAAATGTACTGAACTCATGTCTGCAACCTGTTTGGTCATTTTAGGCTTTCATATAAGTTTGGGGGAATATATTAATTCGAAAAAAAAAAGAAAAAAAAATTTATAATGACTGACCAAAGTCAATTACGTGGCCTTTGCTACTCGAGTTAATAGACCCTTTGGGGTGTTTTACACCTAATGCCCTAAAGCCATCTGGTTTGGGAGTCATTGATCAAACACTCGTTATATGGGTAGCTCTGAATAGCCTAATGTGATTAGACATTGCACGGTCATGCGATTAGTAAGGAGAGATGGAGCGTAAAACGCACTCACCGATGTGATTACTCATTACTGCATCAATGTATTTGGACCCCCCCCTTTCTTATGTGGTCGTCTTGTTTGATTTTCTCTAGGTAACGATGGGTTTGTAGATTTATAGTATAATCCCTCAGAAGTTGAGTTCATGCGTTAGCTCTTTCCTAACTTGCATAAACAGATATCATGCACTCACACACACACTACTGGGATCTTGAATAGCCGTGTGCGTAGAACTTTTGTTAAATTGTAACTTTTCAGTCTGCTTGGGCCCCTTTTTGGTCTTTTTCCTTTGAGGCCAATTCTTGGAGTCACTTTCCTCTAAATTCAGTTGTGTTTGTGTTTGTTTTTTTTTATATAAATTAGTATATCTCTGTTTACTTGAGGACAAACAAAGATTTAAGTTTGGAGATATTTGATGAGTGTGTTTTATACACACAATTTGGGTACTTTCGGCCTTGATATTTTGCAAGTCTTTAGGTACTTTATATGGTTTTTATGTATTTTTATCTTATTTCTACATAAATTAGCTTTTAGTTATTTTTACATGTTTTATGTTGCTTTGACGCATTTTTATTACGTTTGTAGGAACTGAGATAATGACCGTTCGGATCGTGGTTTGTATTGACTCATTGCCCGCGCCTTGAAGTTTGTGCCTGAATGGTAGTATGAGGGAAATTTGTGTTTGGCGACGCCCGGTGCTTAATTTGACAACATTTGGTGGATGGGCGTGCGCGGCATCGGATTGCGTGCACGGCGTTCGGCGTAGGCCAAGCCACGAGGGCATGCCCATGCTTGGATGTCCGTGCCCGAATGATAACACGGTGAAAATTTATGTTTGGCGATGCTCGGGGCTTAATGTGATGACATTTGGAAGTTGGGCGTGTGCGGCATTGGAAAGCGTGCACGGCGTGCGGCATCGACCAAGCCACGGGCACGGCGTGCGGCAGACGGGGCGCCAGCGTGCGACGCTGGGCAGCTTCGGCAGCCTCGGCGTTGGGCGCGCGCGCGCGGGCTCGGCATGGCTCGGTAGCATCCAGGCGCTTGGGCGCGGGCACACGCCTGGGCGTGCGGGCGGACTCGGCGGCATCTCTCGGCAGCGCATGCGGGCGAGCGGGCGGCATGCAGGCGCTTGGGCGCGGGCGCGCGCCTAGGCGTGCGGGCGCAAGGGCGGCACTCGGCGCATGGCTCGGCGGGCGGTGCGGCATGCAGGCGCATGGGCGCGGGCGCATGCCTGGGCGTGCGGGCGCACGCCGCCGTGCTGAGTGCGATCTGACACAACCATAGTGCGATCTGAGCTCCATTTTGTCCGATTTTGGCTAGGGTTTCTTGATGAAGACTATATATATTCTCTTATAAGCTACATATCAGACATCTAGAGAGAGGGAGGCTACAAAATACATCAACCAACAATGCTCAAGGCTGCAAATCAAGCTGAATCAAGCCAAAAGCCAAGGAACTCAGTCAAGAAGAATTGCAAGGCCAAGGAGGAGAACTAGAAACCAACATCAACCAAAGGAACACCAGCTGAATAGCTTCAAAAGTGGTTTTATTTCTAGATTTCCATCTCCTTTGTAATTCGAATTTGACAATGTATCAATTGAAAATGATGTTTATTGTAGCTATCATGAACTAAACTTCTATTCTAAGATTGCAATGGAACCCAACACTTAATTTGAATTGAATTCTCTCTCTATTGATTTTAGTATGCATTTGTGAATTGATTGTCATAACCTTTGCTTCTAGATTAATTGCTTGGCCCGTAATTACCGTGGGAACCTATATGAACTTGACGAACGGATTATAGGTTAAGACCTAGTTATGATAACATGCGAAAGTATAGATTGTTGTGGGTTATTAATTGGATTAAGTGACATGTGTCTTATTAATTTTCTGCAATAATAGGTATCTTGATAGTAGTTGGGATAGATATATACCTAATTACCGCATGCATCCTATTGAGAATCTTGTCTTAATGACTTCCGATGTGAAAGTTGGTAATTGAAGGGAGGATTAATTAGATTTGGTGACACGTGTCTATTAATCATTCCTGAAATTAGTTTCTTGATAGTGTATAGGATAGACATATACCTATGCACCGCTTAGGAAGATTCGTGATTGACCATCGACAGAGGCTCTTATGTAGTTTTGATTTCTCGGTTGTCAATTCGTATGCTATAACTGATTGAAAAGAGAGAGTTAGGAGATTCAAATGACGTGTTGGGGGAATTTGTAATCTTAGACCCTTCTATCTTGATATTTTACCGCATTTTATTCATTACTTAACTTGTGAACTCAACCAATCAACAAACAATCAAACCTTCATTGTTTAAATTAGATCAAATTGATATACGATTGGTACTTGGTTATTATTTGTCACCATTCCCTGTGGGTTCGACTCTTATCTTATCATATATTACTTGTGGGCCGTGTATACTTGCACGTGTGTGTTATCGATTGCGAAATCGACCAACAATATTTAGATGTAAAGGTTGAAAATTTTGGGATCGAGAATGATTTGTAATAGAAAAGTTTAAATTATTCCGCATTTTTATTAAGTTTAATACTAGATATTGTTGTAAAGTCAAAACGACGATGTATTGATAACGACCGATGTTGAGAGTTGAATTGTATGAATTTTGGGGTCGTTACAAATCATCCTCTTCCTAAGAGCAAACAACGTATGTACTAATCTATCCGGATTCACTAATCACTTTTTTAGTAATCCAATGATTAGGAACAATTTTAGTTTGTGAGCTATCTAGAATTTAGATCTCATTAGCATGATCACCATCATGATTCTAAAAGCATTGCTCAAAACTATGGGTTTATCACATTTAATATAACAACACCATGTAGATAATATAAAATTTATTTAATTCTTTTATTAATAAATGAATAAGATTACAAAGTATATGCTACATCATATCAAATATGATTGGCTTGTGTGCATACTACTTTCACTCTCCCACTTGCACTAAAGCCAATCGCCATGGTATCTAATACCCATCTTTTCTAAGTGACGATCAAACTGTTGTTGTGTTAAAGCTTTAGTAAATGGATCTGCAATGTTGTCTTGAGAGTCCACACGCTCCAAGGTGACATCTCCTCTTTCAATGATCTCTCTAATCAAATGAAACCGCCGCAACACATGTTTGGATTTATGATGAGACTTGGGTTCCTTACACTATGCAACAGCTCCGGTATTGTCACAGAATAAAGGTACAACTCCTCTAATGCTAGGAACCACTCCAAGTTCAGTTATGAACTTCTTCATCCAAACAGCTTCATTTGCAACTTCATTTGCAGCTATGTACTCTGCCTCCATCACTGAATCAACAACTGTTTGCTGCTTGGAACTTTTCCAACTCATTGCGCCACCGTTTAAGGTAAATACATACCTTAAAACGGATTTACTATCATCTTGGTCCATTTGAAAACTTGAGTCTGTATAGCTCTCTAGTTTCAATTCAGACCCACCGTAGATAAGAAATACATCCTTAGTTCTTCTCAAGTACTTTAGGATATTTTTCACTCCCTTCCAGTGCTCTTCTCATGGATTCGACTAATATTTGCTTGTTACACTAAGTGCATGAGCGACATCCGGTCTAGTACATATTATACCATACATGATAGATCATATTGCTGAAGCATAAGGAATCTTACTCATACGGTCTCTCTCCTTAGGTGTCTTTGGGGCCTGTTTCTTGGAGAGATGTATTCCATGGCTCATCGGCATGAGTCCTCTCTTGGAATCTTCCATGCTAAACTTCTTTAGCATCGAGTCAATGTACTTTCCTTGGGTCAAGCCAAGCATCCTTTTAGATATATCTCTATAGATCTTTATCCCAAAAATATAGGATGCCTCACCCAAGTCCTTCATGGAGAAGTGTTTAGATAACCGAATTTTGATCGACTGTAGCATAGAAACATCATTCCCTGTCAGTAATATATCATCAACGTATAATACAAGGAATGAAACAGTGCTCCCACTAACCTTCTTGTACAACATGGTTCATCCTCATTTTTGATAAAACCAAACCTTTTGATTATCTTATCAAAACAGATGTTCCACCTTTGAGAAGATTGCTTCAATCCATAAATGGATCGTTATAGTTTACAAACTTGGTTTATTCCAACCGTTGAAACAAAACCTTCTGGCTTTATCATATATACATTCTCCTCAAGCGCTCCATTGAGGAAGGCCGTTTTCACGTCCATTTGCCAGATTCGTAGTCATAATAAGCTGCAATTGCAAGCAAAATCCGAATGGACTTGGGCATAGTTACTGGTGAGAAGGTTTCATCATAGTCAATTCCTTGTCTTTGTTTGAAACCTTTTGCAACCAGTCGGGCCTTATAGGTCTCTACCTTCTCGTCCGCTCTAATCTTTCTCTTAAAGACCTATTTACACCCAATAGGCATAATGCCCTCAGGTGGTGAAACCAAAGTCCATACTTGGTTTTCATACATGGAGTCCATCTCGGATTTTATGGCTTCTAGCCATTTCTCTGAGTCTTTACTACTCACAGCCTCTTCGTAAGTTAATGGATCATCATCACCTATGATGCATACCTCATCATCATCCTCTATGATGAATCCATACCTATTAGGTATCTTCGGTACTCTTCCAAATTTATGAATAAATTGTGGTACAGTAGGTTCTTCCATTTGATCAGGTACCTGACTTTGATCTGTAGTATTTTGTGGTTCTTGAACTTCTTCAAGATATATCTTACTCCCACTGACCCCTTCAAGGATAAACTCCTTTTCCAAGAAGGCAGCGTGTTTCGCAACAAACACCTTTTGATCAGTAGGATGATAGAAATAATATCCTAAACTTTCTTTAGGATATCCCACAAATCTACACTTGTCGGATCTAGTCTTCAGCTTATCATGCTCAAACCTTTTGACATAAGCTGGACAACCCCAAATCTTAACATGCTTAAGACTAGGTTTCCTCCCTGTCCATATTTCATATGGGGTCTTTGGGACGGATTTGGTAGGTACCTTGTTAACTAGGTATGCAGCCGTTTCTAGGGCTTAACCCCAGAAGGATACTGGAAGGTCGGTATAACTCATCATGGAACGAACCATGTCCAATAATGTTCGATTTCTCCTTTCAGATACACCATTTAACTGTGGCGTCCCTGGTGGAGTCCATTGTGAGATTATACCATTTTCTTTGAGACAACTTAGAAACTCATTGGTCAAGTATTCACCTCCTCGATCCGATCGAAGAATCTTAATACTCTTACCAGTTTGCTAGCTTCTCTACTTTACTTCTGAATTCTTTGAACTTTTCAAACGATTCAGATTTGTATTTCATTAAATACAGATATCCAAATCTAGAATGATCATCAGTGAAAGTAATAAAATAAGAATACCCTCCTCGTGCATTCATTGTCATAGGTCCACATACGCCTGTGTGTACCAACGCTAACAACTCTGTAACTCTTTTTCCTTTTCTACTAAAAGATTTAGTCATTTTACCCATGAGACAAGATTCACAAGTTGGATATGATTCGTAATCAGATAGCTCTAAAAGCCCATCTTTATGCAACTTGGTTAATCTTGTTTCATTGATATGACCGAGTCTACAGTGCCACATAAAGGTATAATTAACATCATCTCTCTTTCTTTTCTTAGTTTGTTCAATTTGAAGTATATTTTCATGCAAGTCAAGTATGTAAAGTCCATTTAGTAGATTGCCAACACCATATAAAACATTTTTATTATAAATAAAACAACTGTTGTTCTTTATTATAATATCAAAACCATCCATATCCAATACATAAATTGAAATAATGTTTCTAATGAGTGTTGGAACATAATAACAATTATTTAAAATAATGAACTTACCCGAAGTCAGTGCTAAACAATAAGTTCCTACAGCTAATGCAACAACCTTTGCTCCATTTGCCACTCGTAGGACGACTTCATCCTTGTTTAGCTTTCTACTTCTGCTTAGGCCCTGCATATTATTACATATGTGAGAACTACAGCCGGTATCCAATACCCAAGTAGAATTTTGACTTTCAGAAAAATTAATTTCAATCATGAACAAACCTAGATCGGAAGTTGAAGCTTCTCCAAGACTCTTTTGGTCCGCAAGATATTCCTTGCAGTTCCTCTTCCAATGTCCCAACTTATTGCAATGGTAGCAAATTCCTTTGCTATCAGGATCAGGTTTCTTTTTATCCTTTCTCTTCACCTTGCCCTTAGCCTTCTTGTTTTTTTCTTTTCAGAAGATACCTTGGGTCTCTTCCTTTTCTTGGAAGAATCATCCACTAGTAAGACTTAGTTCTTGTTGGATGAGAAGTGACCTTCAACAGTTTTCAACATGTTAAGTAACTCAGGCAAGCTGACGTCCAACTTATTCATGTGAAAATTCACAACAAATTGTGAGAAGGTGTCCGGGAGTGACTAAAAGTCCTATAATTTTTTTTTTGTTGGTTTGGAACAGTTTAAAGAAGAGTCTACGCTATTTGTTTCGGCTAGACAAAAATGATTTAAAATATCAAAAGGTATTTTTAAATAGTCATCAATGCATCATGGAACCTGGTGTAGAATTACAGATGATGGAGTCATCAATGCAGATTAACCTAGTGTTGGATGTGATCATAGTATCGTCAACCCACTATGGTATGATGTAGTATGACAAAGTCACAAAATGACGGAATTCTCAACGGACTGTAAATACAGTGCGGTATCATGACGTCATAAAATGATTTTTAGAATTTTAAACTAGTTAAAGGAAAGTTAATGCCAATTAAAAGTGGCTAGATAAATATTTCGATTGGTGTTCGAAATATTGGTATATGTCTAAGCTATTTGATTCGGCTAGACAAATGTTGTAATGATTTATTAAATTGACATAAAATATGTCAAAGTAAATAGCAGACTCAAATGATGTTCTAATAAAATAGACATAATATGATGTTGACTCAAACATATGATACAAGTTGGTATCTAACACAAGTTGGTGTCAATGCAAGAGTCCGACACAAGTTGGTGTCAGGTTGATGCAAGTTGGTATCAAATGGATGCAAGTTGGTATCCGATACAAGTTGGTGTCAGCATTACGTGATACAAGTTGGTATCAAATTGACACAAGTTGGTGTCAAGGTAATGCAATTTGATATTAAACGAACACAAGTTGGTGTCGGTTAAAATACCAGTTGGGGTATAGTGGATATAAGTTGATATCGAACCAAAACGCGTATAGTCGTTTAAGGATGTAGATAAGAGATTTCCTGATCAGATGATAGAGAATAATCTAGTTATGGGATATGAGGAAGTTGACCTTAAAATTGTAAGCTCAAAAGATTTAGTCCGAAGATTATAGGACTTTCAGAGTAATAAGAAGATTGCATTGGTAATAGCAGAAAACTATAAAATGAAAAGATAGGTGTACATGGAGATGCATGTTAATATAAATATGTGTATTAATATATGCTATTAGGTGATTAAATTCTAGCATTAATATTGAATGCTTTAAAATGAAGGATGAGAAAATAATGTATTTTTATTGTACAGAATAATGTCGCCAAGGAGAAATCAGCGTAATCAATCCGAGGCAGAGAATGAGAATAGAGAGCAAGTAGATGTTATGCAATAGCTTGTGGATCGAATAATAAAGGCTATAAATAGAAACTCCATCGGGATAAATAATCCTCCAGCTTTGCCAGTAGCAAGCTTTAAGGATTTTAAGAATGTGGGACCACCTGAGTTTAAGGGGACCACTGAGCCTATAGAGGCTCAAGTTTGGATTAAGGAGATTTAAAAGGCATTTGTCGTTGCCAATGTGGGAGAGGAGCAAAAGACAGCTTTTGCTACCTATATGAAGAAAGGTGAAGCTAGTTTTTGGTGGGAGGTTAATCAGGACGGAGCTGGTGAGGAAATAGTAACTTGGGAACGGTTCAAAGAATTGTTCTTCGAGAATTACTTTCCTAAAGGTATACTAAGTCAGATGGAGATAAAATTTCTCGAGCTGAAGCAGGAGGACATGACAGTTTCCTAATATGCTGCCAAATTCAATGAGCTAGCAAGGTTTGCTCCACATCAAGTGGACACTGAAGAAAGAAAGGCGCGTAGGTTCGAGCAAGGTTTAAAACCTTCACTCTACGATAAATTATCGGTATTGCAAGTCGACTCGTTTGGGACGCTCTTATAAAAGGCTATGATAGCTGATGGAGGAAGCAAAGAGTTAGATCAACTCTATTGTAAAGGGAAGGTCAAGAAGAATCATGCGGAGGGTAGTCGAAAGCGAAAATGGGAAAAACATTCTAATGAAGGGCGAGGAGACTCGAAGAAAAGTAAAGCCAAGATGTGCTATAACTGTGGGCAAAAGGGACATATCTCTCCTAATTGCCCCAACCTAAAGAAAGGCGTATGTTTTACTTGTGGATCAGCGGATCATCAGGCAAAGAATTGTCCAAGAAGAGGGACAGGTGGAAAGAGTAGTGGTAATCTAACACTTGCTAAATTAGTAGATATGTAAGAATATATCTTTGATAAAGGTAGTAATGAAAGTTTATATGTACTTTTGATGTAATAGTGATTCCGAGGACGGAATCCTTATAAGGGGGGAAGAATGTGACAACCCAAAAAATTATAAGATTTATAAATAAAATCTTGAATGATAAATTAAATGTTAAAGAATATAACCTAGATTAGAATTAGAGGATTGATTAAAATTTTTGCAAAGAACCTATATGGTTTAATATTTGATAGAATGCGACGTTTCAAATTTTTTGAAATATACTAAATTAAGAATTTAAATAAATAAAATTCTTATGAAATGATATGTTATGTGGTATTGTGTTACATACGTGAATACGAACTATGCAATATGTGACTTTTATACTTAATAAATATATTATTAGTATATATTTATTATATGTAAATAAATTGTAGGGGCAATTTATTTAAAAGAAAGGAGATGGGTAAAATTAATCTATCGATGTAAGTTAAATAATATATAAATTATTTTAAATTGGTGGCATTAGATATACTTAAGGTATAACCACCATGTTATTAAAGAAATCATGTATTACGTTATTGGATGTAATGCATGTATGTTTTTAATGTAGTAAGTATATTATTATATTTATTACAGTTAAATTATTGGGAACAATTTATGAAAGGAAAAGAAAATAGTTAATTTAAGTATACATAAATATTGTATACGTTAAATAAAGGATATTAAAATAAATTCTATCATTGAATTATTTTAATAAAGAGAGAATATTATTTTAATTGTAATATCGTATAATAAATTTTCATTTGTAAGGAAATATGAATGATTAGGTGTTATGTGAATTAAATAAGTTAGTTAATTTATTTAAAGTAAGTAAGCAAAGAAAGGGAAAGGAAAGCTATGTATCATATTTATAAATATTATAAATATGAGGAGCTAATAAACTTAAGTGTTATATTAATAGTCCAAGTAGTAAATAAACACTAGTGGACTAGTCCAATTGGTTAAATAACCAAGCCCACTCATTTAATTGATTATGGACTTGGGTAATTAATATGTAAACTTACTAACTTAGCCCAATTGGAATGTTTATTAAAAGATTTAATAAACTAGTGACCCAAACAATTTTAAATGAAAGTCCAATCAATGGCATATTTGGTGTAGACTTTATAGTAAGTTAATTATTCTAATAATGAAAGAGAATTAAAGAAAGTTTGGTAGCCTAATGTTATAAATTAGGCATAAGAATTAAATAACCTAAAGAGTTATTTTTATTTAGTGGTCTTAGTATTTTAATTATATACTAGTGACCTAATCTAAGAGATTTATTTTATTATCTCAATTAGTTTGTGTGATTATGTGAGTAAATGAATATGAATATTAAGTGTTTGTTTATATTTGTTTCTTATATAAACAAATAAAAGAAAGTCTTGTAACCTAATTATTATATATTAGGTATGAAAATTTAATAACTTAAGGGTTATTGCATAACCTTAAGAGATTTATTTTATATATCTCAACTAATTAATTTTATAACTTAATTAATGTAAGGCTAATTGGGTTAAGAATTAAATGTACATGAGTAAGGATTTAAATTATAAATGAGGAAAATGGAAACCCTAATTAAATAATTAGGGTAGAATAAAAATAAAAGTATTAGACTATGCTAATATATGGCCCAAACAATTTAATTGAGAGCCCAAAAGAATTAAATGAGAGCCCAAAACTTGATCCAACTTTAAAGGGGCATTTAGGTCATTTATTAAACTAATAAAGCAATAAAAAAAATGGAAAAATTGGACAAAAAGGAGTGAGGGCTGCCGGCTAGGAGGAGAAAGGAGGGAGTATTTGGCATGTGAAGTAATCATTCCAAGCTCCTCATTTGTCAAAAGTTACTTACACACAAGGCTAGGTGTCTCCTTGTTATTTGGCCACCTTATTATTGGAAAGATATGAAAGGATTTGCAATTAATGCTAGAGAAGAGAGAGAAGATTTGTTGGGAGATATACATATACTTACATAGATTATATGTATACATTTTGCCCAACTAAAAATATCTTTTCTCTTTAGTAAAAATAATTTTTACTTCATTTGTTTCTAAGTTTTCTAAAAAGCTAGAAAGAGAAATAGAAAGGAGAGAGAGAGAGAGAGAGAAAGATGATCCGTGAGATATATGAGAGGAACAGAGAGAGAGAGAACTTTGTAAAGCTCCATAGACATAGCTTGGTGATTAAAGGAAGAAGAAGAAGAACCAAAAAGGTTTAAAAGTCTCTAAACTCCTACCTTAAGTTAAATCTTTATGTTTATTGTGGTTGTTTTGGAATAAATGTTGAGTTTATATTTTTAAATTCTAGAACTCTTGATCTATATATTAATAAGTGTATTATGTATAGATCTTATAAGTTTGGGTGTTGATTTGTTGAAATAAAAGAAAAGAAAACTAGTTCATTTAAAAAAGGGTTAGAAAACCCTAGCTTTCTTTCACTATATATGAGTACCATTTGAAATCTATGAACTCTTTTTGCGATTCGTCAAAGAGGAGTGCTAGATATATAAGTTAAGTGTTAAGCCCAAGTGGTAGAACTCAAAATTAATAAATTTTCAATCCGTGGGGACTGTTTTGGTAAACATAGTCCAGGTGGTTCAAAGGGGAAAAAGGGCTGCTACAGGGCAGTCCCATCCAGGGGCATTTTCGTTAATTTTTTATCCTCTAAAAATTCTGGAAAACCTTGAAAGGATAATATGATAAGTTATATGAGTCGTGTAAAAATTTGAGAATTTTTGGCCTTATATAATGAAAGTTATGGATTTTATGGCGAATGACCTTAAGTCAGAAAACGGGACAAAATTCGCGGACCCCTTGCTTGTGTGCACTGTTTTGACCACTTAACAAGTGAAATAAATTCAAGGCTTTTTACAACTGAAAATATAGGGAGTTAGGTAGCTCCTGTCCAAAAATCGCCGCATTCCGACTTGTAACGAAGAATCTACGGCTAAAATAAGAAGATAGAGTTTTTCGACGAAAACGGCTAAAATTGGAGTTCTATAAATCCGATGACCACAAAATTTTAACTGGGAGTACTTGTTAATATGTATAAGATGCTATCAAAAATTTGGAGTCATTGGAGTTGTGCAAGATAGTGATCATTTTTCTTAGTTTTGAAAGTTAAAATGGATGTTTGAAAAATATTAAAGGAAATTGAAAACTTTCATAAGGAAAGTATTTGTGAGTATGGAATATATGTACATATGTTTGGCAAGATTTGAAGAAAATAAAAATCGATTATTAAAAGAGGTTAAGTCATTTTAAGAATGCAGCTTCCAATCTGGTTTGCTGTATTCATATTTGGTTTAATGTTTTAGCATTCGGTTTGCTGTATTAGCATTTGATGTGTTGTAGTATTATTTGGTTTGATGAATTGGAAATTTGATATGTTAAAAAGGGATTACAGTTTGAATCCAGCTTGCTGGATTGTGGTATTCGGCTTGCTGAATTAAGGAATCCGGCTTGCTAAATTGGTGAATATAGTTTGATGAATTAATGAATTCGGTTTGCTGAATTAGTGAATCTAGCTTGCTGAATTGTAGGATAGTTTGAATCCAGGGTGCTGGATTTTATGCTAGTTTGAATCCAGGTTACTGGATTAGTATGATTAGATAATCCAACTTGCTGGTTTAGATATTCCGGCTTAATGGATTATAAAAAAAAAGAACTTATAAAATGAAAGACTTAGTGTTAAGTCATAAGATTTATGATAAAGTAATAGTACAATCATGTCCTTTAATAGTTGATGTATAGTAGTTGGGCTAAACGATTCCTTCAGGGAGCGGAGGTATATACGAACTAGCAACCGATCTAACTCACTGTGAAAACAGTGTAGACGGGACGAAAACTAGTTTGTTGGTTGTTTGTGGGAAACCACTCAGCATACTATATTGAACACTGTTAAAGACTCGATGTGTGCTAGCTTTAGAATTATGAATGCGTATGGTGCTAAGATGTTATCTAATATTTAGTTATCTGGTTAAATGTTAGATAATTTATTGATAAAGAAGTGATATTATAAGGTGATATATGTGATGATAATTGAAAGATCAATCTTATAACTGATAGGTCTTTCATAAGAGATTAAGTTAAATTGCGTAGCTGTAATCGACGGTACATGCAAGTTTCCTTAACCTTACTCAAGTTTATATTGAGCAATCCATGTGCAAGTATCTTAACTACATTTTCATATCGAAATGCAAGTTCCTTAACTCAACCTCGAGTTATTATGTTTCAAGCATGTTAGTGGATTAATTATTGACAATTATTCCACATCTATGTTTATTGATTCGCACTTAGTGCATGTTGCATATGTTCATCAGGTATGAAAGGCTGATCACCTTCATTACCTTAAGGTTCAGTTAAATTTGTTCATGGTCACTATTCATACCCTGTATTATTGAATTCAATCATTCAATTATTAAAATTCTGATTCATACTCTTTCACAATTATTACATTGTTGAAAATTCAAAAGCTTATTCATTCTTTCAATCATGATATATCTTTATTGTATTTAAACTTGCTGAGCAAAGTAGTTGCTCACCCTTACTATATCATGATAACAAATTTCAGATTTAAGGCGAATGTTCGAGGAAAGACAGTACAAAAGCAAAGGACAAGATTAGATGGTTATGCATGTTAACTAATTAGTTATCTGATGTAAATGCTATTGTAAACCTTTTAAGTTACTGAAGGTATGTATTAATAAAGGTTATAGACCTTGGGATATGTAGTAGAGATTATTGTATAAACAATTTATGTTTATATCTTCCGCAATAGTTGTAAATATGATGTATCGTGACGCACCAGGTCCGAGGTTCAAGGGACCCGGATTTGGGGGCTTCACAATAATGGTCAAGTGTGTACACATCCGAACTAAAATAATCCAAGTTAAGTCCAACCTAGCACTTCCATATATGTGAAGAGAAAAAGACCGCCCTTGTGTGTGCACAACAAAGCAGTAATGTTCAATTCCTTAATAAATATCAAATGAGATAAAACAACATTTTAAATATTTAATACTCGCCTTGTGTGTGCACAACAAACTCATATTAAATATTTAATACTCTATCGCTTTACTATGCTAGAAGGCGACGTTCGATATTCCAAATATCTTTGAACGCTTAGGACTTAATATGATTTCTTTAAGGAGTTTGTTATTATTTGTCTTATCTTGTTTAGCTCGCATGCACATATATATATATATATATATATATATATATATATATATATATATATAATACGCGTCGTATTATTTGACATGCGAAGCATGTTGGATAATATATAATATATATATATATATATAATAATGATGCACATATAGAATACTATATTCTACCTGGATTGATTATGGACTTTTATTCTAGTTTGGTTCACTAGAGCCACCAAGTGAACCAAAAAGTCAAACCTAGGGTGCAAGAATTAAATTTAAATATAACTATTATATTTAAACCCGGGCTCCATTACAAATGGGTCTTCAAGCGCTCCTTGCCGCTTTGTCTCCAATTCTTCAAAATAATTCTAACTAATCCTATTACAGAAACTATTTAAATTAAATAGAAACCTTAATCAGCAGTCAAGGGAAAGTACATAGGAGGAAGATAGAATTTATATTAAGAAAAACTAGAGAAGACGAGGTATGCAGACCCCATTTATAAAAACTCATTCATTCAAGCATTCTCTAAAATAATTCCAATCATACATTGGTTAATAGTCCATAATCAATCCCTATTTATTATCATACGTATCTCTATATGCATCAATAAATAACATTCATCTCATAAATAATAAAACTATTCCATATATGCATTGATATCAATTAATGGACAAAAGTTTTGCCAATATTTAGTTTTTTGAAACAAAATAAACTCTTTTATTTTAATCAAAAAACCAAATCCAAATTAAACTCCTTTAATTTTAGCAATCTGAAATCATATTTTAGATAAAATAAACATCTTTATTTTAAACTTTTATCAATTAAATAAACCATTTATGTTAATTGAGAAAAACAAAAATTTTTAAAACTCTGCATACCGGCGCGACCGCGCTCCAAATTGAACTAGGAGCGGCGCGACCGCGCTGTACCCCTAGAAACGATTTCTAGGTCCGCTGTGGAGAGTACAAGGATTTAGGGGCGTGACACAAGCCACCCAAGTGTTTGGCCTCTAGAGGTGATCCACCAAGGAATAATACTTACTCAAGAAGATGGGTGATGACAAACTCTAGTTTCTATCTCTATATAATTATGAATATTCTCTTAATTCTTATGGAAGAGTATGTCCCCCTAAATCATAATAAGACTTCTCTTATTTGTAGATGTAGGCAACCTTCTTAAACTATTTTGGTTTAGGGTTTTATTAATTATATTCCTAATCTAATTAGGATCTAATATGAGAATACTCCTATTAATTAATTCCTAATCTATTTAGAAATTAAATAATAGTAATAGTAATAATAATAATAATAAGACTCCTCTTGTTAATTTGTAATTAGTATTTCCAAAATACTAAATACTAAATATTAAGTTATTTAATTTATTCTATCAACATAGTTTAAATAAAATACACTTAACTTATTATTATGATTATATCATTTACTTCTTAAATGAATATTTTTCTTTTTGCGGTGTGACCCTTTAGGTTCTCCATATTAAACCGATTGTGAATAAATTTATTAGAACAATTCTAATCTTATTTAATTAAATAAATTAAACTATTTAATTCATTTAAATAAATAATATTTATTCTACAATAATGGTAAGCCCCCTCAGCGATCAACGATTTTTCAAATAATATAGATTTCAACAGTAATCATAAAAGAACCTTTTAGTGAATAGTTACCGTACAATTCAATCCTCTACCATACAATGTCCCAATTAAATATAAGACATGGAATTACTGTCAAGCCTTATTTTATTTAATTATATGTATTTTGATTCACAAATGCACAATTCTAAATAATGCAAATTAGAAACAACTTTCTAATTGTATTCTGCCTTGGCCAAGGACTATTGAATTGTCATTTATTGAATCAGATAGGACATTCTCTCTTTTTACTAGAAGCGGTAGATTCTCTGTTGATTATTCACCTATCTCCATGTATAACTTATTATACCCAAGCATACCCTATATCATACCCTAAAGGTATTAAGGAATATGTCAAAGTATAATTCATCATGCACAAGATACTATGATAATCTCAAGTCCAAGGATCACTTGTACTACTATCACTAGAGGAATTCCTATTGACAGGCGAGTAAAACTCCATTAGATATTCCTTTAGCGAGCCACGTTCAGTGAACTTATTCTCTAATAAGCACCTACATAGTTACTTTAGTGTTTACACACAAATGATTATGAGATCAATCATTCTCTTCCTAAGAGCAAACAAAGTACGTACTAATCTATCCGAATTTACTAATCCCCTTTTTAGTAATCCATCGATTATGAACTATTTAAGTTTTAAGTTATCTAAGAATTTAGATCTCATTAGCATGATCATCATCATGATTCTAAAATTATTGCTTAAACTAAGGGTTTATCACATTTAATATAACAACACCATGCAGAGAATATAAAATGCCTTTAATAAATAATTTCTTTTATTAATAAACGAATAAGATTACAAAATACATACTTTATCATATCAAATATGATTGGCTTATGTGCATACTGCTTTCAATAAGCCGGGACACTGGAAGAGGAACTGCAAGGAGTATCTTGCGGACTAAAAGAAGTTTGGAGAAGCTTCGACGTCCGATCTAGGTTTGCTCATGATTGATATTATTTTTTTTGAAAGTCAAAATTCTACTTGGGGTATTAGATACCAGCTGTGGTTCTTAAATATGTAACAATATGCAGGGACTAAGTAGAAGTAGAAAGTTGAACAAGGATGAAGTCGTCCTACAAGTGGGAAATGGAGCAAAGGTTACTGCATTAGCTATAGGAACTTATTGTTTAGCACTTCCTACAGGCAAGTTCATTAGTTTAAATAATTGTTATTATGTTCCAACACTTATAAGAAATATTATCTCAATTTTTATATTGGATATGGATGGTTTTGATATTATAATAAAGAACAACAATTGTTCTATTTATAATAAAAATATTTTATATGGTGTTGGCAATTTACTGAATGGACTTTACATACTTGACTTGCATGAAAATATATTTCAAATTGAACAAACTAAGAAAAGAAAAAGAGATGATGTTAATTATACCTTTATGTAGCACTGTAGATGTGACGCCCCCAAATCCGGGTACCTCAAACCCGAGTTCGGTGCTGTAACGACCCCAAAATTCATACATTCCAACTTTCGACTTCGATCGTTAACAATACATCTATATTCTAACTTTACATCATTAATCGATAATAAACTTAATAAAATACGGAATAAATAAAAACTTTTCAGTTTTCTTTCTTTGCTTTCCCTGAATCATAACCTTTAATCATTTACATATTCTAGAATCATATTTACTAAATGACTCGCTTCATCAAAGTTATAATAAAAATAAAACTTCTAGATTCAATACCCTTTATACAACAGATAAAATTAAATTATAAGTCAATACAAGTTTTACAACTCAACATCTGATACATTTAATACATCATCAAATACAACATCCAGAATCTTAATCATGGTTCAAAAACATATTCTATGCTAAAACAATTAATCTTCATGCATGACATCTGAATCATGTCATTCAAGCAGCACTTAACTTTACCTTGTATCTTTAACCTGCAAAAGTGGTTATTTGCAAGAATGAGCTCGATAGCTCAGCAAAATCTAACAGTTTTCATGCATCACATAGCACATAGATAACATGCTCATTATTTAAATTATAAACTTTTGGCTAAACATGTCATACATAACGATCAATACATAACAATTAGAGATTGAGTTCCATAACTCAATCAACATTCTTTATTCAACGAACGTAGTCATAGTTTGACTGTGTCGTCTCATACTTGTAACATATATAAAATGCATCATGCTTTAACATTATTATATGTTTAAAACAGTTAAGCATTTAGTTCATATAACAAATAGGAACTGAAAGACTTGCCTAGTTTGTAGATTACCAGCTTATATTTATCTGCACTTCATGTATCCTACACGATATATATAATCATGTACATCATTTATTAGTCACGTAGCAACACTTAGTATTTATTCTACTTAACATTTCATAATCCTTCATTTTATTATTTTCCACTTTAATCGACACTTAACCTTTAGTTAAGTCTTAAACTTTGCTTTACATTAGGTGTATAACGTTTATAAGTAAATCTTGTATAGGGTAACATAGCATGACCAAAAAGAAAAGAATTAAAAACAAGAAAAATTTTCATTTCTGCAATTCCCGCCGGGGCGAGAAAATTACTACATAAAATTCTCGTCGGGGCGAGAAAACTTAGTACAAAACTCTCGCCGGGGCGAGAAATTTGGCTTGTTGAGCTCGCCGGGGCGAGCTTCATGAATTCCAGATTCTGCAGTTCGCGAACTGCAGAAATTTCCAGACTAAAATTTCCCAATTTCTTCATTTTAACAATAATTTAGACATACCCAAATATTATAATCTTTATAGAATCAATACCCAACATGTATACAATGATTCTAACATCTTAAACAACTCAAACAACCAATTTCAAGCCTCAAATATCAATATGCATGCTAGTTTTATAAAGTTTTACAATTTAGCGCAATTGATCACTACGGATTCGTTATTCAACCAAATTGATCCGTTCAACTTCCGTTGCTTTCGTTTTTAAACGCATAACAATAATCCACCACCAATTTACAGATTAGTACCCAAATTAAACATCAATTTTCATACATTTAAGCCATATTCACCTTTTTCCTTCTCTGTAAATTTCTAAACTCTAATTAAACATAGTTTCATGGATTTAATTCAATCAAAATCGTTTATAAACAACATATAATCAGAGTATCACAATCCAACAACAAATATAACTAATTTCTCAACAAATTAATCATCAAGACCAATCACAGAGAACTAGTTTTAGAAAAAAAAATAAGAACTAGAAATAGAATTCACCTTTGATCCTTCTAGGTTTAGATACACAACTAGGAGCTTGATTATCTTCCTTCTTTGATTCTCTAGGGTTCCTCTTCTTCTTCAATTTACAGAGTATTCTCTCCATTCCTCTCTTCCTCCCTTCTTCTGAGTTTTTTTTTCTTACGTATAAACTAAAGCTTAGCAATTATGCAAATCAAGGGGCTCAATAGTTATAAACACCAAGGGTCACAAGGTCATGTTTGGCTGACCCTTTAAAACATCCCTTAATTTATTTTTATAAAACTTTTACTATATGATACATTTGTCACACTTAAATTTAATTAAATACAAATAACCCTTCTTATTAATAATTCAATTATTCCATACCAATAAAATTATAACAATTAATTTAGTCACACAAAATATAATTTTTATTCAATAAATAATTTTGTTTAATAAAAATCATCTTTAACTTAATAAATAATTTTATTTAATAAAATTATTCATCCTCTCATTTAATAAATTACCAACATCTTATCAATATCCATGCATAATAAAATACGCATCAAGTATAAAAATATTTATTATCACTTTACTTAATATTCTCATACAAATAAATTATCACACAATATTCCCAACAAATATTTATTTTATTAAATAAACATCCCAATTAAAATATTTATTCTACTGAATAAATATTTTATCCATTTACGAAATTCACAATCGTAATACATTAACATGTAACATATTATTTTCTCGTTTTATCAAAACAAATATATATTTACATTAATTCACTATTTTAATTAAGTGAATTACTCTAATTATTCATGAAATTTAATTCATAACAATTCCATTGCCCACAAGACATAACAACCAAATTATATTATTTCATAATATAATTTTCAACTTACTAATATTCAATATATATATATATATATATATATATATATATATATATTTAAACAATTTCCTTCATTTCATTCAATAGTTTAACTAACTATTAAACCTCTTTTCCCAAATACACGAACATATAATTCTCTTCACATCAAATCACATATTTCGCAATATATATCACATATATACACATACTTAAAACTCAAAACGTCACATAATTAGAATTTTATTTGCTAAATTCTTATTTAACAATTCTTTGAAAATCCGGGTTGTCACAGGTGCTCCACGGTACATCCCATTCCATGCAACATAATAGACATAAATGTAATTACTATATTATTACAACATGTCTTACTCTCAATCCAGGTTCTATTACCATAACATCATTTTAAAATTTAATATTATGTCTTGATATTACATCAATACCATACTATTACAAATAAGGTACTACGTCATCTAGACGTTCATCTTCCCCTTTCCTTTGTCCTTACTGAAACCTTCGACCCGCTCAGACTTAGCTGCAATATTTAATATAAAGCAAGAATGAGCACTTAATTGCCCAGCAAGTAAAACAGTTGAATAACAACAATATCAAGAATCATATCACTCCTCTTTAACAACTGAACAATAGTTGTAAGATATTCCAAATAAACAGGAATAATACTTTGCTTTCATTTGAAACATTTTCGAAATGATATACTGAGTGGTCATAAGACCTTGAACATTCTTTTCCTCTTATAAAAGGTTACACAGTTATTTTACTGCAAACCGTCTGACTTACGAGCACTTCTAGGTGATTAGCCTATTATACTCTATGTTGATCAACACTCTAGTTGGAAACGACTATATGCGTTTGTTTAGGCGCCTCTTGGCTTGTCAGGATAACTGACTAAAACAACCCCTAATATTAGGGTTGTTCATCTCATTCATGCCTCAGAATCCTAACCAAAACAATTCGGTTGGATAGCTCTACTTAATCATCAATAACATTTCAAGGATTCATTTATCAAATCAATAAAACATTTCAATATCAGTCTAGCCGAAACAAATGGCTTTGACGCACTTCTTAAACAGTTCATGCATAATTGAACTTGAAACCTTCAACAATTTATGTTATAACGTAGCTCGAATCACTTGTGCAAATACTAAAGATTTACATAAGTAAGGAATTCACACAACCCTATTTGTATTGCGTAAATTGCAACTTCAGAACATCAATAACAATCATAAGAATATAATCAAATGAAGTTGAAAACTTGCTCAAATATAACTTTGAGTAGGAGACTTGCCCAATATACCTCATATGTGTAAGTTTGGAAACTCGCATTCAGTACGGTAAATGAATGAAGTTAGAGAACTTTCCCAACACAAGGGTTAGACAAGCGTTAGGAAAACTTGCCTTACGCGCTGCTAATAACTTGACGTTAATCGTCCTTCAAATGTCCTACACATTTAAGTATATAGCCACATACCAATTAGACACACAATTAATGCCAAAGATTGGTTTACACAACTTTCTAAGCTATGCATTTAAGTGTTTTACACTACGACAAAGATTGGTTAACTTGACAACTAATTGCCAAACGTAAAGTGTGATTAAGCTATTCATTTCATTAAGCAAATCTCACGTGACTTAGTCATTTCATGCTTGGCTAACCAATTAATAACATGCTTCATGTATTACTGCTTAAGAGGTTCACATACATTTGCCTCAAGCTTTAGTTCACAAAAAGAAATAACTTGGCAACTCTGCAGCGCGGCCGCTATTTGGCCTAGGAGTGGCGCGGCCGCGCTACTCCTCTAGAGGCACTTTTCTGGTTTATTTCTTACACTGTTCGACTTCTAAATGCTTGGGGTCATTTTGTTATTATACTAACATAACATACATACGTTTTGCGGTATTTAGAACATGCTATGCTACTATACACATGCATCAAATCAACATTACAAAGCAACAAGGCTTTTCACCTCTGCAGACCAGCGCGGCCGCGCTGATTTTAAGCTTGGGAGTGGTGCAGCCGCGCCACTCCTGCTGTAGCAATTCCCAACGTTCTGCTCTGCAGAACCTTAACCAAAATTTTCGTTTTTCTTCTCCTTTGCTTCTTAGCCATTATACAAGAAGTCCTTATAACTTAAAACATGTTTCTATTACCAAGCTAAGCAATATAACATCATTTCATCAATTAATCACACCTAGTTCTCACGTTTCTTAGAGAAATTCTTCTCTTGGGCATTAAATCAAACGGTTTGTGGGCATGGCTTTAGAGTTCAGAACTCATAGCCTACCAATACATGGTTACCTTTGACTTCACATATGAAATCAATTCTCATAGCTTCTGGACATATACTAATAGTATACAACCAATGCATATACTCAAATATAGTTTACAACTTCATTAATACACATGAATTGTCCATAACAGTCCACTAATGTCCATTCTTGTTTCCTTATGCATAGGTTCTGATTTCTCATTCTTTGATCCACTTTTATATATCATTAACAAGGTTTTTACATAGTTAACAACATTCCTACACGTTCATGAACTAACTGAGCAAAAACAGTAACATTACTCCAACAAGCAATCAAGGAAAAATTAGAAACTTGAAGCTTTTAAGGAAATGAGCTAAGTTATTCATTGCTTACCTTTTGAAGCTTCTTCTAGGGTGTTAAATGAATTAATCACAGCTGCTACAACACTCCTTCTTCTTTCTCAATTCACTAGTGAACTCACTTCTCACTCTTCTCTCAAATTTTCAGTTACAACACTTAGCAAAATGAAAGGAATGGAAGACTATGCAATGGAGAAGTATATATACAGGAGTGGTCAGACGTTCAAGGTGATGGAGGAGCTGAGCGTGCTCTCCCGCGGCAGCTCCCCATGAATAGGTGGCTGAGCTTTTGCTCTCCCCATGCTCGGGTACTCCCCCTCTCTTCTCCCCATTGCTTTATTCTCTCTTTTCCTCTACCAAATGCAAGGAATTGATTTCTCCCAATGCTCTCCCACTACTTGGCTGCTCTCTCCTCTCTTCCGTCTCTTCATTCGTATTCTTCTTCCTCATCCAACCCAGCTGCTGATTTTTATTACCCATTTTCCACATGGGTCATGGATTATGGGCCACAGGTTGTGGGTTTGGGTCATGGACTTGGTCCATAGGTTTTGGGCTTCAATTAATAATCTACTGGACTTATAATTTAATTCCAATCGGGCTTTCATAAAATCCCACACTTGGATAATTAACTCTTAGTATTAACGCTTTGACAAAATTAAGAAAAGTAAAAAAAACGAAAAAGATGTTTTTGGCGTGAATAGTGCCCGAGTGAATAGTACTCGCGCGAATAGTGTTTTAGAGTTATTCCTCAAAATTATTTATTAAATTCTATGAAATAACAACACTTAATAATCATCACATACACGTAATCTATATTGTCACATAAGCTTTAAACACATAACACAGAATAATATTAATAAAAATTTATTTTATTCAATAATATTCAAAATCTCGAATTACAAAGCTACCCACGATCCGCGATCGTTATAGTAGACTCGGTCATATCAATGAAAGAAGATTAACTAAGTTGCATAAAGATAGGCTTTTAGAGCTATCTGATTTTGAATCATATCCAACTGGTGAATCTTGTCTCATGGGTAAGATGACAAAATCTATTTTTAGTGAAAAAGGAGAAAGAATTATAGAGTTGTTAGCGTTGGTACACACAGACGTATGTGGACCTATGACAACAAATGCACGATGAGGGTATTCTTATTTTATCACTTTCACTGATGATCATTCTAGATTTGGATATGTGTATTTAATGAAATATAAATCTGAATCATTTGAAAAGTTCAAAGAATTCAGAAGTGAAGTAGAGAATCAAACTAGTAAGAGTATTAAGATTCTTCGATCGGATCGAGGAGGGGAATACTTAACCAATGAGTTTCTTAATTGTCTCAAAGAAAATGATATAATCTCACAATGGACTCCACCAGGGACGCCACAGTTGAATGGTATATCTGAAAGGAAAAATCAAACATTGTTGGATATGGTTCATTCCATGATGAGTTTTACCGACCTTCCAGTATCCTTCTAGGGTTATGCCCTAGAATCGATTGCATACCTACTTAACAAGGTACCTACTAAATCCGTCCCAAATACTCCATATGAGTTATGGACAGGGAGGAAACCAAATCTTAAGCATGTTAAGACTTGGGGTTGTCCAACTTATGTCAAAAGGTTTGAGCATGATAAGTTGAAGACTAGATCCGACAAGTGTAGATTTGTGGGATACCCTAAAGAAACATCAAGGTATTATTTCTATCATCCTACTGATCAAAAGGTATTTGTTGCGAAACACGCTGCCTTCTTAGAAAAGGAGTTTACCCTTGAAGGGGTCAGTGGGAGTAAGATATATCTTGAAGAAGTTCAAGAACCACAAAATACTACGGATCAAAGTCAGGTACCTGACCAAGCGGAAGAACCTAATGTACCATAACCTATTCGTAAATCTGGAAGAGTACCAAAGATACCTGATAGTTATGGATTCATCATAGAGGATGATGATGTGGTACGCATCATAGGTGATGATGATCCATTGACTTACGAAGAGACTATGAGTAGTAAAGAATCAGAGAAATGGCTAGAAGCCATGAAATTCGAGATAGACTCCATGTATGAAAACCAAGTATGGACTTTGGTTTCACCACCTGAGGGCATTAAGCCTATTGGGTGTAAATGGGTCTTCAATAGAAAGACTGGAGCGGACGACAAGGTAGAGACCTATAAGGTCTGACTGGTTGCAAAAGGTTTCAAACAAAGACCAGAAGTTGACTATGATGAAACCTTCTCGCCAGTAGCTAAGCTCAAGTCTATTCGGATTTTGCTTGCAATTACAACTTATTATGACTACGAGATCTGGCAAATGGACGTGAAAACGGCCTTCCTCAATGGGAAATATGAGGAGAATGTATATATGATACAGCTAGAGGGTTTTGTTTCAACGGTTAGAACAAACCAAGTCTGTAAGCTACAACGATCCATTTATGGATTGAAGCAAGCTTCTCGAAGATGGAACATCCGTTTTGATGAGATAATCAAAGGGTTTGATTTTATCAAAAAATAGGATGAACCTTATGTGTAAAAGAAGGTTAGTGAGAGCACTGTTGCATTCCTAGTATTATATGTTGACGATATATTACTTATAGGGAATGATGTTCCTATGCTACAGTCGATTAAAATTTGGTTATCTAAACACTTCTCCATGAAGGACTTGGGTGAGTGATGAGTGGGTTTTATACCTACGAATTGGATGTTTTCTAGGCTCAATTCTCGACTATCTTTAAGCATTTATAGCACTATTTCACTAGTTATTTCATTATTGTGCAGGAAGCGGCTCTAAGTAGGAAATTGTGGAATTGTGGAACTTTTGGAGCAAAAATGCAAAATTCCAACAGTAGGGTCTACCGCCGGGGTGACAACCCCAGGCTTGTTTCAGCGCCGGGGCGAAGCCATCGCTGGGGCGACGTTATCAAGTCAATTTCCATCGCTGGGGCGGCGTCCCAAAGCTTAATTTTGTCGTCGGGGCGACAAGTCGGGACAAGAAATGAGGCTGGCTTTTGTCACATCTGCTGGTAGTGGGGATTCAATTGAGAAAATTTGGGAGCACGATGGAAATGGAAGGAGAGAGAAAAACTAGATTATTAGGCATCCAGGGGAAAAGAATTGAGGCATTCAAGCTTTGCTACACATTTTGGAGGCTAGGGTTTGAGAGAAAAAGAAGAAGAACAAAGGAACAAAGGGAGTAATCATCTGAATTTCATCAACTCAAGGAGGCTAGGAGCACGAAATAGGAAGGCAAGAGCTGGAGAAGAAGAACTACACCACACCAATTTGGGAATCTCATTACAAAAGGGGTGTTTCTTCATATGTTTTAGTTCTTTATTCTTATTTTGTCATTCCAAACCATGTACTATAATCAGATTATGATGTTATTGAGATTGAATATGAGCTAAACTCTTCATTCTAAGATTGCAATGGAACCCAACTTGTAGTTTAAATTGAATGCTCTCTCTTTGATTGGTAGTTAGTTATTACATGAATTGGAGTTCATAACCTTTGCTTAAGGATTAATTGCTTGGCCCGTAATTATCTTGGTAGCTTATATGGAATTGAGAGAGGAAGTATAAGTTAAGACCTAGTTATGAATTCATGTGAAAGTTGGATATTCTTTATGGATAATGTATGAGATTATGTGACGTGAGTCTTATGTATTATACTTGAGGGTTGATAATTTGATTGTATTTAGGATAGACATATACCTAAATGCCACATGTATCCAATTGAGAATCCTTGCTTAATGATTTTTATTGTTAAAGTTGGTAATTGATAGAACGGTTAATGAGATTTGACGTGACATGTGTCTTATTGATTGTTCTTGATATGAAATTCTTGCTAGTGTGTAGAATAGAAATATATCTATACACCACAATAGGAAATACGTATTCGACCATCGAGAGAGGCTTATATATACTTGTGATTTCTCGGATTGCAATTCTTATGTTCTAATTTACTAAACAAGAGAGAGTATGATGTTTAAATGAAGAGTTGGGGGAAATTGTAATCTTAGACCTTTCTATCTTGAACATTATCCGTGTGAAGTTAAACGTGTATTCTAAATTATCTTTATTCAGTTTTAATCAACAACAAATCCAAACCATATTGTCATTGTTTAAATTAGATCAATTTTTCATGCAATTGATATTTGGTAATTATTTAACATAATTCCTCGTGGGTTCGACACTTTACTTATCTTATATTACTTGTGGACTGCGTATACTTGCGCGTGTTTTATTGATTGCGAAATCGAGCAACAAGTTTTTGGCGCCATTGCCGGGGAATTATTTTACAATAATTTTACTAATATTGATTATAGTTGAATTGATCTTAATTTAGACTTGTTTTTAATTTTTATTTACTTGATTGTGTAGGTACCCTTGATTTGTATGCGCCGATCACAAAGTCTTGAGTTATTTCCTTACGATCTCGAGATCGAGAGAAATACCCGAAGACTAAGAAGAGAAAGAATCAGGGATTCTAACAACCAAGAAGCTATGGCGGCAGAGGAACAAAAAGCATTGAGAGACTATGTAACGCCGCAGATAAGTGATTTATAGTCTAGTATCACAAGGCCGGCAATAACTGCAACTGCCTTTGAAATTAAACCGGGAACGATACAAATGGTGCAAAACTCGTTACAGTTTGGGGGTTTGGCTAATGACAACCCTAATGAGCATTTGTTGAGCTTTATTGAGATATGTGATACTTTCAAATTTAATGGAGTGACGGATGATGCTTTGAGACTTAGACTTTTTCCATTCACTTTGAGAGACAAAGCTAAGGGTTGGCTTCACTCATTGCCACCGGGATCCATCACTATATGGTCAGACTTAGCACAGAAATTTTTGGCAAAGTTCTTCCCTCCTGCAAAATCTGCTAGATTGAGAAATGAAATTGCAACCTTTGAGCAACATCATGGGGAGTCATTGTATGAGGCTTGGGAAAAATTTAAAGATTTGCTTCGAAGATGCCCACATCATGGATTCCTCCCATGGATGCAATTGAATACCTTCTACAATGGATTGGGATCTCACAATCGATCTTGCATAGATGCAGCTGCGGGAGGATCTTTTATGGCTAAAAATTATGGAGAAGCACTTGATTTATTGGAGGTCATGGCTGCAAATTACTATCAATGGCCTACTTCTAGAATGAGTCAACCAAAGGTAGCCGGAGTATTAGATGTGGATGCCATCACGTCCTTAGCAGCGCGGATGGCAGCAAATGTCCAAGAAACTTGATTCTTTGACTGATTCAAAAGTGCAGCAGGTGGCTGTTGTTTGTGAATTATGTGCAGGGACACATGCCAATGACCAATGCCCATTTGACCACGAGGCAGTTCAGTTTGTAAGTAGCTACCAGAGATAGCCGAATAAGTACCAAAACACTTACAATGCTGGAAATAGGAACCATCCTAACTTTTCATGGAGCAACAATCAAAATTTTCAGCAAGCTCCAAAACCACACCATCCACCAGGGTTCCAAAATCAGCCACAATATCATGCAGCTCAAACTTCACAACTAGAGAGAAAATCAGATTTTGAAGAGTTGATATTGAAACACATGGCTAACCAAGATATCTTGATAAAAAACCAAGCAGCAGCACTCAAAGCCTTGGAAAACCAAATTGGGCAAATGGCTAGTTCTATGTCAAATAGACCCCAGGGATCTCTTCCTAGTAACACAGAGACTAATCCAAGAAGAGATGGGAAAGAGGAATGTCAGGCAGTAACTCTCAGAAGTGGTAAACAAACCTTACAGGAGCCCGAATTGCAAAAGGGGGCAGCCCACTCAAGCTCCCCTCCGGACTTGAATAATGCAGATTTTTCTAAGGAAATGGACAGCAGTGTGCCACCTGAGTCGGAGC
Organism: Aralia elata; assembly: GCA_034770075.1. Taxonomy (NCBI): domain Eukaryota; kingdom Viridiplantae; phylum Streptophyta; class Magnoliopsida; order Apiales; family Araliaceae; genus Aralia; species Aralia elata. Next base: position 445,640 of record JAVJAP010000197.1, on the reverse strand, counting down.
AGAGAGATACCACAGATAAACCTAGTGTTGAGCCTATTCCAAAGGTGTATCCACCAGTACCTTTCCCTCAAAGACTGTAAAAGCAAAAGTTAGATAAACAGTTTGCCAAATTCCTGGAGGTCTTCAAGAAGTTACAAATTAACATTCCTTTTGCAGAGGCCTTAGAACAGATGCCTAGCTATGCCAAATTTATGAAGGGAATTCTATCTAGGAAGAAAATGCTAAATGACTTTGAGACAGTAGCTTTGACGGAGGAATGTAGTGCCGTGTTGCAAAGAAAGCTACCTCCCAAATTGAAGGATCCAGGTAGCTTCACTATACCGTGTACTATTGGTAGCCTTTCATTCAACAAATGTTTGTGTGACTTGGGTGCTAGTATTAATCTCATGCTATTATCCGTGTATACTCAGTTGGGACTGCCTGCACCAAAGCCAACAAACATTTCCCTTCAGCTTGCCGATAGGTCGGTTACATACCCAAGGGGAATTGTTGAAGACATTATTGTTAAGGTGGATAAGTTCATCTTCCCGGCTGATTTTATCATCTTAGATTTCGAGGAAGATAAAAACATTCCTATTATTCTTGGGAGACCATTTTTAGCCACTGGGAGAACTTTAATCGATGTGAAAAAGGGAGAGCTCATTATGAGGGTTCAGGATCAAGAAGTCGCCTTCAATGTATTCAAGGCCATGAAATTTCCTTCGGATGAGGAAGAATGTTTTCAAGTGGATGTGATCGAGCGAGTTGTGAATGACGAGTTTCTGAATGTGTTAAACAATGATCCATTAGAGACTACACTTCTGGGAGAGTTTGACATGGATGATCCAGATTTGGTTGAGTATCTACAGATTTTGGATACAGTGCCACGGGGAAGCAAGTTTCAAATCCCGTTTGAATCTCTAGAGCATGCTGAGAATGCTACAGATCGGTTGAAACCATCCCTTGAGACACCTCCATCACTTGAGGTAAAACCTTTGCCTAACCATCTCAGGTATGCATATTTAGGTGATTCAGCTACTTTACCTGTTATTATTGCATCTGTGCTTAATGAGTTTCAGGAAATCAAGCTGTTGCGGGTTCTTAGAGAGTACAAATCTGCTATTGGATGGACCATCGCCGACATCAAGGGAATAAGCCCATCTTACTGTATGCACAAAATCTTGATGGAGGATGATAGTAAGCCCACCGTGGAACATCAAAGGAGACTCAACCCAATCATGAAAGAGGTGGTAAAGAAAGAGATTTTGAAGTGGTTAGATGCTGGAATAATTTATCCTATTTCTAACAGTGCTTGGGTGAGCCCAGTTCAGTGTGTACCAAAGAAAGGGGGTATGACGGTTGTAGCCAATGAGAATAATGTATTGATTCCAACAAGAACGGTAACTGGTTGGAGGGTGTGCATGGATTACAGGAGACTTAACAAAGCAACTCGAAAGGATCACTTTCCATTACCCTTCATTGATCAAATGTTGGATAGACTAGCTGGGCATGAGTACTATTGCTTGTTGGATGGATATTCGGGCTATAATCAGATTGCTATTGCTCCAGAAGATCAAGAAAAGACTACCTTCACATGCCCATTTGGTACTTTTGCTTTTATAAGGGTCTCATTCGGATTGTGTAATGCACCAGCCACTTTTCAAAGGTGCATGATGGCTATTTTCTCGGATTTGGTAGAACGCAATGTTGAAGTATTCATGGATGACTTTTCAGTGTTTGGTGCCTCATTTGACCATTGCTTGGAAAATCTAGTTCTAATACTGAAGAGATGTGTGGAAACTAATCTAGTGCTCAACTGGGAAAAATGTCACTTCATGGTGCAAGAGGGGATTATACTTGGGCATAAAGTGTCATCTAAGGGTCTTGAGGTGGATAGAGCAAAACTTGAAACTATAGAAAATCTACCTCCACCAACCTCAGTGAAGGGCATTCGCAGTTTTCTGGGACATGCGGGGTTTTACCGAAGATTCATTAAGGACTTCTCTAAGATCACAAAGCCTTTATGCAGTCTACTAGAGAAAGATGTGCCGTTCAAGTTTGATAACGAGTGTTTGAGCGCATTTGAGCTTTTAAAGAAGAAATTAACCACTGCACCAGTGATAATTGCTCCGGATTGGTCAAAACCCTTCGAATTGATGTGTGATGCTAGTGATTATGCAGTAGGGGCTGTTTTGGGACAACGCAAGGAGAAGGTTTTTCATGCTATTTACTACACCAGCAAAACCTTAACTGATGCACAACTCAATTACACCACTACCGAGAAGGAGTTGCTTGCAGTAGTTTATGCCTTTGACAAGTTTCGATCTTACTTGATTGGAACAAGGGTGGTTGTATTCACGGACCATTCAGCTATTCGGTATCTAATTGCAAAGAAGGATGCTAAACCGAGGTTGATTAGATGGATCTTATTGCTGCAGGAGTTTGACTTAGAAATTCGGGACAAAAAGGGAACTGAAAACCAAGTAGCTGACCATCTATCTAGATTGGAGAATCCGGGACACGATAAGGAAGATAAAGTTCTAATCAATGAGTCGTTCCCGGATGAATAGTTGTTTGTGGTGCAAGGTGAAATCCCATGGTATGCTGATTTTGCTAACTACTTGGTTAGTAACACACTTCCCCAGACTTGTCGTGGCAGCAAAAGAAAAAGTTTCTTCATGACGTGAAGAGGTATATGTGGGATGAACCGTATTTGTTCAAACATTGTGTGGATCAAATGATTCGAAGGTGTGTTCCACAAAGTGAGGTTGAGAGCATTCTTCATCACTGTCATGATTCGTTATATGGAGGACACTACGGAGGTGAGAAAACAGCCACTAAGGTGTTGCAAGCAGGGTTCTTTTGGCCAACTTTGTTTAAAGATGCTCATCAGTTTGTTCTAAGATGCGATAGATGTCAACGGATGGGGAACATCTCTAAACGGCATGAAATGCCTTTAAACATGATCCTTGAGGTCGAAGTCTTTGACGTTTGGGCTATAGACTTCATGGGGCCATTCCCACCCTCTTTCAATAATCTATATATTCTCTTGGTGGTGGATTATGTATCTAAATGGGTGGAGGCAGCTGCATTGCCCACTAATGACTCCAAGGTAGTGTTGAAATTTCTTCAAAAGAATATCTTCACAAGGTTCAGTACTCCAAGGGCCATGATCAGTGATGAAGGAACCATTTTTGTAATAAGCACTTTGCAGCCCTCTTGGGAAAATATGGGGTCAATCATAGAATTGCTACTGCATATCACCCCCAAACCAATGGACAAGCTGAGGTTTCTAACATAGAAGTGAAGAAAATTCTGGAAAAGATCGTCAATCCCACAAGGAAGGATTGGTCAATGAAGCTGGATGATGCACTTTGGGCGTACAGAACGGCTTATAAAACACCCATTGGCATGTCACCATACCAACTAGTTTATGGCAAGGCATGACATCTCCCCGTTGAACTTGAGCATAAGGCGTACTGGGCCATAAGGAAGATAAATTTTGATCTCACCGCCACGGGAGAGAAAAGACTCCTCCAACTTAATGAACTTGATGAGTTCCGAATGCAAGCTTATGAGAACTCAAAGTTGTACAAGCAGAAAGTTAAAAGATGGCATGACAAGAAGATCATTGACAGGCAATTCGAGCCAGGACAAGTGGTGCTGCTGTACAACTCTAGATTAAGGCTTTTTCCCAGAAAGCTCAAATCACGTTGGTCGGGTCCCTTCATTGTCAAGCATGCATTTCCGCACGGCGCTATTGAAGTCTATGGTGATAATCCGGAGGAAACATTCAAAGTTAACGGGCAGCGTCTTAAGCATTATTGGGGTGGCGGCTTCGCTCGCCAGAAGACCTCGATCACTTTAGCGGATTAGCCTTGAATGGATAAGAAGTCGGGCCGAGGACTTTAAACCAAGCGCTGGATGGGAGGCAACCCATTATCCTTATCCGTATCCTTTATATTTTGTTGTTATATTTCAGTTTCACTAGTGTGCATTTTATGTTTCTAAATTTCCCATATTTGCATTTTGGATAGATAAGCTATGCTCTCACTGTGCTCTAAATGTTGAATTTTTTGGGCAAGATATTCAGAATATATGTGGAATGTTGCTTAAAACAGGTTGGAAGAGTTAAGTTTGGTTTTGGATCAGATTTACAAAAGTGCAAGTTTGGGGATACAGGGAGTTGTCGCCCCGACGACAACTCATAAGCCATTTTTCTCGCCCCAGCGACGCTATCGCCCCGGCGATGAGTCTCAGTCATTTTTTCTCGCCCTGGCGACGCTATCACCCCGGCGGCGATTTTCAAGTGTATTCTACCGCCCTGGCGGTAGACGCGGAAATCAGATTTTAAAAAAAACCCTTCCAGGCAGTTCATCTTCACCATTTCTATTCCTCCTCTCGCACGACCCAAGCTCGGCTCCCTCTTCCCAAGCCTCCAGAGGCTATTCCATCATCACCCACACTCATTACAACCCACTTGGACCATCAAGCTCCATTACACCCGATCGGATTGCAATTTCAACCATCCAATTTTGGGGATTCATTGCTAGGGCTCCAGTATCACTTTGGAATTGGGGAAAGAACTTCATTCAAATTTGCCCAGGTATCCTAGCAATTTTAATTTTGTGATCAACTGATTGGGATAAGCTTGCTACATTAAGAATTGCATGTGGGTGTTGGTACTGTGATAGGAAATTTTTATACACTGTTAGTGTGGGAAAGTCAATTTTGGTCGTCTTTGCGTTGGTTATACTATTGATCTGCTAGACAGTGTGAATTGGGACTCATTGTGGTGCGTGATTTTTATTGGTTTTGCGTCTTAAATTGGGGGATTCAGTGAGTTTAGTGCTATAACTGCTGGAATGGTCAATTTAGATTGTTCTTTGTTTGCAATGGTTATACTGTGAATTGCTTTATACTTTAAATCTGAAGCTGTGGGATTGCACTATATTATTCATTTGTTGGGCCGATTGAGTTTGTGTTGGCTCAATCGGGTGTTGGTATATATATTGCTGGAATTGGTCTGTTGCAGTGAAATTGAAAGTTAGTTGGAATCAAGTTTGGGGGAAGATTTTTGTGGTTGTTTGTGCCGGTTACTGATTAATCATGCCGCCTGTCGACGCCGGGAGGGAATCTCCTCCGTTAAGATGTTTTACCCTTTCCAATTTTAGCCTTCTCATTAGGTGATTTTGGAAAAGGTCGGCATAAATGTCGACGGGGTTTTGAAAGATCGTTTTTTATGATGAGCCAATTAACCAGAGTCGCCAGTTGGTATATTTGAAATGGATGTACCAACTCATCCGAGTTTTCATTTTTTTATAAATCGCTGGCTCATATGTGACTCCGAATTAATTGGTCTGCAAACCGAGATTCATAGAGTTCGGGGGCTTGCTTAAGCGAGGGGAAGGTGTTAGGCACCCCCCGACTTCCGTGAAACACGGTTACCGCAATCTTGATACTTTCCTATCCTTTAATTCATGAAATGTGTATGTGTGCGTGTGTGTGTGCCTATGTAAATGTGGTGGTGAGTTTGCATGAAGAAACCAATTGGGTTTTCGGAAAAGTCGTGTTTTTGTTTTTGGGAATGCTTTAGAATGTCCTTCGGTTTATACGAGAAAGCTTTATGAGAAAATGTTTGATTTTAATGGTCAAAACTGTGAGATTGCACTAGGTGTCGTTTTGGCAAAACAAGAGTTTTCTAAACCTTTGTCAAAATAGGAATCGAGATCTATACGTTGCTTTCATAACTCAAATGATGGGCAACCCTAGGATCTCTTTAACCCTATGCACAAGGATTTAATAAAACATTATTTATTTTTATAAAACCATTTTTGTGATGTTTGAAAACGATTTCTTTCTTTTGCTTTCTCGTTAAGATAGAAATCAACATTCCTTAGCACCCCCAATTTCTTATCCTCGTGATGCTACTAACCTAGTTTGATTGATTTTATGAAGATCTTTATCGCTTAGCTTTGAAATCCTTTTTGGTGTTGCAATTCAAATCCAACATTATAATGCGTAGGGGATTATTCACGGGCATGTAAGCCATCAAAATAACCCCGAACGCCCACAATCACATATTTTCACTATGACGGGGCCTTAAACACGATTCTCGCCTTGGCGTCGCTTTAAGGCCCGACGATTACATACTTACAAATGAAAACTACATCGCTCCTACTAGTTATATCAAAAGATGTCCATCATCGGATTTGGACCACGGGGTCGCATTCCTAGGCTCACATCCAAAATGGCCAAACAAACACAATATCCTAAAATGGCAATATAAACAAACTAGGTCCAATAAATCATCATAACAAGCTAAATTAATTCGCTAAATGGACATCCTCGGGTCATTAGGAAGCATTTCGTTCCGTGGGACCCTTCACTAATGGTCCCTAATCCATGTATCCACAACAATATACAACAAAAATTACATTTCACATAACCCAATTGACAAAAAAATTAACAAAATGATATATCAAAATTGCTATAGAAATGGTCTTTTCACCTTGCAAATAATCCTCACAATGTGTATGAATTTGTATATTGAATAGAGTAGAAGGTATAGGATATATAATCTAACACAAAATATATAATTCCTCACTTTTTTCCTCTCTTTTCTCTCTATTTTCTTACAATTTCTTCCTATTTCTTCCTCTTTTCCCGAGCTGCTGCTGCCTCCTCTTTTTCTTCTTCCGAACCCCCTGTATGCTGAGTGAGGGATGAACTGAAATAGGCTGGCCAGAGCCAGCCGCAGATCCATCTGCGGCTGGCTGGCCGCCACCCCTCCACTCAGCTGATTTTCGGTTTCCGTGTTTCGAGTTCCGTGTTTTCAAAAGGCGCACTCATTGGCCGCAGATCAATCTGTGGCTGGCTAGCTTGACTTTCTCGATTTTCGTGCTATGCCTCGATTCTCGTGTCTAAATGCAATTTCTCGTGACAGGCTCGTATTTTGCAGTCCGGAATTACTAGGAGACGTGCCACACCATTCGGGAATGCTCATCTCGGACAGCCTTGTTGTCACGTCGGTTTCGGTTGTAAATCGTCGCGGTGGCGTCGAGTGTTCGTACTTGGCCCATCCTTCGCTCTCGTAGGCCGACTCAATGGACGAATTTGCCCTCCTGTCAGGGTTAGCATACGAAGTGCAAAATTTGGTGTCTACAGCTGCCCCTCTTTATCATGTTTATGAAATGTTAAATGAAATGAACAGGATAAAGAAATAGACACCCGATGCATGAATGACAGTGCACAAGAATGACATACATACATGATGCAACACATGCAACTTATGATGCAACGCAAGATGTAAGGCATGCAAAACATTCGTAAAGGTGTTAATGCATCAATCCCTGACCGCATTGTTAGTCGTCGGGTTTCGTCTTCCAATCGATCATCTCGTTTGCGCCGGGTCTCGTATCCGGTCGTTAGTCTCGTGATCACCGGGTCTCGTATCCGGTTGATCGCCTCGTCTGCGTCGGGTCTCGTATCCGGTCGCTCGTTTCATAATCACCGGGTCTTGTATCCGGTTAATTGTCCTGTCGGGGTCGGGTCTCGTATCCGGTCACCCATCTCGTGATCACCGGGTCTCGTATCCGGTCGAACGTCTCGTCGGGGCCGGATCTCGTATCCGGTCACCCATCTCGTAATCACCGGGTCTCGTATCCGGTTGATTGTCTCGTCGGGGCCGGGTCTCGTATCCGGTCACCCATCTCGTAATCGGCGGGTCTCGTATCCGGTCGATCGTCTTGTCGGGGTCGGGTCTCGTATCCGGTCACCCATCTCGTAATCGCCGGGTCTCGTATCCGGTCGATCGTCTTGTCGGGGTCGGGTCTCGTATCCGGTCACCCATCTCGTAATCACCGGGTCTCGTATCCGGTGGATTATCTTGTCGGGGCCGGGTCTCGTATCCGGTCACCCATCTCGTAATCGCCGGGTCTCGTATCCGATCGATCGTCTTGTCGGGGCCGGGTCTCGTATTCGGTCACCCATCTCGTAATCACCGGGTCTCGTATCCGGTCGATCATCTTGTCGGGGCCGGGTCTCGTATCCGGTCACCCATCTCGTAATCACCGGGTCTCGTATCCGGTCGATCGTCTTGTCGGGGCCGGGTCTCGTATCCGGTCACCCATCTCGTAATCACCGGGTCTCATATCCGGTTGATTGTCTTGTGAGTGCCGGGTCTCGTATCCGGTCGCTCGTCTCGTAACCACCGGGTCTCGTATCCGGTCGATTGTTTTGTGAGTGTCCGGTCTCGTATCCGGTCGCTCGTCTCGTAACCGCCGGGTCTCGTATCCGGTCGATTGTCCTGTGAGTGCCGGGTCTCGTATCCGGTCGCTCGTCTCGTAACCGCCGGGTCTCGTATCCGGTCGATTGTCCTGTGAGTGCCGGGTCTCGTATCCGGTCGCTCGTCGCGTAACCGCCGGGTTTCGTCTCCATTCGATTGTCCTGTGAGTGCCGGGTCTCGTATCCGGTCGCTCGTCCCATAACCGCCGGGTCTCGTATCCGGTCGATTGTCCTGTGAGTGTCGGGTCTCGTATCCGGTCGCTCGTCGCGTAACCGCCGGGTTTCGTCTCCGGTCGATTGTCCTGTGAGTGCCGGGTCTCGTATCCGGTCGCTCGTCCCGTAACCGCCGGGTCTCATATCCGGTCGATTGTCCTGTGAGTGCCGGGTCTCGTATCCGGTCGCTCGTCTCGTAATCGCCGGGTCTCGTATCCGGTCGATTGTCCTGTGAGTGCCGGGTCTCGTATCCGGTCGCTCGTCGAATTGAGAAGCCGTGTTCGACGCCTGATTCATCAAAATCTTGCATTTTATTACCCAATTATGAGTCAAACGGGCCTTAGAATCGATTAAGCTTGCAATGGACAAGGGGGGAATCACTGGTCCCAGCCGTAGATGGATCTGCGGCCAGCCGCAGATTGATCTGCGGCCAAGATCGGGCACTTAAGCGGCCAGCCGCTTCCCAGATCTGTCACTTTCATTCGTACCCCACACGATTTTCACAACTTTGCACGTCCTTTTTGCCGACTTCACCAATCTTCTCGCAAATACCGCTCCGGTTAGATCGATCTACGCGCTACATGTAACACTTTGACCGATTGTTTTCCAATTTCGTCAATGTTTTGCTATACATTTGCTACTTTGCACGTTTAGAGATACAAATGTATGCTTTGAAATGCTATGCCATATATTATTAGTATGTATATGCTATGTATCAACTGCGCAAGTCATATTTTATGCTCACGATGCGGTCCCACATATCTGTTGTTTCTTTTGAAAGAAAATCATGCATTATGGTCCTTTTTATGTTGCAATTATCCATATAAATGCAATTTTGACCTGTTGTGGCTTAGATTAAATTGAAAACATGCTTGGCTATGCATGGGATGCCCATTTTATAGACGAAACTCTGCTGATTTTTTTTTCATGCATATATAGTAAACATGCATCATGCTGCATTAATTCTACGATGAGGATAGGAAATTGACATAATTCAAAATAGAATTTACCTTCCTCTTCGCCTGTTCTATTCCAGCTATGGATCCTGACGCTCCTAGTAGCTCCACCGCATCTCGTGCCTCGGGGGTTCGTCGTCGTAGGGTTGCACCCGTCCCCGCTTTGCCTCGGACCCGCCAGGCTCGCCGACTGGCAGAGGCTGTCATCTAGCCTGATCACCCCGATGTTGAGGAGGTTGTTCTTCCGGACGTTGCGGTAGAGGGGCCATCCTCCAGCACACCAGCTCCATCTCCTCATCGCGCCTTATCTGGTGCCTCTGTGCAGATACCCGATCTACTGGGTCGGGATCTCAGTCGTCACCCCTCAGCATCTCTTGTTGCTAATGAGGTATATTCAATTCTACTCTGAATTTATTCTCAATTTTTGTTCGTATCTGGACTGACCCATTAGTGATTGCCACAGGTGTCCGAGTTCACTCAACCGAGGGGTAACTGGTTCAACATCTACTCCCTCTACACCGCTTTGCACAGCGATTACCGCGCGGTGGTAGATTCCTGGGGTTTTCGTCATTTCTTCACCATCATTCCCCGTCAGTGCCCCTGGGGTTACATGAGGGCTTTATCCGAGCGATGGTTCCACCAGACGCAGTCCCTTCACCTTTTGGACTGTGAGGTCGTGCTGACTCCTTGGGATTGGAGATACATCATGGGTATGGAGTTCACCGGATCTCGTGTCCCTCTGGATCTCGACATTACTCCAGCAGAGGTCCGAGCTCTATTGGGTTTCGCTGCCGATGACCGGGTCTTTAAGGCCCGCAACATTCGGTCTGGAGCTTTGGCTGTTGACGCTGTCAGAGGCATATATGCGACACCATTCCCAGCAGATCGAGCCACTCGTGATATTCTGCTCCGACGTCTGTTCCTGACCATTATGAGGGGTTGTTTCCTAGGGAACAACTCCTCTACCATTCATTTCAGCGTCGTTGGAGCCGTCATGGATGTAGACCGGATCGGTGACTATGATTGGGGGTCCTTCACATTTGCTTATTTCCTCCACGGTCTTCGTCTACGTTCGGAGGGACAGATGCTTGGCTCGGATTTTACCACTTTCTTCTAGTGAGCCTTCTCTTCCTCTTTTCTTACTGTACTTCCCATCATTTCATTTCTCTTTTCTGCCCTTGTCGGTTACTCATGCCTTTCTTTGTTTCTGTTCACAGTTCTAGGCCTACGAGCGACTTCCCTGTCTGAGGCCTGTTACTACCCTCGGTCTGGATACCTATCCCCGGGGTCGGCGATGGCACCACAGCACCCTGGAGGAGGTCCCGGTGTCTGGCAGCTTTGCCCATTGCCGCATTCAGCTGGAGCTGATCACCGCTGCAGAGGTCGTCTGGACTCCTTATCTTTCTGAGCACCTGGCTGTGGGGTTCACAGATGGGTATCCTTCCGACCCAGAGTTCGCACTTTCCACCCGCCGCCTTACTTTGCAGAGTGTTGGGGGTTGGGTGATGTATCTGGGAGAGCGCGCATTCAGATGCGTTACTGGAGAGATCCGCATCCCGCACTCCCTTCCCTTCACTACCTCCTGGCCGTTGGATTCTCAGCCTTCGGATATTATGCTCGCGGGGGAGGATGGCCAGACATTCTCTTCGGGTCCCAGCATGAGCGAGGCCTTTCGTATCTGGTGGGTGCCCCGCACTATCGGTCCTCAGACCCGGGCCACATTCTTTCTCGGAGATATGGTCCCCGGCTCGGTGATGATGACCGATTGGGCCGCCTGCGTTCGGAGTCCCACTCATGCTGAGCAGATTGCCACTCTGACCTGCCAGGTGGAGCAGCTGTCGTTGTATCTTCGGGTGCTAGGTCGGACCACAGAGGATGCCTATGCATATGATCTTGACAGTACGGGTTTTGACACAGGCCCGAGCTCGTCTGATGCCCCAGTGCAGCCATATATCCCTGATATGAACTTTGGTCCTCCGACTTCGACGACTCCAGGGGATCAGTTCGAGGATCCCGCCTTCTTAGATGACCTCACCTTTGACTAGATCAGGCTAGGATAGGGCCTTTTGTACCTGAATCTGTTAGATTTTTTTTTATTATTATTTTATTATTATTTTTATTGCATGCACTATGTATTGAACTCTTTTATTCATTTATGCACAGTTTTTTATCCTTATGAAATTCAATTGCTCTATTATTAATTGTACGATGCATGCTTTTTATTTATGGATAGAGAATGACCCCTGCATAGTCTTTTGATACTATTTTTTCACAGATGTCGTCATCAGATGCCGTGATACGTTTGGATCTCGGTCCTCCCACAGGGTTGGTTGGCAGGCTTTTCCGCTGGTTAGACAGTTTGTCGTCGGGCGAGAGGGCTATTGCGGATGGTCTTCTGGGACATTTCCGGTCCTTATTATCCTTTCAGGTGCCGGCAGGCTTTGTAGATGGTATTCTAGGTCACTGGGCCCCTGCCCATCAGGTGTTCAGGTTAGGGACAGTGGAGATGACCCCTACTCTCAAGGAGTATGCCCGCTTTACTGGTTTACCTTTGGATGGTCCTTGTGCCAGGGTCACAGCTGGTCCCATACGTCGTCAGTTCTTGACTTTCACTGGGTTGCGGAGGACAGCTCTGCTATCGGTGATCACATCAGACCATCTGATTCCCCTTCATTTCTTGATTGACCGATTCGGCTCACCCGACAGCTTTCGTCTATTCTTTGGTGATTTTTCTGTATCTGAGGAGCGCTGGGGCGCTTTGAGAGTAGACGTTTTGATGGCCTGTGTCATTTCAGTTTTGTATTTGCCAGCCGGACCTGATCTATTGGACATGTGAGTTGTCGCGGCCGTGAGAGCCCTTCAGGAGGATCACACCATTCTTCCCATGATACTAGCAGATACCTACATGTCAGCCTCATATTGTCAGTCTTTCCGAGGCAGAGTATTCAGAGGGAGCTCAACTTTGTTGTATGTGTGGTTTATGAGTCATCTTAGTCCCATCGGCCATTTCCGTTGCCAAGGGTTTTGCTTTAACCATGACATAGCCACGCAATTTTCGTTTCGTCCCGTGAGTTGTACTGATGCGGCCTTATGGATAGCATTTTTGTCAGTTATTGAGGATCCTTTTCATCTCCTGATTTATTCGGGTTATTGCTCCTTTATGCGCTTCTTGACTCACGTGCCCAACCTGGATTTCATCCCTATTGCTGGCTTGAGAGGCGTGACGACCTATCATCCCTTGGCGGTTACAGGGCAGTTCGATCAGACACAGGATTTTCACCCCTTCACGGGCGCAGCCGCCTACCGATTCCTTATATCATCCCAGACAGAGAGATATCTACTGCAGGTATATGATCTTTGGTCTCGCAGGATCCCTGCTGTCGACGCCGGTTTTTCTCGTCTCTTCTTTTTTACTTTTCCTATTTAAGCCTTTTGGTTTAGGTGCTTTTTTGGGGAAAAGGTCGGCATTGATGTCGACGGGGTTTTTGAGAGATCGTTTTTTATGATGAGTGTAGACACCCAAATTTCGCGTTTCCTTCTACTAATCATGACAGGAGGGCAAAATCGTCAATTGAACCAGCTTGCGGGAGCAAAGGAGCGGGCACAAGGGCGAGCGCCCGGCACCGCCGCAATGTTTTGGGCAACCCAAGTTTACGTGACAATAAAGCCGTCCGAAGCAGGCACTTCCAAATGAGGTGGCACGTCTCCCGGAAGTTCCCGGACTGCGGAATACGAGCCTGTCAGCGAAAACCGACGTTGTGGTACGAAAATCAAGGCGTGACACGAAAATCAAGAAAGTCAAGCCCGCCAGCCGCGGATAGATCTGCGGCCAAGTGGGTGCGCCAGCACGGAAACCAGGAAATCAGCACTACCAGCTGAGTGCGATGGGAGGCGTGCCAGCTGGCCAGCCGCAGATCCATCTGCGGCCAGCCGCAGATAGATCTGCGGCTGGCTCTGGCCAGCCTATTTAAGCCAGCTTCAGGCAGCATACAGGAGGTTCAGCAAAAATTTGAAAGGGGAAGAATTCCAGCGGAAAACAGCAGCAAAAAACCGGAAATAGAGAGGAAAAAACACCATAATTTTGCAACAAAATAGGAGAGAAAGGAAGGAAAAAGTGAGGATTAATATCTCTTGAGTTGATTGTATCACATATACTTCTTCTTCTATTCGAATACATCAAATTCACATCCATTTGGATATCAATTGCAAGGTGAAATCTCTTTTATTATATCAATTCCTATCATATCATTTGATTGAATTAAATGTAGATTTCATGTAAATTATTATGAAACAATGGATTAGGAATTATTAGAGAGGGTTCCATCGGAACAAAATTCTTCCTAATAATCCGATGATATCCATTGGGTGAGGTTTTGCTCGTTTATGACGATAAATACATTAGGTGGAATTGATCTATTTAGATTGTTAATTGCGAATCATTGTGGTGCGTTAAGCAATCCGTTGTTAGTTATGTTGTTGCATCTACTTGATGTTTGTGAGAAATTATGGTTGTGAGCCTAGGAGAGCGACCCCGTGGTCCAAATCCGATGATGGACATATCTTGATGTAAGAAGTAGAAATGACGTAGTTTTCATTGTAAATATGTAATCGTTGGGCCTTAAAACGACGCTAAGACGAGAATCGTGTTTAAGGGCCCCGAAATAGTGAAATTTGTGATTGTTGGCGTTCGGGGATATTTTGATGGCTTACATGCCCATGAATAGCCCGACGCGTGTTTATGCTCGATTTTGAATTATGACACGAAATTGATTTCAAAGCTAAATGATAAGATTTTCATAAAATCAATCAAAGTAGGATATTAGAATCACGAGGTTAAAATTTGAGAAACGTTAATGAATGTCGATTCCTATCTAACGAGAAAGCTAAAGAAAAATCGTTTTCCAAAACAACACACGAAATGATTTTATAAATAATTGACGTTTTATTAAATCTTTGTGCATAGGGTGAAAGAGATCCTAGAAATTGCCCATCATTTTATGAAAGCAACGTATAGATCTCGATTCCTATTTTGACGAAGGTTTAAAACTCTTGTTTTGTTAAAACGACACTTAATGAAAATCCCATAGTTTTGGACAATTAAAATCAAACCTTTCTCATAAAAAATAAAGCTTGTTTCGTGTATACCGAAAAGACATTCCGAAGCGTTCTCAATTTAAAACACAATTTTCCCTAAAATCCAAATGATTCTTTCATACAAATTCACCACAACATTCACATAGGTACACACACACACACGCGCACCTACATACACATATTCATGAATTAAAGGATAGGAAAGCATCAAGATTGCGGTAATCGTGTTTCACGGAAGTCGAGGGGTGCCTAACACCTTCCCCTCACTTAAGCAAGCCCCCGAACTCTATGAATCTCGATTCGCAGACCAATTAATTCGGAGTCACATATGAGCCAGCGATTTATAAAACACGAAAACTCGGATGAGTTGGTACATCCATTTCAAATATACCAACTGGCGACTCTGGTTAATTGGCTCATCACAAAACACGATCTTTCAAAACCCCGTCGACATCAATGCCGACCTTTTCCAAAGCATCACTAAATCAAAGGGCTAAAACTGGAAAAGACTAAAAGAAGAAGAGAAAGCGAAAACCCGGCGTCGACAGCTGGCGACTCTGCTGGGGACATTAGAGGGCTTAAGCCGCATTAAAATCTTGATGCTATTCTATCCTTTAAAAATTCATGAATATGTGTGTGCATGCGATATTTTGATCTTTTGTGTTTTTGTTGTGTGAATGCGTGTTTTGTCCAATGAATGAATGATTGAATGGAATGGCTTTACTTTAAAGAAATCATTTGCATACGGTGAGGACGATGAATGTGAATGTATGTTGAGAGAGTACCTCCTCCTGAGGCGAACCTGTCGGTTGCTTATTACTGGACTCGATGGGGCTGCTCCCCGGAGATGGCTCAGGAAACGCACCACTCAAATCCGCTCCAATCGAAAGGGCTCAAACGAGTAGATTGCGAAGATTTGGGAACCTTCATGCCGAAAAGCCCGCGAGAGTAACCCTAGGGTAGGTCAGCCTCAGATTAACCCAACGCAGGAAAAGTCTCTTCATGCCTTTTTACGTTTATATGTCTAAATGTCATGATCTCATTCAATATTCATACATCCCTTTTTCTGTGTCGAAAGAGATTACTAACCGCTGTGAATTGCAGGGAATAGTTGGGGGAGCATAATAAAGCATGTTTGGCATTGGTTATGGCACTAAAGGACTACTAACTTTCTGTTTTACAGGGAAAGATTAAAAAACCCAAAAAAAAAACACACAAAAAATTTTACAGTTTTAGCATGCATCCATGTTTTCATTTCCCCGGGACTAAACTTCGAACCGTTGTCTCTGTAGGATTGCTCCTCAAACCCGTTCGCAGTCTAAGAAAGCCCAGGCCTCTACCTCTGAAATGGCTGATCTTCCCAATCATAGTTCCATATCTCGGGAGGAGTTTGATGATTTTAAAAGACAGATGATGGAAATGGCCACAATGTTAAAGGAACAATTCTTAATCAGACAGGATCCGGCAAACCAGGGATCGCATAATATTCCACCGCCAGGGGATGATCAGAATCCTCCTAAAAATGGTACAAACTTGCTTAAAGAGGACCAACCCCGACTCAAGGACGAGCCAGTCATCCCAAGGCCCGTTCCCATACCTAGCAGGACAGTGATTACTATCCCCGAGGAGGGGGACAATGACGACCTTCGGAGAAAAATGAAACACATGGAGGAAACCATCCAATCTCTAAAGGGCATAGGCTCCCTGGGCAGGGTTAATTACTCAGATCTGTGTGTTTTCCCCGGGGCCAGATATCCAGAAAAGTTTAAAGTTCCCGAGTTTGAAAAATACAATGGAAAGGGAGACCCCTATACACACTTGAAAATCTACATTGGAGAACTCGGGTCTTATGCCGAAGACGAGGGGTTAAGAATGCAGCTATTTCAGAAAAGCTTAACAGGGGAGGCAAGAATATGGTATGCCCGCCTCGACAACGCCCGAATCCACAACTGGGAGGAATTGGCCCATACTTTCTTAACCCAATACAGCTTTCAGGCCCAGATGGCTCTTGACAGGTACCAAATGACAAAGGTTAAAAAACAGCCTAGGGAATCCTTTAGGGAATATGCGCAAAGATGGAGGGGCATGGCTGCCCAGGTAACTCCCCCGATGAGCGAATCAGAGATGGTAATGACCTTTGTAGACATTCAGGAGGCACCGTATTATGAGAGGGTCATCTCGGGGATTGGAAGACCTTTTGCGGAAATGATTAAACATGGAGAGATGGTTGACATGGGGTTGAAATCGGGTAAAATCCGGGATCTTACTGCTTTAGAAACTGCTGCCGAGCAAATACAGAATGGAAACTATGGCAGCACTTCCCGGAGAGTCCAAAAGAGGAAGGAAGAGGATGTCTCCCTCATCCTACAAGGGTCGTCCAGTAGAGCAGAAAGCCATCTTCCGGTACAGGCACAGAGGGGAGGGCCACCCCGACAGCCCAATTTCTCAGATCAAAGAAGCAGAGGGGCGAAGAAGATATGAGGCCTCGCAAAACCGAGTATTCACCCCGCTCGGGGAGCCGCTTGAACGAGTATTAGCGGTATTAGTAGCCCAAAAGAAGATTGTTGGTTTGGTACCCCCGAGTGACCCAAAGGGTAGAAGGTTTGACCCGAGCAAAGCGGTGTGCATACCACTCCAGTTCCCCTGGCCATGATACACAGGATTGCTGGACGTTAAAGCATCGAATCCAAAACCTGATTGACAGTGGAGAGATTGTGGTGGAACAGCCGGATTCCCCGAATGTTAAGGCAAATCCCCTGCCAAGACATGATGGAGGGGGAGTCAATGCGACGGAGGCAAGTGAGGCGGGGGAGCCGCCAAGGTTGAACTATGTGCAGAAAGTTGAGGAGATGATAAATGTGATACATGACCATGGGAGTGCGAGGGTAACGCCCATCAAGTTGATAGGGGTAAGTACGAATAACATAGAGGGACCTATCAAGTTGACAGCTCCGAGGCCCATCATTTTTGCTGCAAGGCCACAACTCCCTATCAGTAGTCTGAAGACTGTACCCTGGAATTATGGGGGAATACCGGAGGAAGCGGCCAGTTGTGCTTCCGTGACGACCAGGGGGAACCCCTTATATCTTCCCGGGCGAGTCCTTGAGAGCCAAAAGAGGAAAAATGAAGAGGTTTCCGAGGAAAGGGCCATAGAGTTTTTGAAAAGGATGGATCACCCAGAAGAAACGAGGGGGATCCAGATTTTAAATGAGGAATCAACCCTAACATCAGTCATGGACTTGGTGTTGTCATCCAATGAGCATTGCAAAACCCTGATGAAGGTTCTGGAGGAGGCATTTGTGTCCAAAGAAATTAGTGAGGAGGGTTTCGGCCAGCTGATAGGCCACTTATTGGAAACCGATGCAATATCCTTTACGGATGAGGACATTCCCAAAGAGGGAAGGGGGCACCGAAAACCGCTACACATCGCGGTAATCTCCTCAGGATATGTCATGAATGGGGTGCTGATCGACGGGGGATCGGCATTGAATATATGTCCTCTCAGCACGCTGAAGAAAATGAACATCAGTCTCAAGCGCCTACGGGCCAGTCATGTGGTGGTTCGGGCTTTTGACGGATCCCGGAGGGATACCATCGGAGAGATAGAATTGCCAGTGGAGATAGGGCCCTGTACTTTTGATATATCCTTCCAAGTCCTAGATATTACGGCAAGCTACAACCTGCTGTTAGGGAGGCCGTGGATACACATGGCCGGGGCAGTTCCCTCCACGCTCCACCAACAAATCAAGTTGATCATCGATGGGAATCTGGTAACAATCTCGGCCGAATGTGATGACCCTTCTCCTCCCAGGAGTGGCCTACCAGTAATCAATGTGGATGAGTCAGCGGCGCCTGCCAGCTTTCAAGCACTAGAGATTAGCACTCCCCATTATAGATGCCTGGGAGCTCCAGCTGTGAAACCAAGGGTCTCTCCGGAACTCACCTTTGTGGCAAAGGAAATGATTAAAATGAACTTCCAACCTGGACAGGGACTAGGGAAAAGCAGTCAGGGAATCACCAAACCCATCCACCTACCACAGCAGATAGGCAAAGCAGGATTGGGATACCATGTGGGCGCAGTGCGGGGACACCGTCAGGGTGCGACTCCGATTCGACTAGTTGGCAGTCCCGCGACCAAAGCCGACAATGAGCAGGGGATCAGCGGACCTGTGATTGGGGCAAGGAATGAAGAGTTAACCCCCACACATAGTGAGTCGGCCCGGAGGGAAAGTTTCCTGCAGGAGGTCGCAAAAGAGTTTGAAACCAAATGCTACATCCCCGGACAATCAACCAGCAGTAAGGAGGGGACGAATATTATCATACCACCGGGAGCCCAACAAGTTGTGCCTGTCATCGATTGGGCAGGACTGATTATTCCTGGAGAGGGTATGGAGGAGAACTCAGGCGACGTATCCGTAATCATCGGGGAGGTGTCCGATGTGAGGCCCTCCTTTATCCGGCGTATTTCAGCTGACCTGACCATCGACAATTGGACCCAGAAACCAGTGATATCCAAACAGGGGTAAAGCTCGACGTCAGGGTGGTTGACCCCAGATGATGGGGGAATGAAGAAGTTTTATTTTGTTGTGGTTTTATTTCTGCATAATTGTGTCGTTTCTTCGTGTTATTTGAAATTGCGATCGTCGTGAAAAATGACTTATATATGACAAGTATTTTGTTTTATGTCAGGTTGTACCAATTTGAGTATTCCTTGCCTAACAAACGATCTTTCAAATTTGAATGGTGATTATGATTTTGACATTGAGCTGGATTTCGATTTGATGGGCATTGAGCAAGACGAGACAGATTACGACGACGCACCTGATGAGATCAAAGGATGGGTCGAAGATAGACCCAAACCCAATTTGGACCAAACCATCACCGTTGATATTGGAACCCCTGACAATCCAAAAGAACTCAAGATAGGGACAGACCTTAACCCCAGCCAAAAAGCAGAAATAATTGAGTTACTAAGCCAATATGAGGATGTCTTTGCCTGGTCGCACGAGGATATGATCGGATTGTCCACCGACATTGTGGTGCACCGGTTACCCATCAAGGAGGGTTTCAGGCCTGTCAAGCAGAAACTAAGAAAGTTGAAACCTGAGTGGAGCTTAAAAGTGAAGGAAGAGATCATCAAACAGTTCAGGGCGGGAATCATTATGGTGTCCACTTACCCGGAATGGCTATCCAATGTGGTCCCAGTGGCTAAACCTGGAGGAAAGGTGAGGGTATGCGTGGACTACAGAGATCTAAACAAGGCCAGTCTCAAGGATAACTTCCCGGTGCCTTTCATACACATCCTGGTGGATAACACAGCCCAATACGAAATGTACTCTTTTGTGGATTGCTTCGCAGGATATCATCAGATAATGGTGGCGGAGGAGGAAGATCGGGAAAAGACCGCATTCATCACCCCCTGGGGCACTTTCTGCTATAGACGACTGGCTTTCGGTCTCACAAATGCAGGGGCTACTTATCAGAGAGCCATGATGGCCTTGTTCCACGATATGATGCACAAGGAGATAGAGGTCTACGTGGACGACATTATTGTGAAATCGAAGGTAGAGTCCGATCATATAACTCATCTCAAAAAGCTATTCAATCGGCTCAGAAAGTATAATTTGAAACTCAATCCAGCCAAGTGTGCTTTCGGAGTGCAGTCAGGTAAGCTCTTGGGATTCCTGGTTAGTGATCGGGGCATTGAGTTGGATCCAGCAAAGATTAAGGCCATTGTGGATATGCCAGCACCTCGCACAGAGAAGGAGATAAGGGGATTCCTGGGGAGAGTAAACTTCATCAGCCGTTTTATATCTCACTTGACGACTACATGTGAGCCGATTTTTAAATTGTTAAGAAAGGGTGCTTCCCAAGATTGGAATGAGCAGTGTCAGAGGGCTTTTCAGATCATTAAGAAACAACTGACGGAGGCACCAGTGCTGGTACCCCCGAAGGATGGGATCCCTTTGTTTATGTATATATCCGTCAACACCATCGCGATGGGATGTATGTTGGGACAGAAAAATGAGGCGGGTAAAGAGCAGGCCATCTATTACCTCAGCAAAAGATTTAGCCAATGTGAGCAGAATTACACTCCCATTGAGAAGACCTGTTGTGCTCTGGCCTGGGCTGCAGGGAGATTACAGCACTACCTCCATGGGCATACAACGTACCTGATATCAAGAATGGATCCCCTAAAATATATTTTTGAAAGGCCCATGCTGAATTGTCGATTATCCAGATGGCAGTTAATTTTACAACAGTTTGACATGGTGTACGTAACCCAGAAGGCCATGAAAGGGCAGGGAATTGCAGATCAGTTGGCAGAAGCCCCAACGGGAGGGATGGAGCCGTTAGAAACCCCTCTCCCGGGCGAGGATATATTCTGGGTATCGCGCAAAAAATGTGATGACGAGGGACAATTCTGGAAGCTGTATTTTGATGGTGCCATGAATGCCGAGGGGGCAGGAGCCGGAGCGGTCCTAGTCTCTATCACCGGAGAACAATACCCCGTGGCCACTAAACTTCGTTTCAGCAATTCGAACAACACCGCTGAATACGAGGGGTGTATCCTGGGACTCCGATTGGCCCGTGACATGGGAGTAAAAAGACTAGCGGTGTTCGGGGATTCAGAATTGGTAATCAGACAAGCAATCGGGGTATACAACACTAAGGAGCTTCGGTTACTTCCATACCATCGTTGTGTCACCCAGCTTATGCAAGAGTTCGAAGATATCGCCTTCCGCCATATTCCTCGGGGACGAAATGATTTTGCCGATGCATTGGCGACTTTGGCTTCCTTAATCCACGTGATCAAGAGTAGGGACAGTCCACAGATTGAGATCACCGTACAGAATGCCCCGGCATATGAGGAAAATGTGGCAGTGTTATCAAACGAGGGGGTGTTGACGAGGCAGCCCTGGTATCACGACATAAGGGAATATCTGAGAGACAGATCCCATCCCGATCGGGCAAATCGGACTGAAAGGATGAGAATTCAAAAGATGGCGATGAAGTTTTACCTGAGTGGCGATTCACTTTACAAAAGGGATGCCGGGTTGGGACTGTTGCAATGCGTAGACGAAACGCAATCCCAAAGGATTATGAATGAAATCCATGGCGGGGTGTGTGGGCCACATATGAGTGGACCGATGTTGGCCAAAAAGATCTTGAGGACAGGGTATTATTGGTTAACGCTGAAGGCCGATTGCGATGATCATGTCAAACGGTGTTATCAATGCCAGGCGCACGGTAATGTGATCCATACGCCTCCCAATGAACTGCACTGTATGACCTCCCCATGGCCATTTTCAATGTGGGGAATGGATGTAATCGGACCAATAGAGCCCAAAGCAAGCAACGGGCATCGATTCATCTTTGTCATGATCGATTATTTCACCAAATGGGTAGAGGCAGCTTCTTTCCCTAAAGTAACTCAGGAGGTCATCGTCAGCTTCATCAGGAATAATGTCATTTGCCGATATGGGCAACCTGAGGTTGTAGTCTCCGACAATGCCAAGAATTTAAACAACGCCCTCATGAAAGGACTGTGTGGACCAGTTCAAGATTAAGCACCTCAATTCCGTCATTTACCGTCCCAAAATGAATGGGGCAGTGGAGGCGGCCAATAAGAACATCAAGAAGATCATGGCGAAAATGTCTGCTAATCATCGGGGATGGCCGGATCTGTTACCCCTCACCCTGCTGGCATACCGAACATCCACGCGTACTTCTACGGGAGCAACCCCTTACGCCTTGGTATATGGAATGGAGGCTGTCCTGCCAGTTGAAGTTGAGATGGCGTCCCTCAGAATAGTGATCGATGCTCAGATAAGCGAGGAGGATTGGATGCAAAGTCGATACGACCAATTGGCCCTAATTGATGAAAGGAGGGTGGCTGCTGTTTGGCACGGCCAGCTATATCAACAGAGGATCTCCCGATCATATGACAAAAGGATCAGACCTCGGAAATTCAAGGAGAATGACCTGGTGCTAAAGAGAATCATGTCTTGTCAGGACGAAGCCAGGGGGAAGTTTGCCCCGAATTGGGAAGGACCATTCGTGATTAAGAAAGTGCTGTCCGGAGGAGCCCTCATATTGCAAGAAATGGATGGTGAGGTATTTCCACAACCCCTCAATGCTGACTCGGTGAAGCGGTTCTACGCTTAAATCATCAGTTCTTTTTTTTCCTTCGAGAGCGAACTACGTAGGACCTGATCTCCCAACTTGTGGGGGTACGTAGGCAGCCATCATGGCGCGGTCCGATCCTTTAAAAAATAATCCTTTCCCTAACCAAAACCAATTTTCGATAGCCCGATAAAACCTTCCTACACCCTCAAAACCTTCCCGAAACCAACTGCCTAACCAGTTTCATCCCAGAATACATACCCTGATCCAACCCAAATAGTTATCCAAAATCTGAGATTCAATCCGACGAAATCAAAAGGTGTGCGGCAATATCTGTCAAATCTCCATCAAGTCTTGAGAAAAGAAAGAAGGCGAAATGTCAAAGTCATGGTCAATTGGATAAAATGATGATCCAATGGAGGGCAATGATACGACAAAAAGGGGAAGATGACTAAATTTAAATGCATGTCTATATATATAAGTCGTTTTATTACAAGATTTCTCTTTCAATAACTGATGAAACCAACATAGTCTATGCAGGAAATAAAATAATCTACAAATCTGAAACTAGCCGAAGCAGGATGGACAGGGTGGTGGATAGATCTGAAGCATCAGCATCTCCTGCAATCTGCTCCCCCATCATATCAATACGATCCAGTAAAGCAGTAGCTCGGCTTGACAGTCCCAAAATGAGCATCTACCACTGCCCTGGTCTGAAATACAATGGCCTCTCTATCAGCAATGGCAGCATCTCTAGCCCGAATGGCCTCATCTCTCTCGGCAAGGGCGGCATCCCTCTCGGCTTCAGTAGTAATCAGGGCCAGGAGAAGTCGGGAATCCTCAGCGACCCGAGTCGGGGCAGAATCGACTGAAATGGAGTGGTCTGTGGTATCTTCTGTGAAAATCACTCCAGAGTCATCAAAGGCCCCAGTCCGACTCAAACTAGCCGAATCCAGGTCTCCACGCAACCACTGTACGTAGACAAATGTCTGGATGTGACAGCTCGCACTATATTCGGCAAAGATCCTGCGATCCCAAAGCTCGTATACCTGCAATAGATCCCTCTCTGTATAGGATGATATAAGGAATCGGTATGAGGCTGCACCCGCGAAGGGGTGTAAATCCTGTGTCTGATCAAACTGCCCCATAACTGCCAGGGGATGATAGGTCGTCACACCCCTTAACCCAGCAATGGGAATGAAATTCATGCCAGGCACATGAGTCAAGAAGCTCATGAAGGAGCAATAGCCCGAGTAAACCAATAGATGAAAGGGGTCCTCAATGATAGACAAAAATAATGTCCAGGAGGCCACATCAGTACAACGCGCAGGACGAAGCGAAAACTGCGTGGTTATGTCATGGCTGAAGCAAAACCCTTGGCGACGGAAATGGCCGATGGGACTAAGATGACTCATGAACCACATGTACAATAAGGTCGAACTCCCTCTGAAGAATCTCCCTCGGAAGGACTGGCAATATGTGGCCGACATATAGGTATCCGCCAATATCATGGGGAGAATGGGTGTGATCCTCCTGAAGGGCCCGAACGGCCGCAACAATCCGCATGTCCAAATGATCGGAATCCTGCAGGCAAATACAAAACTGAGATGACACAGGCCATCAGAACGCCCACTCTCAAGGCATCCCAGCGCTCCTCGGACACGGAAAAATCACCGAGGAAAAGACGGAAACTGTCAGGTGAGCCGAATCGGTCAATCAAGAATTGAAGAGGAACCATATGGTCTGATGTGATTACCGGTAATAAGACAGCCCTCCGCAAACCGGTGAAAGTCAAGAATTGACGGCGCATGGAACCAACAGTAACCCTAGCACAGGGACCATCCAAGGGCAAGCCGGTGAAGCGAGCATACTCCTCAAGGGTGGGGGTCAGCTCTACTGTCCCAAACCTAAACACCTGACGGGCAGGGGCCCAATAGCTCAGAAGACCATCCACAAAGCCCGCTGGCACCCGGAAGGTTAATAAGGACCAAGAATGTCCCAAAAGACCATCTACGATAACCCTATCTGCTGGCGATAGACTGTCCAACCAGCGGAAGAGGCTGCCAACCAACCCTGTGGGAGGAGTGGAATCCAAACGAACCACGGCATCTGAGGACGACATCTGTGAAAAAATAGTATCAAAAAAGACTGTACAGGGGTCATTCTCTACCCATAAATAAAAAGCATGCATCATACAGTTAATAATGAAACAGGTGAATCCCATAAAATGAAAAAGAAAACTGTGCATAAATAAATAAATGAGTTCAGTACATAGTGCATAAATGAAAAAGAAATCTAAGCAGGTGCCGATGCAAAAGGCCCTATCCTATCCTGGTCTAAATAAAATCAGTATCATCTATGAAAGCAGGATCCTCGAACTGATCCCCTGGAGTCGTCGAGCTCGGAGGACCAAAGTTCATATCAGGGATGTAGGGATGCGCTGTGGCATCAGATGAACTCGGGCCTGCATCATAACCTGCACCGTCAGGATCGTAGGTGTAAGCCTCCTCCGGGGCCCGGCCCAACCCCCGAATAAACAGCGACAACTGATCTACCTGACGGGTCAATGAGGCAATCTGCTCAGCGTGGGTAGGGGTCCGAACACAGGCAGCCCAATCGGTCATCGTCACCGAGCCTGGAACCATGTCTCCAAGGAAGAAAGTGGCCCGAGTCTGAGGACCGATGGTACGGGGCACCCACCATGTGCGGAATGCATCACTCGTAGTGGGACCTGTGGAAAGCATCCGACCATCCTCCCCGGCAAGCATGATCTCTGAAGGCTGAGAATCCAGCGGCCAGAAAGTAGTGAAAGAAAGGGAGTGCGGGATGCGGATCTCCCCGGTGACGCATCTGAATGCGCGCTCTCCCAGATACATCACCCAGCCTCCAACACTCTGCAAAGTGAGGCGACGGGTAGAAAGCTCGAACTCCGGGGCCGGAAGGATGCCCGTCAGCAAACCCCACAGTCAGATGCTCGGAGAGGTAGGGAATCCAGACAACGTCGGCAGCCGTGATCAACTCCAGCTGAATACGACAATGTGCAAAGCTGCCCGACACGGGGACCTCCTCCAGAGTACTGTGATGCCATCGCCGACCCCGAGGATAAGTGTCCGGGCCCAGAGTAGTGATAGGCCTCAGACATGGCAGCCGCTCGTAAGCCCAGAACTGTGAATAGAAACAAGACAAGGCATGAGTCACTATCAAATACAGAAAAGAGATGAAAGGAAAAGAAATACAGTAAGAGAGAGGAGGAGGGGACTCACCAACAGAAAATGGTAGAAGCCGAGCCAGGCATCAGTCTGTCCCTCTGAGCGTAGACGCATGCCGTGGAGGAAATAGGCAAAGGTGAATGACCCCCAGTCATAATCACCGATGCGGTCCACATCTCTGACCGCTCCTACGACGCTGAAATGAATGGTGGAGGAGTTGTTCCCCAAAAAACAACCCCTCATGATGGTCAGGAACAGGCGTCGTAGCAGAATGTCCCTGGTGCCCTGATCCGCGGGAATGGGCAGTGCGTACAGACCCCCGACTGCATCGACGGCCAAGGCACCAGATCGGATACTGCGGGCCTTAAAAACCCGGTCCTCAGCAGCGAAGCCCAGCAAAGCTCGAACCTCCACAGGAGTGATATCAAGATCCAAGGGGACGCGGGACCCGGTAAACTCAATGCCGGTAATGTACCTCCAGTCCCATGGGGTCAACACGACCTCGCAGTCGAGGAGATGAAGAGACTGCGTCTGGTGGAACCATCGCTCGGATAAAGCCCTCATGTAACCCCAGGGGCACTGGCGGGGGATGATAGTGAAGAAATGTCGAAAGCCCCAAGAGTCCACCATCGCCCGATAATCAATGTGCAGGGCCGCGTAAAGGGAGTAGATGTTGAACCAGTTGCCCCTCGGCTGGGTAAACTCGGGTACCTGGGGCAATCACCAAGGGGTCAATCCGGATAAAAGGGGAATGGAGAAATTGAGAGTGAAATCAGAATAGAGCTGAAATATACCTCGTTAGCCACGAGAGATGCTGAGGGGTGACGACTGAGATCCCGACCCAAAAGATCGGGTATCTGCACAGAGGCGCCAGAAGGAGCCTGATGAGTAGATGGAGCCGGAGTGCTGGAGAATGGCCCCTCTGCCGCGACCTCCGGAGGAACAGCCTCCTCAACGTCCGGATGACCAGGACGAATGACAGCCTCCGTCAAACGACGAGCCTGACGGGTCCGAGGAGGAACAGGAGCGGGTGCAGCCCTACGACGGCGAACACCCGAAGTCCGAGAGGCGGAGGAGCTACTGGGCGCATCGCGATCCATAGCTGGAATAGAACGGGCGAAAAAGAAGGTAAGTTTCCTTTTAAAATTATGTAATGAACATTCTAAATTTCTAGCCTCATCATATGATTAATGCAACATGATGCATGTAAAAAAAAAAAAAATAAATAAATAAAAAAAAATAAAAAAAGGCAGAGTTCCGTTTGTAAATTGAACATCCCAGGCATAAGCCAAACGTGTTTTCCATCAGTCAAAGCCTCAAACAGATTTAAATTGCACTCATATATGTAATTACAGCATATAATGCATGATTTTATTGCAGAAAAGGAATAACAATATGTGGGACCGCCTCATGAACATAAAATAGGACTCACACAGTTGATACATAGCATGTATATATGATGGTACATTACATAGCATTGTAAAGCATACATTTTATCTCTAAACATGCAAATAGTCAAATGTATAGCAAAACATTGACGAAATTGAAAAGTGACCGGTCAAAGTGTTACCTGTAGCGTGTAGATCAATCCTACCGGAACAGT
The DNA here is from genome assembly GCA_034770075.1 of Aralia elata. Lineage (NCBI taxonomy): Eukaryota > Viridiplantae > Streptophyta > Magnoliopsida > Apiales > Araliaceae > Aralia > Aralia elata. The sequence goes on along the minus strand of JAVJAP010000197.1, from coordinate 418,173 downwards.
TTTTGCAGGAAAGTTGAAAAAATCGACAAAAAGCCCTTGCGAACAAGAAAAATCGAGAGAATCTCTTTGGATTACAAGTTGAAAGTGACAGATCTGGAGGAGCCGCGTTGGATTTAAGGCCCGATCATGGCCGCAGATGTATCTGCGGCTGGCCGCAGATCCATCTGCGGCTGGCCGCAGATCCATCTGCGGCTGGCCCTGGTGGGTCCCACCTTGCTCCCTTGCAGCCATTTGACGTGTTGAAGTGAAAAGTTTACGAGATGGGTGACCGGCGACGATACCCGGCCCCGGCATGACGATCGACCGGCGACGATAACCGGCGATCACGAGATGGATGACCGGCGACGATAACCGGCTCCGACAAGATAACCGACCGGCGAAGATAACCGGAGGTTACGAGATGGGTGACCGGCGACGATACCCGGCCCCGGCATGACGATCGACCGGCGACGATAACCGGCGATCACGAGATGGATAACCGGCGACGATAACCGGCTCCGACAAGATAACCGACCGGCGAAGATAACCGGAGGTTACGAGATGGGTGACCGGCGACGATACCCGGCCCCGACATGACGATCGACCGGCGACGATAACCAGCGATCACGAGATGGATGACCGGCGACGATAACCGGCTCCGACAAGATAACCGACCGGCGAAGATAACCGGAGGTTACGAGATGGGTGACCGGCGACGATACCACGCCCCGACATGACGATCGTCCGGCGACTATAACAGTCGATAGAGAGATGGTTGACCGGGAACGATAACCGGCTCCGACACGATATCCGACCGGCGACGATAAACCGGAGGTTACGAGATGGGTGACCGGCGACGATACCCGGCCCCGACATGACGATCGACCGGCGACGATAACCGGCGATCACGAGATGGATGTCCGGCGACGAGAACCGGCTCCGACAGATAACCAACCGGCGACGATAATCGGGGGGTAAGCGATGGGTGACCGGCGACGGAACCCGGCCCCGACATGACGATCGACCGGCGACGATAACCGGCGATCACGAGATGGATGACCGGCGACGATAACCGGCTCCGACAAGATAACCGACCGGCGACGATAACCGGAGGTTACGAGATGGGTGACCGGCGACGATACCCGGCCCCGACATGACGATCGACCGGCGACGATAACCGGCGATCACGAGATGGATGTCCGGCGACGATAACCGGCTCCGACAGATAACCAACCGGCGACGATAACCGGGGGTTACGAGATGGGTGACCGGCGACGATACCCGGCCCCGACATGACGATCGATCGGCGACGATAACCGGCGATCACGAGATGGATGTCCGGCGACGATAACCGGCTCCGACAGAGGACCGACCGGCGACGATAACCGGGGGTTACGCGATGGGTGACCGGCGACGATACCCGGCCCCGAACGAGACGACAGATTGAAGGAGTGAACCCAAAGACTAACGAACACGGTCAAGGGGTTGATACATTGACACTCTTACGAATGTCTTGCATGCATTGCATCTTATGTTGCATCATAAGCTATATGTGTGAGGCATCATGTATGCACTGTCATTCTTACACACTGTCATTCATGCATCGAGTGTCTATTCTTTATCCTGTTCATTTCATTTATCATTTCATAAACATGATAAAGAGGGGCAGCTGTAGACACCCAAATTTCGCATTTCCTTCTACTAATCATGACAGGAGGGCAAAATCGTCAATTGAACCAGCTTGCGGGAGCAAAGGAGCGGGCACAAGGGCGAGCGCCCGGCACCGCCGCAATGTTTTGGGCAACCCAAGTTTACGTGACAATAAAGCCGTCCGAAGCAGGCACTTCCAAATGAGGTGGCACGTCTCCCGGAAGTTCCCGGACTGCGGAATACGAGCCTGTCAGTGAAAACCGACGTTGCGGTACGAAAATCAAGGCGTGACACGAAAATCGAGAAAGTCAAGCCCGCCAGCCGCGGATAGATCTGCGGCCAAGTGGGTGCGCCAGCACGAAAACCAGCAAATCAGCACTACCAGCTGAGTGCGATGGGAGGCGTGCCAGCTGGCCAGCCGCAGATCTATCTGCGGCCAGCCGCAGATAGATCTGCGGCTGGCTTTGGCCAGCCTATTTAAGCCAGCTTCGGCAGCATACAGGAGGTTCAGCAAAAATTTGAAAGGGGAAGAATTCCAGCGGAAAACAGCAGCAAAAACCGGAAATAGAGAGGAAAAAAACACCATAATTTTGCAACAAAAATAGGAGAGAAAGGAAGGAAAAAAGTGAGGATTAATATCTCTTGAGTTGATTGTATCACATATACTTCTTCTTCTATTCGAATACATCAAATTCACATCCATTTGGATATCAATTGCAAGGTGAAATCTCTTTTATTATATCAATTCCTATCATATCATTTGATTGAATTAAATGTAGATTTCATGTAAATTATTATGAAACAATGGATTAGGAATTATTAGAGAGGGTTTTCCATCGGAACAAAATTCTTCCTAATAATCCGATGATATCCATTGGGTGAGGTTTTGCTCGTTTATGACGATAAATACATTAGGTGGAATTGATCTATTTAGATTGTTAATTGCGAATCATTGTGGTGCGTTAAGCAATCCGTTGTTAGTTATGTTGTTGCATCTACTTGATGTTTGTGAGAAATTATGGTTGTGAGCCTAGGAGAGCGACCCCGTGGTCCAAATCCGATGATGGACATATCTTGATGTAAGAAGTAGAAATGACGTAGTTTTCATTGTAAATATGTAATCGTTGGGCCTTAAAACGACGCTAAGACGAGAATCGTGTTTAAGGCCCCGAAATAGTGAAATTTGTGATTGTTGGCGTTCGGAGGGATATTTTGATGGCTTACATGCCCATGAATAGCCCGACGCGTGTTTATGCTCGATTTGAATTATGACACGAAATTGATTTCAAAGCTAAATGATAAGATTTTCATAAAATCCAATCAAAGTAGGATATTAGAATCACGAGGTTTAAAATTTGAGAAACGTTAATGAATGTCGATTCCTATCTAACGAGAAAGCTAAAGAAAAATCGTTTTCCAAAACAACACACGAAATGATTTTATAAATAATTGACGTTTTATTAAATCTTTGTGCATAGGGTGAAAGAGATCCTAGAAATTGCCCATCATTTTATGAAAGCAACGTATAGATCTCGATTCCTATTTTGACGAAGGTTTAAAACTCTTGTTTTGTTAAAACGACACTTAATGAAAATCCCATAGTTTTGGACAATTAAAATCAAACCTTTCTCATAAAAAATAAAGCTTGTTCGTGTATACCGAAAAGACATTCCGAAGCGTTCTCAATTTAAAACACAATTTTCCCTAAAATCCAAATGATTCTTTCATACAAATTCACCACAACATTCACATAGGTACACACACACACACACGCACCTACATACACATATTCATGAATTAAAGGATAGGAAAGCATCAAGATTGCGGTAATCGTGTTTCACGGAAGTCGAGGGGTGCCTAACACCTTCCCCTCACTTAAGCAAGCCCCCGAACTCTATGAATCTCGATTCGCAGACCAATTAATTCGGAGTCACATATGAGCCAGCGATTTATAAAACACGAAAACTCGGATGAGTTGGTACATCCATTTCAAATATACCAACTGGCGACTCTGGTTAATTGGCTCATCACAAAACACGATCTTTCAAAACCCCGTCGACATCAATGCCGACCTTTTCCAAAGCATCACTAAATCAAAGGGCTAAAACTGGAAAAGACTAAAAGAAGAAGAGAAAGCGAAAACCCGGCGTCGACAATGAGCCAATTAACCAGAGTCGCCAGTTGGTATATTTGAAATGGATGTACCAACTCATCCGAGTTTCTGTTTTTTTATAAATCGCTGGCTCATATGTGACTACGAATTAATTGGTCTGCAAATCGAGATTCATAGAGTTCGGGGGCTTGCTTAAGCGAGGGGAAGGTGTTAGGCACCCCCCGACTTCCGTGAAACACGGTTACCGCAATCTTGATACTTTCCTATCCTTTGATTCATAAAATGTGTATACGTGTGTGTGTGTGTGTGCTTATGTGAATGTTGTGGTGAGTTCATTCATGAGAGATGAAACATTGGCTTTTTATTGAGAAATCGTGTTTTATTTTGGGAATGTTTTAGAACGTCGTTTCCGTTAGTACGAGAGAGCTCCTTTATTCATGCGCAAGGTTTGATTTTACTTGTCAAAAACTATGAGATCTTTATTAGGCGTTGTTTTGGCAAAACAAGAATCTTTTAAACCTTTGTCAAAATAGGAATCGAAATCTATACATTGCCTTCATAAAATGCTGGGCAATTTCTAGGATATCTTTAACCCTATGCACAAAGGTTTAATAAAACATTTCGTTCATTCATAAAAGCCATTTTTGGTGATGTTTGAAAATGATTTTCTTTGGCCTTCTCGTTTAATAGGAATCGACATTCATTAGCATTTCCAATTCTTATCCTCGTGATGCTAATATCCTACTTTGATTGATTTTAGAAAAATCTTTATTGTTTTGGTTTTGAAATCTTTTGTTTGGTGTTACAAATCAAAGTAAACATCAAAACGCGTAGGGGGATATTCACGGGCATGTAAGCCATCAAAATACCCCGAACGCCAACAATCACATATTTCACTATTACGGGGCCTTTAACCCGATTCTCGCCTTGGCGTCGTTTTAAGGCCCGACAATTACATCTTACAATAAAGGATAATCGATCCTATTACATCCACCAAAATTGTCCATCATCGGATTTGGACCACGGGGTCGCGTTCCTAGGCTCACATCCACAATTTCTACACACTCACAAAATGGATATTACAAGAATTAAACAAGCTAAAAATCACCAAATGGAGATCATCGGGTCATTAGGAAGAATTTTGTTCCATTGGGAACCCTCACTAATAATCCTCAATCCTTGTATCCTCAATAATATACAAAGAAAACTACATATAATATAACCCAAATGACCAATAGCTTAACAAAATGATATAATGAAAATGTTATAAAAGAGGGCTTTTCACCTTGCGAATGTTACCACAATTCGTACAAACTCGTATATTGAATGAAGTAGAAAATATATATGCTACAATCTAATCAAAAGAGTATAATTTCTCTCTTTTTTCTCTCTTTTCTCTCCTTTCCCGAGCTATCTTTGTTGCTGTTTTTCTCTTCCTTTTCTTCCCAAAACTGCTGCTGTCCTCCAACTCTCTGTATGCTGCACGAAACTGGGCTGAAATAGGCTGGCCAGAGCCAGCCGCCTGCCTTCCACTCACCCCGATTTCGAGTTCCGTGTTTCGAGTTCCGTGTTTTCAAAAGGCGCACTATTTGGCCGCAGATCAATCTGCAGCTGGACGGTTTGACTTTCTCGTTTTCTGTGCCACGCCTCGATTTTTGTGTTGTAACGTCGGTTTTCGCTGACAGGCTCGTATTTGGCAGTCTGGGAATTTCCGGGAGACGTGCCACCTCATTCGGGGATGTCTGTCTCGGATGGCCTTATTGTCACGTCAGCTTTGATCGCCAATCACCTCGGTGGTGTCGGGCACTCGCACTTGGGCCCACCCCTTGCTCCCGCAAGCCGGTTCAATTGACGATTTTTCCCTCCTGTCATGGTTAGTACAGGGAATGCAAAAATTGGGTGTCTACACCTGCCGAGTATAGTGACGGTTGCCCCATCCAGACATTCGCTTATGTGCAATGGTTGCGCGGAGACTTGGACACGGTTGGTCTGAGTCAGATTGGGGCTTTTGATGACTCTGGAGTGATTTTCCCAGATGATACCACAGATCATTCCATCTCAGCTGATTATGCCCCTGGTCGGGTTACTGAGGATACCCGACTCCGCCTGGCCTTGATTGCTACTGAGGCTGAGAGGGATACCGCTCTTGTTGCGAGAGACGATGCCATTCTGGCTAGAGATGCTGCCCTTGCCGATAGAGACGCCATTGTATTTCAGACCAGGGCAGTTATAGATGCTCATTCTGAGACTGTCAGCCGAGCCACTACTTTATTGGATCATATTGACATGATGGGGCAGCAGATTGCAGGGGATGCTGATGCTTCAGATCTATCCACCACTTTATCCATCCTACTTCAGCTAGTTTCAGATTTGTAGATTATTTTATTTCCTGCATAGACTACGTCAGTTTCATTAGTTATCGAAAGAGAAATCTTGTAACCAAATGACTTATATATACAGACATGCATTTAAATTTAGTGATTTTCCCTTTTTGTCGTATCGTTGCCTTTCATAGAATCCTCATTTTATCCAGCTAACCATGATTTTGACATTTCGCCTTCTTTCTCTTCTCAAGTCTTGATGGAGATTTGACAGATACCGCCGCACCCCTGTTGATTTCATCGGACTGAGTCTTAGATTTTGGCTAACTGTTTGGTTGGGCTAGGGTTATGTTACTTGAGATGAAGCTGATTAGGGGCTGGTTTCGGGAAGGTTTCGAGGGTATAGGAAGGTTATTCTGGCTGTTGGGAATTGGTTTTGGTTAGAGAAAGTATTATTTTTAAGGAATCGGACCGTGCCATGATGGCTGCCTACGTACCCCCACAAGTTGGGAGATCAGGTCCTACGTAGTTCGTTCCTCAAAGAAAAAGGAGAAACTGATGATTCAAGCGTAGAACCGCTTCACCGAGTCGGAATTGAGGGGCTGTGGAAATACCTCACCATCCATTTCTTGCAATATGAGGGCTCCTCCGGATAGCACTTTCTTAATCACAAAAGGTCCTTCCCAGTTCGGGGCAAACTTCCCTTTGGCTTCGTCTTGACAAGGAATGACTCTTTTTAGCACTAGGTCATTTTCCTTGAACTTCCGAGGTCTTATCCTTTTGTCGTATGATCGAGAGATCCTTTGTTGGTACAACTGACTGTGCCAAACAACAGCCACCCTCCTTTCATCAATTAGGGCCAATTGGTCGTATCGACTTTGCATCCAATCCTCCTCGCTTATCTGAGCATCGATCAATATTCTGAGGGATGCCAACTCAACCTCAACTGGCAGAACAACCTCCGTTCCATATACCAAAGCGTAAGGGGTTGCCCCTGTAGAAGTACTTGTTGACGTTCTGTATGCCAGCAGGGTGAGGGGTAGCAGATCCGGCCATCCCCGATGATTAGCAGACATTTTCGCCATGATCTTCTTGATATTCTTATTTGCAGCCTACACTGCCCCATTCATCTTAGGACGGTAAATGACAGAATTGAGGTGTTTGATCTTAAACTGGTCGCATAATCCTTTCATGAGGGCGTTGTTCAAATTCTTGGCATTGTCGGAGACTAAAACCTCATGTTGCCCGTATCGACAAATGACATTATTCTTGATGAAACCGACGATGATCTCCTGAGTTACTTTGGGGAAAGAAGCTGCTTTTACCCACTTAGTGAAGTAATCGATCATGACGAAAATGAATCGGTGTCCGTTGCTTGCTTTGGGCTCTATTGGTCTGATCACATCCATTCCCCACATTGAGAATGGCCAAGGGGAGGTCATACAGTGCAGTTCATTGGGAGGCGTATGGATCACATTACCGTGCGCCTGGCATTGGTAACACCGTTTGACATGATCATTGCAGTCGGCTTTCAGTGTTAACCAATAATGCCCTATTCTCAAGATCTTTTTGGCCAGCATCGGTCCACTCATGTGTGGCCCACACACTCCACCATGTATTTTGTCCATAATCTTTTGGGCTTGTATCTCATCTACGCATTGCAACAGTCCCAAACCTGCATCCCTCTTGTAGAGTGAATCCCCACTCAGGTAAAACTTCATTGCCATCTTTTAAATTCTCATCCTCTCAGCTCGGCTCGCCTGGTCGGGAATGGATCTATCCCTCAGGTACTCCCTTATGTCGTGATACCAAGGCTGCCTTGGCGTAACCACCTCCTCCGATAATACTGCCACATGTTCCTCATATGCTAGGGCATTTCGTACCGCTATTTCAATCTGTGGAACATCTTTTCTTTTGATTATATGGATTAAGGAAGCCAGATTTGCCAATGGATCAGCAAAATCATTCCGTCCCCGGGGGATATGTCGGAAAGCGATATCTTCGAACTCTCGCATCAATTGGATAACACAACGATGGTATGGAAGTAACCGGAGCTCTTTAGTGTTGTACACCCCGATCGCTTGTCTGATTACCAGTTCCGAATCCCCGAACACCGCTAGTCTCTTCACTCCCATATCGCGGGCAAAACGGAGTCCCAATATACATCCCTCGTATTCAGCTGTGTTGTTCGAATTACTGAACTGCAATTTAGTGGCCACAGGGTATTGCTCTCCGGTGATAGAGACCAGGACTGCTCTGGCTCCTGCCCCTCCAGCATTCATGGCACCATCGAAATACAACTTCCAGAACTGTCCCTCATCATCACATTTCGTGTGTAATACCCAAAATACATCTTCGCCCGACAAAGGAGTTTCTAAGGGCTCCATCCCCCCTGCTGGCGTTTCTGCCAACTGATCTAGAATTCCCTGCCCTTTCATGGCTTTCTGAGTTACGTATACAATGTCGAACTGCTGTAAGATTAACTGCCATCTTGATAGTCGACAGTTCAGCATGGGCCTTTCAAAGATATATTTCAGGGGATCCATTCTCGATATCAGGTACGTAGTATGCCCATGGAGGTAGTGCTGTAATCTCCCTGCAGCCCAGGCCAAAGCACAACAGGTCTTCTCGATGGGAGTGTAATTCTGTTCACATCGGCTAAATCTCTTGCTGAGGTAATAGATGGCCTGCTCTTTACCTGCTTCATTCTTCTGTCCCAACATACATCCCATCGCAATGGCATTGACCGATATATACATAAACAGAGGGATCCCATCTTTCGGGGGTACCAGCACTGGTGCCTCTGTAAGCTACTTTTTAATGGTCTGAAAGGCTTTCTGACATTGCCCATTCCACTCTTGGGAAGCATCTTTCCTTAATAGTTTGAAAATCGGCTCGCATGTAGTCGTCAAGTGGGATATGAAACGGCTGATGAAGTTTATTCTTCCAAGGAATCCTCTTATTTCCTTCTCAGTGTGAGGTGCCGACATATCCACAATGGCCTTAATCTTCGCCGGATCCAACTCAATGTCCCGATCACAAACCAGGAATCCCAAGAGCTTGCCCGACTGTACTCCGAAAGCACACTTTGCCGGATTGAGCTTCAAATTATATTTTCTGAGCCGATCGAATAGCTTTTTGAGATGGGTTATATGATCAGATTCTACCCTTGATTTTACGATAATGTCATCCACGTAGACCTCTATCTCCTTGTGCATCATGTCGTGGAACAGGGCCATCATGGCTCTCTGATAAGTAGCCCCCGCATTCGTGAGACCGAAAGCCAATCGTCTATAGCAGAAGGTGCCCCAAGGGGTGATGAAAGCGGTCTTTTCCCGATCTTCTTCCGCCACCATTATCTGATGATACCCCGCAAAGCAATCAACAAAAGAATACATCTCGTACTGGGCTGTGTTATCCACCAAGATGTGTATGAAAGGCACCGGGAAGTTATCCTTGAGACTGGCCTTGTTTAGATCTCTATAGTCGACACATACCCTCACCTTCCCTCCAGGCTTAGCCACTGGGACTACATTGGACAACCATTCTGGGTAAGTGGACACCATAATAATTCCAGCCCTAAACTGTTTGATGATCTCTTCCTTCACTTTCAAGCTCCACTCCGGTTTCAACTTTCTTAGTTTTTGCTTGACAGGCCTGAAACCCTCCTTGATGGGCAACCAGTGTACCACAATGTCTGTGGACAATCCGATCATGTCCTCATGAGACCAGGCAAAAACATCCTCATATTGGCTTAGCAACTCAGTTATTTCTGCTTTCTGGCTAGGGGTAAGGTCTGTCCCTATCTTGAGCTCTTTGGGTTTGTCAGGGGCTCCGATATCTATGGTGATGGTTTGGTCTAAGTTGGGTTTGGGTTTATCCTCGACCCATCCTTTGATCTCGTCAGGCGCGTCGTCGTAATCTGTCTCGTCTTGCTCAATGCCCATCAAATCGAAATCCAGCTCAATATCAAAATCATAGTCATCATTCAAATTTGAAAGACCGTTTGTTAGGCAAGGAATACTCAAATTGCTACACCTGACATGAAACAAAATATTTGTCATATATAAGTCATTTTCCACAACGATCACACTTTTTAGATAACATGATGAAACGACATAATTATGCAAAATACAAAACAAAAAATGAACTTCTTCATCCTTCCATCCTCTGGGGTCTACCACCCTGATGCTGTTTTTTACCCTTGTTTGGATATCACTGGTTCCGTTGTCCAGTTGTCGATGGTCAGATCAGACAGAATGCGCTGGATGAAAGGTGGCTTCACATCGGAAACTTCCCCGATGACTACGGCCACATCGCCTGAGTCCCTCTTCCTACCTTCTTCAGGAATAATTAGCCCTGCCCAATCGATGACAGGCACACCTTGTTGGGCTCCCAGTGGCGTGGCAACATCCTTCCCCTCTCCATTGCTTGTTAACTGTCCAGGGATATAGCACCTGGTTTCGAACTTTTGCGCGACCTCCTGTAGGAAACTTTCCCTCTTGGTCGACTCATCACTTGTGGGGGTCAATTCTTCACCCCCTGTCCCAATCACGGGCTTGCTAGTCCCTCGCTCATTGTTTACCTTGGTCATCGGACTTCCGGCCAGTCGAGTCGGGGCCGTGCCTTGACGGTGTCTTCGTGCTATGCCTTCGCGATATCCCAATCCTGCTTTGCCTATTTGATGGGGTAGATGAATGGGCTCGGTGATTCCTTGACCACTCTTTCCTAACCCTTGTCCAGGTTGAAATTTCATTTTCATCATTTATTTTGCAACAAAGGTAAGTTTTGGAGAGACCTTAGGTTTCACGGCTGGGGCCCCCAGGCATCTGTAGTGGGGAGTGCTGATTTCCAGCGCCTGAAAACTGGCAGGTGCCGCCGACTCGTCCACATTAATCACAGGCAGGCCATTCCTAGAAGGAGAAGGGTCATCACACTCCGCCGAGATCGTCACTAGATTCCCGTCCATGATAAGTTTGATTTGCTGGTGTAGCGTGGAAGGAACTGCCCCGACCATGTGTATCCACGGCCTCCCCAATAACAGGTTATAACTTGCCGCAATGTCTAGGACTTGGAAAGAGATATCAAAAGTACAAGGTCCTATTTCCACCTGCAATTCTATCTCCCCAATGGTATCCCTCCGGGATCCGTCGAAGGCTCGTACCACCACATGACTGGCCCGTAGGCGCTTAGGATTGATGTTCATCTTTTGTAATGTACTGAGGGGACAGATATTCAATGCCGATCCCCCATCAATCAACACCCCATTCATAATATAACCTGAGGAGATTATTGCAATATGCAACGGTTTTCGATGCCCCCTTCCTTCTTTAGGGATATCATCATCTGTGAACGATATTACATCACTCTCCAACAGATGGTCCACCAGATGGCCGAAACCTTCCTTGCTAATTTCTTTGGGAACGTATGCCTCCTCCGGGACTTTCGCCAGAATTTTGCAGTGATCATTAGACGATAACACCAAATCCATGATTGATGTCAGGGTCGACTCCTCGCTTAATATCTGGATCCCTCTTGCTTCCGGATGATCCATCTTTCTCAAGAATTCCATGGCTTTCTCCTCGGATATCTCTTCATTTTTCTTCGTTTTGCTCTCAAGGACTCGTCCAGGAAGATATAAGGGATTCCCCTTTGTTGTTACAGAAGCACAACTGGCCGTTTCCTCTGACACCCCCCCATAATTCCATGGTACCGTTTTCAGACTGTGAACAGGGATTTGCGGTCTCGCTGTGAGGGTGAGGATTTTCGGAGCCGATAACTTGACAGGCCCCTCTATGATATTTCTGCTTACACTTGCCAACCTAATTGGCGCTCCCCGTGTACTCTCATGATCACTTATCATGCTGGTCATTTCATCAGTTTTCTTTACATAATTCAGCCTTGGCGGCCCCTCGGCTTCACTGGCTTCCACCACATTGACCCTCCCTCCATCATGCCTAGGCAGGGGATTGACTTTAACATTTAGGGAGTCTGGCCGTTCCACCACAATTTCCCCACTATCAATCAAATTCTGAATCCTGTGCTTCAGCGTCCAACATTCTTGCGTATCATGACCCGGGGAACCTGAATGGTATGCGCATTTCTTGCTTAGGTCAAACCTTCTTCCATTCGGGTCACTCGGGGGTGCCAAATCGACTATTTTCCTCTGGGCTATCAATACTGCCAACACCCGCTCAAGAGGATCCCCGAGTGGGGTGAATACTCGATTTTTCGAGGTCTCGAATCTCCTTCGCCCATCCGCCCTCTGATCAGTGAAGTTAGGCCGTCGGGATGGCCCCACTCTCTGCACCTGTACTGGAGGATTGTTTTCTGCCTTTCTAGATGATCCCTGCAGGATGAGGGAAACATCTTCTTCCTTTTTCTTTTGGACCCTACGGGAAGTGCTGCCATAGTTTCCGCTCTGGATTTGCTCTGCAGTTGTTTCTAAAGCCGTGAAATCCTGAATCTTGCCAGACTTCAACCCCATGTCCACCATTTCTCCGTGTTTAATCATCTCGGCAAAAGGTCTTCCAATCCCCGATATAACCCGCTCATAATAAGGTGCCTCTTGAATATCCACGAAGGTCATCACCATCTCCGACTCGCTCATTGGGGGATTCACCTGTGCAGCCATACCCCCCCATCGCTGTGCATAATCCCTGAAAGATTCCTTCGGTTGCTTCTTAATTTTCGTCATTTGATATCTATCAAGGGCCATTTGTGCCTGGAAGCTATACTGTGTTAAGAAGGTGTGGGCCAACTCCTCCCAATTATGGATCCGGGCATTATCAAGACGGGCATACCGTCAGGCTCTTTTGGAACAGTTGCATCCTTAGACCCTAGTCTTCTGCATAAGATCCAAGCTCCCCAATGTATATTTTCAGATGTGTATAAGGATCCCCCTTCCCATTGTATTTCTCAAATTCGGAGATTTTAAACTTCTCCGGATATCTGGTTCCGGGGAAGACACATAGATCTGAATAATTAACCCTGCCTAGGGAACCTATGCCTTTTAGAGATTGGATGGTCTCTTCCATCTGCTTCATTTTCCTTCGAAGGTCATCAGTATCTCCCTCCTCTGGAATCGTGATTACTGTCCTGTTAGGTATAGGAATGGCCTTTGGGACAACTGGCTCGCCCTTAGGTTGGGGTGGATCCTCTTTAGGTGGATCCTGTCTAGGTAGCAATTGTTCCTTTAGCATCATGGCCATTTCCAACATCTGTTTCTTAAAATCATCAAATTCCTCACGAGATATGGAACCAGGATTAGTAGGTGGAAGATCAGCCATCTCAGATGTAGAGTCCTGGGCTCTCTTAGATTGTGAACGCGTTTGAGGAGCAATCCTGCAGGAAAAACGGTTTGGAGTTTAATCTTTGGGAAATGAAAGATGTGGATGCATGCTAAAACGGTAATTTTTGTGTTTTTTTGGGGTTTTTTAATCTTTCTCTGCAAAACAACATGTTAGCGATCCCTTATTACAATAATAAATGCTAGACACGACTTTATTATGCTTCCCCAGCTGTTCCGTGCAAAACATAGAGGTTAGTAATCTCTTTTGACAAGAGGGGAGGCATATATAAATACTGAATGGGACTATGACATTTATACGCGCGAAAGTAAAAAGGCATGAAGAGACTTTTCCTGCGCTGGGTTAATCTGAGGCTGACCTATCCTAAGGTTACTCTCGTGGGCTTTTTGGCATGAAGGTCCCCAAATCTTCGCAATCTACTCGTCTGAGTCCTTTCGATTGGAGCAGATTTGGGTGGTGCGTTTCCTGAGCCATCTCCGGGGAGCAGCCCCTTCGAGTCCAGTAATAAGCAACCGACAGGTTCGCCTCAGGAGGAGGTACTCTCTCATCATACATTCACATTCATCGTCCTCACCGTATGCAAATGATTACTTTAAAGTAAAGCAATTCCATTCAATCATTCATTCATTGGACAAAAACACACATTCACACAACAACAAGTAGAACAGGTCAAAATGTCGCACGCACATACACATTCATAAATTTTAAAGGATAGGACATCATCAAGATTCGAATGCGGCTTAAGCCCTCTAATGTCCCCAGCAGAGTCGCCAGCTGTCGACGCCGGGAGGGAATCGCCTCCGTTAAGATGTTTTACCCTTTCCAATTTTAGCCTTCTCATTAGGTGATTTTGGAAAAGGTCGGCATAAATGTCGACGGGGTTTTGAAAGATCGTTTTTTATGATGAGCCAATTAACCAGAGTCGCCAGTTGGTATATTTGAAATGGATGTACCAACTCATCCGAGTTTTCGTTTTTTTATAAATCGCTGGCTCATATGTGACTCCGAATTAATTGGTCTGCAAACCGAGATTCATAGAGTTCGGGGGCTTGCTTAAGCGAGGGGAAGGTGTTAGGCACCCCCCGACTTCCGTGAAACACAGTTACCGCAATCTTGATACTTTCCTATCCTTTAATTCATGAAATGTGTATGTGTGTGTGTGTGTGACTATGTAAATGTGGTGGTGAGTTTGCATGAAGAAACCAATTGGGTTTTCGGAAAAGTAGTGTTTTTCTTTTTGGGAATGCTTTAGAATGTCCTTCGGTTTATACGAGAAAGCTTTATGAGAAAATGTTTGATTTTAATGGTCAAAACTGTGAGATTGCACTAGGTGTCGTTTTGGCAAAACAAGAGTTTTCTAAACCTTTGTTAAAATAGGAATCGAGATCTATACGTTGCTTTCATAACTCAAATGATGGGCAACCTCTAGGATCTCTTTAACCCTATGCACAAGGATTTAATAAAACATTATTTATTTTTAAAAAACCATTTTTGTGATGTTTGAAAACGATTTCTTTCTTTTGCCTTCTCGTTAAGATAGAAATCAACATTCCTTAGCACCCCCAATTTCTTATCCTCGTGATGCTACTAACCTAGTTTGATTGATTTTATGAAGATCTTTATCGCTTAGCTTTGAAATCCTTTTTGGTGTTGCAATTCAAATCCAACATTATAATGCGTAGGGGATTATTAACGGGCATGTAAGCCATCAAAATAACCCCGAACGCCCACAATCACATATTTTCACTATGACGGGGCCTTAAACACGATTCTCGCCTTGGCGTCGCTTTAAGGCCCGACGATTACATACTTACAAATGAAAACTACATCGCTCCTACTACTTATATCAAAAGATGTCCATCATCGAATTTGGACCACGGGATCGCATTCCTAGGCTCACATCCAAAATGGCCAAACAAACACAATATCCTAAAATGGCAATCTAAACAAACTAGGCCCAATAAATCATCATAACAAGCTAAATTAATTCACTAAATGGACATCCTCGGGTCATTAGGAAGCATTTCGTTCCGTGGGAACCTTCACTAATGGTCCCTAATCCATGTATCCACAACAATATACAAGAAAAATTACCTTTCACATAACCCAATTGACAAAAAGATTAACAAAATGATATATCAAAATTGCTATAGAAATGGTCTTTTCACCTTGCAAATAATCCTCACAATGTGTATGAATTTGTATATTGAATAGAGTAGAAGGTATAGGATATATAATCTTACACAAAATATATAATTCCTCACTTTTTTCCTCTCTTTTCTCTCTATTTTCTTGCAATTTCTTCCTATTTTTCCGAGCTGCTGCTGCCTCCTCTTTTTCTTCTTCCGAACCCCCTGTATGCTGAGTGAGGGATGAGCTGAAATAGGCTGGCCAGAGCCAGCCGCAGATGGATCTGCGGCTGGCCGCAAATTGATCTGCGGCTGGCTGGCCGCCACCCCTCCACTCAGCTAATTTTCGATTTCCGTGTTTCGAGTTCCGTGTTTTCAAAAGGCGCACTCATTGGCCGCAGATCAATCCGCGGCTGGCTGGCTTGACTTTCTCGATTTTCGTGTTATGCCTCGATTCTCGTGTCGTGACGTCGGTTCTCGCCGACAGGCTCGTATTTTGCAGTCCGGGAATTACTGGGAGACGTGCCACATCATTCGGGAAATGCTCATCTCGGACAGCCTTATTGTCACGTCGGTTTCGGTTGTAAATCGCCGCGGTGGCGTCGAGTGTTCGTACTTGCACCCATCCTTCGCTCTCGTAGGTCGGCTCAATGGACGAATTTGCCCTCTTGTCAGGGTTAGTATACGAAGTGCAAAATTTGGGTGTCTACACTGCCAAAGAGATTCAGAGGAAAGGGTTCCTCCGCACCACAGGAAAGAGCCTATGATCTTAGTAAGTTTGTCAGTGCTGAAGCCGCTACACGATTTGACACTTTCATGGCGGGTAAGGCTCTAACGCCCGAGCGTGGCCTGCGGCCTAGTTGGAGAGTGGATGGAGAGATGGTTGATCAAATTACTGAAAGAGAATGGGATACTTTCA
Source organism: Aralia elata (assembly GCA_034770075.1). Classification (NCBI taxonomy): domain Eukaryota; kingdom Viridiplantae; phylum Streptophyta; class Magnoliopsida; order Apiales; family Araliaceae; genus Aralia; species Aralia elata. Next base: position 401,752 of record JAVJAP010000197.1, on the reverse strand, counting down.
TTGAGCACCCCGAGGCAGCTGTGGTACCCATTGTCCAGGAGTTCTATGCTAATGCAAAGGACACCATACCATATACTGTGATTGTACGGGGCAGGGCCGTATCATTCAGTGCCCAGGCTATAAATGAGTACTATGCTTTGGACGCTCCTGTAGTGTGCCAGTATACTGAGTTCCTGCGATCCTCACCCGACTATGACAGAATTCTGTCCGACTTGTGCAGACCGGGCACCACGTGGGTGGCTAAGGGCACTAGAGGGGGTACTTTTTTTCATAGCAAGGAGAGGTTCCTAATGAACATAGCATTGTTGTTGAGTACGTGAGATTTTATATTCAACTCGTTGAAACTGTTGCTCATTAAAAGATAGGATATTCAGTTAAAAAAAAATTATAATATTATACTTATTTACTGCTTCGATGTCTGTCTTGAATGCTGGTTATAATTGAAAATGAAATATAGACAGATATGAGGAAATCTTGACTAGTTTATCTTTGTGGCCTTTGTCATTCGAACAAGTAAGCCTGTTGGAGCGTTTCTACGTTTGGTGCCTTAAAACCATCTGGTTTGGGAGTCATCGGTGGAAAGTTTGCTACATGGGTGACAGTGAAAAGCCTAATGAAGATAGACATTGCACAGGTCTAGATGTTAATAAACTATCATCGAGATAGAGCGTAAAACGCACTCGGTGATAGTTATAGAATATAGCTAAATGGAATGTGAAAATAGAGGTTAGTGAGCATGAGAGCTGCTAGCAATTGGGTATTGACTGTTTTATCTTCTTTTGAGCAATGTAGTTCTTGGATTGAATTGTGATCAGTGCGTGCTCTGACAGTCCAACCACACACACACTTAAGGGTTAAACATTTGGCGAAATTGTTATGAGTTTCATTTCTGATAATCATTTGGTTTAGAGGTTGTTGTTTACTTGTTCTGAATGTTGAGGTTGGATGTCCTTATCCTCACTGCTCTAGGCTTATAGCTCTTGCATTTGCATTCGTCTACTTAGTGGCATTGTGTATTTTTCATTTCCTTTGTTTTTGCTTGAGGACAAGCAAAGTCTTAAGTTTGGGGGTATTTGATGAGTGGGTTTTATACCTACGAATTGGATGTTTTCTAGGCTCAATTCTCGGCTATCTTTAAGCATTTATAGCACTATTTCACTAGTTATTTCATTATTGTGCAGGAAGCGGCTCTAAGTAGGAAATTGTGGAATTGTGGAACTTTTGGAGCAAAAATGCAAAATTCCAGCAGTAGGGTCTACCGCCGGGGCGACAATCCCAGGCTTGTTTCAACGCTGGGGCGAAGCCATCGCCGGGGCGACGTTATCAAGTCAATTTCCATCGTCGGGGCGATGCCACCGCCGGGGCGGCGTCCCAAAGCTTAATTTTGTCGCCGGGGCGACAAGTCGGGACAAGAAATGAGGCTGGCTTTTGTCACATCTGCTGGTAGTGGGGATTCACTTGAGCAAATTCGGGAGCACGATGGAAATGGAAGGAGAGAGAAAAACCATATTATTAGGCATCTAGGGGAAAAGAATTGAGGCATTCAAGCTTTGCTACACATTTTGGAGGCTAGGGTTTGAGAGAAAAAGAAGAAGAACAAAGGAACAAAGGGAGTAATCATCTGAATTTTATCAACTCAAGGAGGCTAGGAGCACGAAATAGGAAGGCAAGAGCTGGAGAAGAAGAACTACACACCAATTTGGGAATCTCATTACAAAAGGGGTGTTTTTTCATATGTTTTAGTTCTTTATTCTTATTTTGTCATTCCAAACCATGTACTATAATCAGATTATGATGTTATTGAGATTGAATATGAGCTAAACTCTTCATTCTAAGATTGCAATGGAACCCAACTTGTAGTTTAAGTTGAATGTTCTCCCTTTGATTGGTAGTTAGTTATTACATGAATTGGAGTTCATAACCTTTGCTTAAGGATTAATTGCTTGGCCCGTAATTACCTTGGTAGCTTATATGGAATTGAGAGAGGAAGTATAAGTTGAGACCTAGTTATGAATTCATGTGAAAGTTGGATATTCTTTATGGATAATGTATGAGATTATGTGACGTGAGTCTTATGTATTATACTTGAGGGTTGATAATTTGATTGTATTTAGGATAGACATATACCTAAATACCACATGTATCCAATTGAGAATCCTTGCTTAATGATTTTTATTGTGAAAGTTGGTAATTGATAGAACGGTTAATGAGATTTGACGTGACATGTGTCTTATTGATTGTTCTTGATATGAAATTCTTGCTAGTGTGTAGAATAGAAATATATCTATACACCACAATAGAAAATACGTATTCGACCATCGAGAGAGGCTTATATATACTTGTGATTTCTCGAATTGCAATTCTTATGTTCTAATTTACTAAACAAGAGAGAGTATGATGTTTAAATGAAGAGTTAGGGGAAATTGTAATCTTAGACCTTTCTATCTTGAACTTTATCCGTGTGAAGTTAAATGTGTATTCTAAATTATCTTTATTCAGTTTTAATCTGAAAGTAGTATGCACACAAGCCAATCATATTTGATATGATGTAGCATATACTTTGTAATCTTATTCATTTATTAATAAAGGAATTGATTTTCTCAAAAGGCATTTTATATTATCTACATGGTGCTGTTATATTAAATGTGATAAACTCATAGTTTTGAGCAATGCTTTTAGAATCATGATGGTGATCATGCTAATGAGATCTAAACTCTAGATAGCTCACAAACTAAAATTGTTCCTAATCGTTGGATTACTAAATTGGGGATTAGTGAATCCGGATAGATTAGTACATACGTTACTTGCTTTTAGGTAGAGGATGATTGATCTCATAATCATTTGTGTGGAGACACTAAAGCAAGTATGTAGGTACTTATTGGAGAATAAGTTCACTGAACGTGGCTCGCTAAGGAATACCTAATGGAGTTTTACTCGCCTGTCAATAGGAATTCCTATAGTGATAGTTGTACAAGTGATCCTTAGACTTGAGATCATCATAGTATCTTGTGTATGATGAGTTATACTTTGACATGTCCCTTAAGACCTTGTGGGTATATCAAAGGGTATGATTGGGTATAATTAGTTGTACATGGAGATAGGTGAATGATCAACAAAGAATCTACCTCGTCTAGTAAAAGATGTGAATGTCATATGTGATTCGATAAATGATAACTCAGTAGTCCTTGGCCAAGGCAGAATGAAATTAGAAATGAGTTTCTAATTTACATTAATTAGAGTTGTGCATTTGGGAATCGAAATACATATAATTAAATAAAATAAGACTTGACAGTAAATCCATGTCTTATATTTAATTGGGACATTGTATGGTAGAATGATTGAATTGTACGGTAACTATTTACTCAAAGGTTCTTTTGTAATTAATGTTGAAATCTATATTATCTGGAAAGTCGTTGATCGCTAAGGGGGCTTACCCTTATTGTAGAATAAATATTATTTATTTAAATGAATTAAATAGTTTAATTTATTTATTTAAATAAGATTAGAATTGTTCTAATTGATTTATTCACAACCGGTTTAATATGGAGAACCTAAAGGGTCACACCGCAAAAGAAAAATATTTATTTAAGAAGTAAATGGCATAATTGTAATAATAAGTTAAGTGTATTTAATTTACTCTATGAAGATAGAATAAATTAAATAGCTTAATATTTATTATTTAATATTTTGGAAATATTAAATATAAATTAATAAGAGGAGTCTTATTATTATTATTACTTTTACTATTATTTAATTCCTAATAGGGATTGGGAATTAATTACTAGAAGTACTCTCCCATGGATTCCTAATTGGATTAGGAGCATAATTAATTAAAGGAGTTTAATTATAATACAAACCCTAATCCTAAATAGTTTAGGGAAGGGTTATTCCTACATCTATAAATAAGAGGGGTCTTATCATAGACTGGGGTTACACACTCTTGCATTAGATTGTGGAGAGTACTTACAATTTCTATAGAGATAGAAATTAGGGTTTTGCCAAATACCCAACTTCTTGAATACTTGTTCTTCCTTGGTGGATCAATTCTAGAGGCCAAACCCTTGAGTGGCTAACGTTGATCAAAGGAAGGAATCACACTGTAGCATTCGAGGAGAACACGAAAGACTAGGAGTTGAACTTGTACCCGAGGAAGCTTTGTTCTATGAGGGTATAATTCTTATTCTCTTTCTCTTTTGTTAATATCGTTAATTGAGCACAAGGATTGATCTTGGTGATGGTTTGTATAAAATTTTAAAATCCGATTTTATCGCGCTTCCGCACTATTTATGTAATTTAATTGCATGTTCGCGCTATATACAAACCTAACAGTGGTATCAGAGCCTAATCTTGTGATAATTATCGATTTTGATGATTCCATATATGCTTGATATGCGATTGGATCGAAATTTTTGGGCAGATTAAAAAAAAATTTGAATCAGCGACACGGCGCAGCTGTGCCGCCTCAAGTTCATTCTGGGCGCAGCTGCGCCGGCTAGCAGAATCCGAAATTTTTTTTTTCCTTCAATTGAAATAAATGGTTTATTTAATTGATATAAGTTTAAAATAAAGATGTTTATTTTATCTGAAATAGGATTTCAGATTGCTAAAATTAAAGGAGTTTAATTTGAATTTGGTTTTTGATTAAAATAAAAGAGTTTGTTTTGTTTCAAAACTAAATATTAGCAAACCTTTTGCCCATTAATTGATATCAATGCATATATGGAATGGATTTATTATTCATGAGATGAATGTTATTTATTGATACATATAGAGATATGTATGATAATAAATAGGGATTGATTATGGACTATTGACCAATGTGTGATTGGATTTATTTTAGTGGATGCTTGAATGTATGAGTTTTTATAAATGGGGTCTGCGTACCTCGTCTTCTCTAATTTTTCTTAATGTAAATTCTATCTCCCTCCTATGTACTTCCCCTTGACTGTTGATCAAGGTTTCTATTTATAGTAAATAGTTTATGTAATAGGAATAATTAGAATTAATTTTTGAAGAATTGGAGACAAAGGAGCAAGGAGCGCTTGAAGACCCGTTTGTATTGGAGCCCGGGTTTAAATGTAATAGTTATATTTAAATTTTATTCTTGCACCCTAGGTTTGACCTTTTGGTTCACTTGGTGGCTCTAGTGAACCAAACTAGAATAAAAGTCCATAATCAATCTGGGTAGAATATAGTATTCTATATGTGCATGCTTACTATATATATATATATATATATATATTATATATTATCAAACATGCTTCGCATGTAAAATAATATGACGCGTATTTTATATATATATGTGCATGCGCGCTAAACAAGATGAGACTAATAATAATAAACCCCTCAAAGAAATTATATTAAGTCATAAGCGTTCAAAGATATTTAGAATATCGAACGTCGCTTTCTAGCATGGTAAAGCAATAGAGTATTAAATGTTTAATATGAGTTTGTTGTGTTACCACAAGGCAAGTATTAAATATTTAAGATGTTGCTTTATCACATTTGATGCTTATAAATAGACTGAACGATGCTGTTTTGTTGTGTCACCACAAGGACAGTGTTTTTCTTTCGAATATATGGAAGTGTTAGGTTGGACTTAACTTGGATAATTTTGATTCGGATGTGTCACCACTTGATCAAAATAATCTAAGAGGCAAAATAAAAGGAGTTACATAGTGATGTAATTGACAATAGTTGTCTACCTATTTATTTATATATCGTTTGTTGTGTCACCACAAGGCTATATACATTTGAAATGAGGTCCTTAATCTCACTAGCAAAACTTTAATTAGATTTGCCGAACTATATATTGAGGGTAATATAGTTTGATGAAAATAGTGGGAGATACCAATTTAAATAAAGACCTAATTTATTTTTGTAATTAATTAAATGAATGAATGCTAAAATGTTGTCTATTTCACATGCAGAATTTAAAAATGTCAAACTCACTATCACTGCGTAGCATACTTGATGCTAACAAATTGACTGGACCAAATTACACAGACTGGTTAAGGAATCTGAGAATTGTTCTCACTCCTGAAAAGATTTCTTATGTCCTAAATTCGCCAGTCCCTGCAAGTGTTGCAGAAACAGCCACTGAGGAAGAGATTGCTACTTTTAGAAAGTGGCAAGATGATGCAATCTTGGCTCAATGCATCATGCTCGCATCCATGAGTAACGAGCTTCAGCGTCAACATGAAACTATGGATGCTCCTACTATATTGTTGCACCTCAAAGAGTTGTATGGTGAGTAAAGTAGGACTGCTGTTGAGACTCATGTCCTTAAGATGATCAATCTGATTGAACAACTTGGACAGCTTGGGTTCGTGATAGATGGGGAGTTAAGCCAAGATTTGATCTTGCAGTCACTCCCGGACACCTTCTCACAATTTGTTGTGAATTTTCACATGAATCAGTTGGACGTCAGCTTGCCTGAGTTACTTAACATGCTGAAAACTGCTGAAGGTCACTTCTCATCCAACAAGAACCAAGTCTTACTAGTGGATGATTCTTCCAAGAAAAGGAAGAGGCCCAAGGTATCTTCTGAAAAGAAGAAAAACAAGAAGGCTAAGGGCAAGGCGAAGAGAAAGGATAATAAGAAACCTGATCCAGATAGCAAGGGAATTTGCTACCATTGCAATAAACCGGGACATTGGAAGAGGAACTGCAAGGAGTATCTTGCGGACCAAAAGAAGCTTGGAGAAGCTTCGACTTCCGATCTAGGTTTGTTCATGATTGAAATTAATTTTTCTGAAAGTCAAAATTCTACTTGGGTATTGGATACCGGCTATAGTTCTCACATATGTAATAATATGCAGGGACTAAGCAGAAGTAGGAAGCTGAACAAGGATGAAGTCGTCCTACGAGTGGGAAATGGAGCAAAGGTTGCTGCATTGGCTGTAGGGACTTATTGTTTAGCACTGCCTTCGGGAAAGTTCATTAGTTTAAATAACTCTTATTATGTTCCAACACTCATTAGAAACATTATTTCAATTTCTGTATTGGATATGGATGGTTTTGATATTATAATAAAGAACAACAGTTGTTCTATTTATAATAAAAATGTTTGATATGGTGTTGGCACTTTACTGAATGGACTTTACATACTTGACTTGCATGAAAATATACTTCAAATTGAACAAACTAAGAAAAGGAAAAGAGATGATGTTAATTATACCTTTATGTGGCACTGTAGACTCGGTCATATCAATGAAACAAGATTATCCAAGTTGCATAAAGATGGACTTTTAGAGCTATCTGATTACGAATCATATCCAACTTGTGAATCTTATCTCATGGGTAAAATGACTAAATCTCCTTTTAGTGGAAAATGAGAAAGAGTTACAGAGTTGTTAGCGTTGGTACACACAGACGTATGTGGACCTATGACAACGAATGCACGAGGAGGGTATTCTTATTTTATTACTTTCACTGATGATCATTCTAGATTTGGATATGTGTATTTAATGAAATACAAATCTGAATCGTTTGAAAAGTTCAAAGAATTCAGAAGTGAAGTAGAGAAACAAACTGGTAAAAGTATTAAAATTCTTCGATCGGATCGAGGAGGGGAATACTTGACCAATGAGTTTCTCAATTGTCTCAAAGAAAATGATATAATCTCACAATGGACTCCACCAGGGACGCCACAGTTGAATGGTATATCTGAAAGGAGAAATCAAACATTGTTGGATATGGTTCATTCCATGATGAGTTTTACCGACCTTCCAGTATCCTTCTAGGGTTATGCCCTAGAATCGATTGCATACCTACTTAACAAGGTACCTACTAAATCCGTCCCAAAGACTCCATATGAGTTATGGACAGGGAGGAAACCAAATCTTAAGCATGTTAAGACTTGGGGTTGTCCAACTTATGTCAAAAGGTTTGAGCATGATAAGTTGAAGACTAGATCCGACAAGTGTAGATTTGTGGGATACCCTAAAGAAACATCAAGGTATTATTTCTATCATCCTACTGATCAAAAGGTGTTTGTTGCGAAACACACTGCCTTCTTGGAAAAGGAGTTTATCCTTGAAGGGGTTAGTGGGAGTAAGATATATCTTGAAGAAGTTCAAGAACCACAAAATACTACGGATCAAAGTCAGGTACCTGACCAAGTAGAAGAACCTACTGTATCACTACCTATTCGTAAATCTGGAAGAGTACCGAAGATACCTGAGAGGTATGGATTCATCATAGAGGATGATGATGAGGTACGCATCATAGATGATGATGATCCATTGACTTACGAAGAGGCTATGAGTAGTGAAGACTCAGAGAAATGGCTAGAAGCCATGAAATCCGAGATGGACTCCATGTATGAAAACCAAGTATGGACATTGGTTTCACCACCTGAGGGCATTAAGCCTATTGGGTGTAAATGGGTCTTTAAGAGAAAGACTGGAGCGGACGGCAAGGTAAAGACCTATAAGGCCCGACTGGTTGCAAAAGGTTTCAAACAAAGACAAGGAGTTGACTATGATGAAACCTTCTCACCAGTAGCTATGCTCAAGTCCATTCGGATTTTACTTGCGATTGCAGCTTATTATGACTACGAGATCTGGCAAATGGACGTGAAAATGGCCATCCTCAATAGAGAGCTTGAGGAGAATGTATATATGATACAGCCAGAGGGTTTTGTTTCAACAGTTGGAACAAACCAAGTCTGTAAGCTACAACGATCCATTTATGGGTTGAAGTAAGCTTCTCGAAGATGGAACATCCGTTTTGATGAGATAATCAAAAGGTTTGATTTTATCAAAAATGAGGATGAACCTTGTGTGTACAAGAAGGTTAGTGGGAGCGCTGTTTCATTCCTTGTATTATATGTTGATGACATATTACTAATAGGGAATGATGTTCCTATGCTACAATCGATCAAAATTTGGTTATCTAAACACTTCTCCATGAAGGACTTGGGTGAGACATCCTATATTTTGGGGATAAAGATCTATAGAGATAGATCTAAAAGGATACTAGGCTTGACCCAAGGAAAGTACATTGATTCGATGCTAAAGAAGTTTAGCATGGAAGATTCCAAAAGAGGTCTCATGCCGATGAGCCATGGAATACATCTCTCCAAGAAACAGGCCCCAAAGACACCTGAGGAGAGAGGCCGTATGAGTAAGATTCCTTATGCTTCTGCAATAGGATCTATCATGTGCGGTATGATATGTACTAGACCAGATGTTGCTCATGCACTTAGTGTAACAAGCAGATATCAGTCAAATCTAGGAGAAGAGCACTGGAAGGCAGTGAAAAACATCCTAAAGTACTTGAGAAGAACTAAGTATGTATTTCTTGTCTACGGTGGGTCTGAATTGAAACTAGAGGGCTATACAGACTCAAGTTTTCAAACGGACCAAGATGATAGTAAATCCGTTTCAGGGTACGTATTTACCTTAAACGGTGGCACAGTGAGTTGGAAAAGTTCCAAGCAGCAAACAGTTGTTGATTCAGTGACAGAGGCAGAGTACATAGCTGCAAGTGAAGCTGCAAAGGAAGCTGTTTGGATGAAAAAGTTCATAACTGAACTTGGAGTGGTTCCTAGCATTAGAGGAGCATTACCTTTATTCTGTGACAACAATGGAGCTGTTGCGCAGGCTAAGGAACCCAGGTCTCGTCAGAAATCCAAACACTTGTTGCGACGGTTTCATTTGATTAGAGAGATCATTGAAAGAGGAGATGTCACCCTGGAGCGTGTGGACTCTCAAGACAACATTGCAGATCCATTTACTAAAACTTTAACTCAACAGCAGTTTGATCGTCACTTAGAGAAGATGGGTATTAGATACCATGGCGATTGGCTTTAGTGCAAGTGGGAGATTGAAAGTAGTATGCACACAAGCCAATCATATTTAATATGATGTAGCATATACTTTGTAATCTTATTCATTTATTAATAAAGGAATTGATTTTCTCAAAAGGCATTTTATATTATCTACATGGTGCTGTTATATTAAATGTGATAAACCCATAGTTTTGAGCAATGCTTTTAGAATCATGATGGTGATCATGCTAATGAGATCTAAATTCTAGATAGCTCACAAACTAAAATTGTTCCTAATCGTTGGTTTACTAAATTGGGGATTAGTGAATCCGGATAGATTAGTACATACGTTGCTTGCTCTTAGGAAGAGGATGATTGATCTCATAATCATTTGTGTGGAGACACTAAAGCAAGTATGTAGGTGCTTATTAGAGAATAAGTTCACTGAACGTGGCTCGCTAAGGAATACCTAATGGAGTTTTACTCGCCTGTCAATAGGAATTCCTATAGTGATAGTTGTACAAGTGATCCTTGGACTTGAGATCATCATAGTATCTTGTGTATGATGAGTTATACTTTGACATGTCCCTTAAGACCTTATGGGTATATCAAAGGGTATGATTGGGTATAATTAGTTGTACATGGAGATAGGTGAATGATCAACAAAGAATCTACGTCGTCTAGTAAAAGATGTGAATGTCCTATGTGATTCGATAAATGATAACTAAGTAGTCCTTGGCCAAGACAGAATGAAATTAGAAAGGAGTTTTGAATTTGCATTAATTAGAGTTGTGCATTTGGGAATCGAAATACATATAATTAAATAAAATAAGACTTGACAGTAAATCCATGTCTTATATTTAATTGGTACATTGTATGGTAGAATGATTGAATTGTACGGTAACTATTTACTCAAAGGTTCTTTTGTGATTAATGTTGAAATCTATATTATTTGGAAAGTCGTTGATCGCTAAGGGGGCTTACCCTTATTGTAGAATAAATATTATTTATTTAAATGAATTAAATAGTTTAATTTATTTATTTAAATAAGATTAGAATTGTTCTAATTGATTTATTCACAACCGGTTTAATATGGAGAACCTAAAGGGTCACACCGCAAAAGGAAAATATTTATTTAAGAAGTAAATGACATAATTGTAATAATAAGTTAAGTGTATTTAATTTACTCTATGGAGATAGAATAAATTAAATAGTTTAATATTTATTATTTAATATTTTAGAAATATTAAATATAAATTAATAAGAGAGTCTTATTATTATTATTACTTTTACTATTATTTAATTCCTATTAGGGATTGGGAATTAATTAATAGAAGTACTCTCCCATGGATTCCTAATTGGATTAGGAGCATAATTAATTAAAGGAGTTTAATTATAATACAAACCTTAATCCTAAATAGTTTAGGGAAGGGTTATTCCTACATCTATAAATAATAGGGGTCTTATCATAGATTGGGGTTACACACTCTTGCATTAGATTGTGGAGAGTACTTACAATTTTTATAGAGATAGAAATTAGGGTTTTGCCAAATACCCAACTTCTTGAATACTTGTTCTTCCTTGGTGGATCACCTCTAGAGGCCAAACACTTGGGTGGCTAACGTTGATCAAAGGAAGGAATCACACTATAGCATTCGAGGAGAACACGAAGGACTAGGGGTTGAACTTGTACCCGAGAAAGCTTTGTTCTACGAGGGTATAATTCTTATTCTCTTTCTCTTTTGTTAATATCGTTAATTGAGCACAAGGATTGATCTTGGTGATGGTTTGTATAAAATTTTAAAATCCGATTTTATCGCGCTTCCGCACTATTTATGTAATTTGATTGCATGTTCGCGCTATATACAAACCTAACATAATCAACAACAAATCCAAACCATATTGTCATTGTTTAAATTAGATCAATTTTTCATGCAATTGATATTTGGTAATTATTTAACATAATTCCTCGTGGGTTCGACACTTTACTTATCTTATATTACTTGTGGACCGCGTATACTTGCGCGTGTTTTATTGATTGCGAAGTCGAGCAACAGTGAGACATCCTATATTTTGGGAATAAAGATCTATAGATATAGATCTAAAAAGATGCTTGGCTTGACCCAAGAAAAGTACATTGACTCGATGCTAAAGAAGTTTAGCATGGAAGATTCCAAGAGAGGTCTCATGTCAATGAGCCATGGAATATATCTCTCCAAAAAACAGGCCCCAAAGACACCTGGGGAGAGAGACCGTATGAGTAAGATTCCTTATGCTTCCGCAATAGGATCTACCATGTACGGTATGATATGTACTAGACCGGATGTCGCTCATGCACTTAGTGTAACAAGAATATATCAGTCGAATCCAGGAGAAGAGCACTAGAAGGCAGTGAAAAACATCCTAAAGTACTTGAGAAGAACTAAGGATATATTTCTTGTCTACGGTGGGTCTGAATTGAAACTAGAGGGCTATACAGACTCAAGTTTTCAAACGGACCAAGATGACAGTAAATCCGTTTCAGGGTACGTATTTACCTTAAACGGTGGCGCAGTGAGTTGGAAAAGTTCCAAACAGCAAACAGTTGTTGATTCAGTGACAGAGGCAGAGTACATAGCTGCAAGTGAAGCTGTTTGGATGAAGAAGTTCATAACTGAACTTGGAGTGGTTCCTAGCATTAGAGGAGCAGTACCTTTATTCTGTGACAACAATGGAGCTGTTGCGCAGGCTAAGGAACCCAGGTCTCATCAGAAATCCAAACACGTGTTGCGGCGGTTTATTTGATTAGAGAGTTCATTGAAAGAGGAAACGTCATCCCGGAGTGTGTGGACTCTCAAGACAACATTGCAGATCCATTTACTAAAGCTTTAACACAACAGTAGTTTGATTGTCACTTAGAGAATATGGGTATTAGATACCATGGCGATTGGCTTTAGTGCAAGTGGGAGATTGAAAGTAGTATCCACACAAGCCAATCATATTTGATATGATGTAGCATATACTTTGTAATCTTATTCATTTATTAATAAAAGGCATTTTGCTTTATCTACATGGTGCTGTTATTTAATATGTGATAAACCCATAGTTTTAAGAAATGCTTTTAGAATCATGATGATGATCATGCTAATGAGATCTAAATTCTTAGAAAGCTTAAAAATTAAAATCCTTCCTAATCGTTGGATTACTAAAAAGGGGATTAGTAAATCCAGATAGATTAGTACATACGTTGCTTGCTCTTAAAAAGAGGATGATTGATCTCATAATCATTTATGTGGAGACACTAAAGCAAGTATGCAGGTGCTTATTGGAGAATAAGTTCACTGAACGTGGCTTGCTAAGGAATACCTAATGGAGTATTACTCGCCTGTCAATAAAAATTTCTCTAGTGATAGTAGTACAAGTGATCCTTGGACTTGAGATCATCATAGTATCTTGTGTATGATGAATTATACTTTGACATGTCCCTTAAGACCTATAGGGTATATCAAAGGGTATGATTGGGTATAATAAGTTGTATATGGAGATAGGTGAATGATTAATAAAGAATCTGTAACGACCCTGTAGACACCCAAATTTTGCGTTCCCTGTACTAACCATGACAGGAGGGAAAAATCGTCAATTGAACCGGTTTGCGGGAGCGAAGGAGTGGGCCCAAATGCGAGCGCCCGACACCACCGCAGTGATTGGCAATCAAAGCTGACGTGACAATAAGGCTATCCGAATTTGGCATTCCCGGAAGGTGTGGCACGCCTCCCAATGATTCCCGGACTGTAAAATACGAGCCTGTCAGCGAAAACCAGCGTCATGGCACGAGAATCGAGGCATAGCACGAAAATTGAGAAAGTCAAGCCAGCCAGCCGCGGATTGATCTGCGGCCAAGTGAGTGCGCCAGCACGGAAACCAGGAAATCAGCACTATCAGCTGAGTGCGATGGGAGGTGGGCCAGCCAGCCGCAGATTGATCTGCGGCCAGCCGCAGATCAATCTGCGGCTGGCTCTAGCCAGTCTATTTCAACTCATTTCCTCCTGCAGAAGAGGTAGTAGCAATTTTGGCGGAAGAAGAAGAAAAACAGCAGCAATTTTAGCTCGAAAATAGAGAGAAATAGCAAAAAATTCTTGCAACAATTGAGAGAAAAAGAGAGGAATTTCCCCTTGTTGTTGGGTTATATCAATACATCTCATATTTCACTCAATACACAAGTTTCTACACAATTTTGGTATCATTTGCAAGGTGAAAATCTCCTTATTTTTGCAACTTCTATCATGTCATTTGGTTAAATTAAATTGTAATTTTCAAGAATATTGTTGAACAATCATGGATTAGGGATTATTGATGAGGGTTATATCGGAACAAAACTCTTCCTAATAACCCGAGAATATCCAATTGATGAAATTTTTAGTTTGTTCATGATAATTTATCGGGTGTAATTTATTTAGATTGTCATTTTCGGATGTCATGGTGTATTATATAAATTCGGGTTGGTTAATCATGTAGTATTCATTTTGTGGGCATGTCATAATCTCGTGTGAGCCTAGGAACGCGACCCCGTGGTTCAAATCCGATAATGGACGTTTTGATGTATGTATAGATTCAAGGTGCTCGTTTTTGTAATATGTAACCGTTGGGCCTTAAAACGACGTTAAGACGAGAATCGGGTTTAAGGCCCCGTATTAGTGGAATACGTGATTGTTGGCGTTTGGGGATATTTTGATGGCTTACATGCCCGTGGATAGCCCCAACGCATGTTTATGCTTGATTATATTTCGTGACACCTAAATGGTTTCAAAAGATTAAACGATAAAGATCTTTTCTAAAATCAATCAAAGTAGGATATTAGCATCACGAGGCTAAAAATTGGAAATGCTAATAAAAGTTGATTCCTATTCTACAAGAAAGCTAAAAGAGGTTATTTTCAAATGTCACAAAAATGGGTTTTATAAAAGAACGAAACGTTTTATTAAACCTTGATACATAGGGTGAAAGAGATTCTAGAAATTGCCCATCAATTATGAAAGCAACGTACAAATCTCGATTCCTATTTGGCTAAGGTTTAACGAATTCATGTCTTACCAAAACAACACTTAATAAAAATCTCATAACTTTTTGCCATTTAAAATCAAACCTTTCCCATAAAAATAAGGCTTTCTCGTATTAAAGGAAAAGACATCCTAAAGCACTCTCCAAAATAAAACACGCCTCTTTCATAAAATACCCAAAAGAATTTCTTTCATACAAACTCACCGCAACATTCACATAGGCACACACACACAGACGCACGTACACACATTTTATGAATTAAAGGATAGGAAAGTATCAAGATCGCGGTAACCGTGTTTTACGGAAGTCGAGGGGTGCCTAACACCTTCCCCTCACTTAAGCAAGCCCCCGAACTCTACGAATCTCGATTCGCAGACCAATTAATTCGGAGTCACATATGAGCCAGCGATTTATAAAAAAACGAAAACTCGGATGAGTTGGTACATCCATTTCAAATATACCAACTGGCGACTCTGTTTGATTGGCTCATCATAAAAAACGATCTTTCAAAACCCCGTCGACATTAATGCCGACCTTTTCCAAAAATCATTAAATCAAAAGGCTAAAATTGGAAAAGACTAGAGAGACGAGAAAACCCGGCGTCGACAGCTGGCGACTCTGCTGGGGACATTAGAGGGCTTAAGCCGCGTTCAAATCTTGATGTTATCCTATCCTTTTAAATTCATAAAATGTGTGTGCGTGCGATATTTTGATTTTTTTACTTTTGTTGTGTGAATGTGTGTTTTGTCGAATAAATGAATGATTTGAATGGAATTGCTTTACTTTTGAGTAATCATTTGCATACGGTGAGGACTATGAATGTGAATGTATGTTGAGAGAGTACCTCCTCCTGAGGCGAACCTGTCGGTTGCTTATTACTGGACTCGAAGGGGCTGCTCCCCGGAGATGGCTCAGGAAACGCACCACCCAAATCCGCTCCAATCGAAAGGCTCAGACGAGTAGATTGCGAAGATTTGGGGACCTTCATGCCGAAAAGCCCGTGAGAGTAACCCTAGGATAGGTCAGCCTCAAATTAACCCAACGCAGGAAAAGTCTCTTCATGCCCTCTTACATTCATGCGTATAAATGCCATGGTCCCATTCATATATACCTCCCTTTCTGTCAAAAGATTACTAACCGTTGCGTTTTGCAGGGAACAACTGGGGAAGCATAATAAGTCATGATGGCATTTATTATTGCAATAAGGGACTACTAACATGCTGTTTTGCAGAAAAAGATTAAAAAACCCAAAACACAAAGGTTACAGCTTTAGCATGCATCCATATCCTTTCATTTTCCGGGACTAAACTTCGAACCGTTGTTTCGCAGGATTGCTCCTCAAACCCGTTCGCAGTCTAAGAAAGCCCAGGTCTCTACCTCTGAAATGGCTGATCTTCCAAATCATAGTTCCATATCTCGGGAAGAGTTTGATGACTTTAAGAAGCAGATGATAGAAATGGCCACAATGCTAAAAGAGCAGTTCCTACTCAGACAGGATCCGCCAAACCAAGGACCACATAATATTCCACCACCGGGGGGTGACCAGAATCCTCCTAAAAATATTGCAAACCTGTGTAAGGATGACCAACCCCAACTCAAGGACGAGCCAGTCATTCCAAGGGCCGTTCCCATACCTCACAAGATAGTGATTACTATCCCAGAGGAGGGGGACACTGACGACCTTCGGAAAAAAATGAGACACATGGAGGAGACCATCCAATCTCTACGAGGCATAGGCTCCCTGGGTAGGGTCAATTACTCGGATCTGTGTGTTTTCCCCGGAACCAGATATCCAGAAAAGTTCAAAGTCCCCGAGTTTGAAAAATACAATGGAAAGGGAGACCCCTATACACACTTGAAAATATACATTGGAGAACTCGGGGCTTATGCCGAGGACGAGGGGTTGAGGATGCAGCTGTTCCAGAAAAGCTTAACAAGGGAGGCGAGGATCTGGTATGCCCGCCTTGACAATGCCCGAATCCACAACTGGGAGGAATTGGCCCATACCTTCTTAACCCAATATAGCTTTCAGGCCCAGATGGCCCCTGACAGATACCAAATGACAAAAGTTAAAAAGTAACCCAGGGAATCCTTCCGGGACTATGCACAACGATGGAGGGGTATGGCTGCCCAAGTGAATCCTCCAATGAGCGAGTCAGAGATGGTGATGACTTTCGTCGATATTCAGGAGGCCCCGTATTATGAGCGGGTTATTTCAGGGATTGGTAGGCCTTTCGCTGAAATGATAAAGCACGGAGAAATGGTGGACATGGGTTTGAAATCCGGCAAAATTCGGGATCTCACGGCTTTGGAAACAGCTGCAGAACAGATCCAAAGCGGTAACTACGGCAACACTTCCCGTAGGGTCCAAAAGAAAAAGGAGGAGGATGTTTCCCTCATCATACAGGGATCTTCTAGGAAGGCGGAGAGCAACCCTCCAGTACATGGGCAAAGAGTGGGGCCATCCCGGCAGCCTAACTTCAATGATCAAAGGGCAGAGGGGCGAAGGAGATTTGAGGCCTCGCAAAATCGGGTATTCACCCCGCTCGGGGAGCCTCTTGAACGGGTATTGGCCGTATTGATGGCCCAAAAGAAGATAATCAATTTGGCACCCCCGAGTGACCCAAGGGGGAGAAGATTTGACCCAAGCAAATGATGTGCCTACCACTCGGGTTCCCCGGGTCATAATACGCAGGATTGTTGGACCTTGAAGCATATAATTCAGAATTTGATTGATAATGGGGAAATTGTGGTGGAACAGCCAGACTCCCCAAACGTTAAGGTTAATCCCCTGCCTAGACATGATGGAGGTGGGGTCAATATGGCGGAGGACAGTGAAGTCGAGGGGCCGTCAAGGCTGAATTATGTGCAGAAAATGGATGAAATGATCAACATGATAAGCAATCATGGGAATGCACGGGGAACGCCCATTCGATTGATGGGTGTAAGTGGAAATACCCCGGAGGGACCCATCAAATTGGCGGCACCGAACCCCATCATTCTGGCAGCAAGACCGCAAATCCCTATCAGCAGTCTAAGGACGGTGCCATGGAATTATGGGGGGGTGTCGGAGGAAGCGGCCAGTTGTGCTTCTGTGACGACAAAGGGGAATCCTTTGTATCTTCCCGAGCGAGTCCTGGAAAGCCAAAAGAGGAAAAATGAGGAGATATCCGAGGAGAGGGCCATGGAATTCTTGAAGAGGATGGACCATCCAGAGGCGAGAGGGATCCAGATTTTAAATGAGGAGTCGACCTTGTCATCAATCATGGACTTGGTGTTATCATCCAGTGGGCACTGCAAAACCCTGGCAAAAGTCCTGGAGGAGGCATACGTGCCCAAAGAAATTAGTGAGGAAGGTTTCGGCCAGCTGGTGGGCCATCTAATGGAGAGTGATGTAATATCCTTTGCAGATGAGGATATCCCCAAGGAGGGAAGGGGGCATCGAAAACCGCTACATATTGCGGTAATCTCCTCGGGGTATATCATGAATGGGGTGTTGATTGATGGGGGATCGGCATTGAATATTTGTCCCCTCAGCACATTGCAGAAGATGAACATTAATCCCAAGCGCCTACGGGCCAGTCACGTGGTGGTGCGAGCCTTCGATGGTTCCCGGAGGGATACAATTGGAGAAATCGAGTTGCTGGTGGAGATAGGACCCTGTACTTTTGATATATCTTTCCAGGTCCTAGATATTGCAGCCAGTTATAACATGTTATTGGGGAGGCCGTGGATACACATGGCCGGGGCAGTTCCTTCCACGCTCCACCAACAAATCAAGTTAATCATTGATGGGAATCTGGTAACAATCTCGGCCGAATGTGATGACCCTTCTCATCTCAGGAGTGGCCTACCAGTGATCAATGTGGATGAGTCAGCGGCACCTGCCAGCTTTCAAGCGCTGGAGATTAGCACTCCCCAACCCAGATGCCTGGGGGCTCCAGCCATGAAACCAAGGGTCTCTCCAGAACTTACCTTTGTGGCAAAGGAAATGATAAAAATGAACTTCCAGCCTGGACAGGGGTTAGGAAAGAGCAGTCAGGGAATCACCAAGCCCATCCAATTACCACGGCAGATAGGCAAAGTAGGGTTGGGATACCATATGGGCGCAGCACGAAGACACCGTCAGGGTGCGACTCCGATTCGACTAGCTGGCAGTCCAGGGACCAAAATTGACAATGAGCAGGGGATCAGCGAGCCTGTGATTGGGGCAGGGAATGAAGAGTTAACCCCCGCACATAATGAGTCGGTTCGGAGGGAAAGTTTCCTTCAGGAGGTCGCGAAAGAGTTTGAAACCAAATGCTATATCCCCGGACGATCAACAAGCAGTAGGGAGGGGACGAATATTATCGCACCACCGGTGGCCTAACGAGTTGTGCCTGTCATCGATTGGGCGGGGCTGATTATTCCTGGAGAGGATAGGAAGGAGGACTCAGGCGACGTATCCGTAATTATCGGGGAAGTGTCCGATGTGAGGCCCCCTTTTATCCAGCGCATTTCATCTGACCTGACAGTCAACAACTGGACCATGAAACCAATGATATCCAAACAAGGGTAAAACCCGACGTCAGGGTGGTGGACCCCAGAAAACGGGGGAATGAAGAAGTTTATTTTTGTTGTTGTTATTTCTGCATAATTATGTCGTTCCTTCGTGTTATTTGAAAATGCGATCGTCGTGAAAATGATTTATATATGACAAGTATTTTGTTTAATGTCAGGTGTACCAAATTGAGTAATCCTTGCCTAACAAACGATCTTTCAAATTTGAATGATGATTATGATTTTGACATTGAGCTGGATTTCGATTTGATGGGCATTGAGCAAGACGAGACAGATTACGACGACGCGCCTGAAGAGATCAAAGGATGGGTCGAGGATAAACCCAAACCCAATTTGGACCAAACCATCACCATTGATATTGGAACCCCAGACAGGCCAAAAGAACTCAAGATAGGGATAGACCTCACCACCAGCCAAAAGACCGAAATGACTGAGTTGCTAAAACAATATGAGGATGTCTTTGCCTGGTCGCACGAGGATATGATCGGATTGTCCACCGACATCGTGGTACACCGGTTGCCCATCAGGGAGGGTTTCAGGCCCGTCAAGTAGAAACTAAGGAAGTTGAAACCCGAGTGGAGCTTAAAGGTGAAGGAAGAGATCATTAAACAATTCAGGGCCGGAATCATTATGGTCTCCACTTACCCAGAATGGCTGTCCAATGTAGTCCCAGTGGCTAAGCCTGGAGGAAAGGTGAGGGTATGTGTAGATTACAGAGATCTAAACAAGGCCAGTCTCAAAGATAACTTCCCGGTGCCTTTCATACACATCCTGGTGGATAACACGGCCCAGTATGAGATGTACTCTTTCGTTGATTGCTTTGCGGGATATCATCAGATAATGGTGGCGGAGGAAGATCGGGAAAAGACCGCATTCATCACCCCTTGGGGCACTTTCTGCTACAGACGACTGGCTTTTGGTCTCACAAATGCTGGGGCTACTTATCAGAGAGCCATGATGGCCCTATTCCACGATATGATGCATAAGGAGATAGAGGTCTACGTGGATGACATTATTGTGAAATCGAAGGTAGAATCTGATCATATAACCTATCTCAAAAAGCTATTCGATCGGCTCAGAAAGTATAATTTGAAGCTCAATCCAGCAAAGTGTGCTTTCGGAGTGCAATCAGGTAAGCTTTTGGGATTCCTGGTCAGTGATCGGGGCATTGAGTTGGATCCAGCAAAGATTAAGGCCATTGTGGATATGCCGGCGCCTCACACAGAGAAAGAGATAAGGGGATTCCTCGGGAGGATAAACTTCATCAGCCGGTTTATATCCCACTTGACGACTACATGTGAGCCCATTTTCAAACTGTTAATAAAGGGGGTTTCCCAAGAATGGAATGAGCAATGTCAAAGGGCTTTTCAGACCATTAAAAAGCAGTTGACGGAGGCACCAGTGCTGGTACCCCCGAAGGATGGGATTCCTCTGTTTATGTATATATCGGTCAATGCCATCGCGATGGGATGTATGCTGGGGCAAAAGAATGAGGCAGGTAAAGAGCAGGCCATCTATTACCTCAGCAAAAGATTTAGCCAATGTGAACAGAATTACACTCCCATCGAGAAGACCTGTTGTGCTCTGGCCTGGGCTGCAGGGAGATTACAACATTACCTCCATGGGCATACTACGTACCTAATATCGAGAATGGATCCCTTGAAATATATCTTTGAAAGGCCCATGTTGAACTGTCGACTTTCAAGATGGCAGTTAATCTTACAACAGTTCGACATGGTATACGTAACTCAAAAAGCCATGAAAGGGCAGGGAATTGCAGATCAATTGGCAGAAACCCCGTCAGGAGGGATGGAGCCGTTGGAAACTCCTCTACCGGGCGAAGATATATTTTGGGTGTCAGATACGAAATGCAATGATGAGGGACAATTCTGGAAGCTGTATTTTGATGGTGCCATGAATGCTGAAGGGGCAGGAGCCGGAGCGGTCTTAGTCTCTATCACCGGGGAGCAATACCCTGTAGCCATTAAATTGCAGTTCAGTAATTCGAATAATACAGCTGAGTACGAGGGATGTATTTTGGGACTCCGTTTTACACGCGATATGGGAGTGAAGAGACTGGCGGTGTTTGGGGATTCAGAACTGGTAATCAGACAGGCGATCGGGGTGTACAACACGAAAGAGCTCCGGTTGCTCCCATACCACCGATGTGTTGTCCAATTAATGCAAGAGTTCGAAGATATCGCTTTCCGACATATTCCCCGTGGACGGAATGATTTTGCCGATGCATTGGCAACTCTGGCTTCCTTAATCCATATCATCAAAAGAAGGGACGCTCCACAGATTGAGATAGCAGTACAAAATGCCCCGGCATACGAAGAACATGTTGCAGTATTATCAGGCGAGGTGGTTCTGCCGAAGCAGCCTTGGTATCACGACATAAGGGAATATCTAAGGGATAGATCCATTCCCGGCCAGGCAAACCGAGCTGAAAGGATGAGAATTCAAAAAATGGCGATGAAGTTCTACCTGAGTGGGGATTCACTCTACAAAAGGGATGCTGGGTTGGGATTGTTGCAGTGCGTAGATGAAACGCAGGCCCAAAAGATTATGAATGAAATCCATGGCGGAGTGTGTGGGCCACACATGAGTGGACCGATGCTGGCCAAAAAGATTTTGAGAATAGGGCATTATTGGTTGACCTTAAAAGCTGACTGTGATGATCATGTCAAACGGTGTTACCAATGCCAGGTGCACGGTAATGTGATCCATACGCCTCCCAATGAACTGCACTGTATGACCTCCCCGTGGCCATTTTCAATGTGGGGAATGGATGTAATCAGGCCAATAGAGCCCAAAGCAAGCAACGGGCACCGATTCATCTTCGTCATGATCGATTATTTCACCAAATGGGTAGAAGCAGCCTCTTTCCCCAAAGTCACTCAGGAGGTTATCGTTGGGTTCATCAGGAATAATGTCATTTGTCGATACGGGCAACCTGAGGTTTTGGTCTCCGACAGTGCTAAGAATTTGAACAACGCCCTCATTAAGGAATTGTGCGACCAGTTTAAGATCAAACACCTCAACTCTGTCATTTACCGTCCCAAAATTAATGGGGCAGTGGAGGCTGCCAATAAGAACATCAAGAAGATCATGGCAAAAATGTCTGCTAATCATCGGGGATGGCCAGATCTGCTACCCCTCACCCTACTGGCATATCGAACATCAACGCGTACTTCTACAGGGGCAACCCCTTACGCTTTGGTGTATGGAATGGAGGCCGTCCTGCCAATTGAGGTTGAGATGGCGTCCCTCAGAATAGTGATCGATGCTCAGATAAGCGAGGAGGATTGGATGCAAAGTCGATACGACCAGTTGGCCCTAATTGATGAAAGGAGGGTGGCTGATGTTTGGCACGGTCAGTTATATCAACAAAGGATCTCCCGATCGTATGACAAAAGGATAAGACCTCGGAAATTCAGGGAGAATGACCTGGTGCTAAAGAGAGTCATGCCTTGCCAAGACGAAGCTAAGGGGAAGTTTACCCCAAACTGGGAGGGACCTTTTGTGATTAAAAAAGTACTATCCGGAGGAGCCCTCATATTGCAAGAAATGGATGGTGAGACATTTCCACAACCCCTAAATGCTGACTCAGTGAAGCGATTCTACGCTTAAATCATTAATCCACTTTTTTCCTTTGAGGAGCGAACTACGTAGGACCTGATCTCCCAACTTGTGGGGGTACGTAGGCAGCCATCATGGCGCGGTCCGATCCCTTAAAAAATAATCCTTTCCCTAACCAAAACCAATTTTCGATAACCAGATAAAACCCTCCTCCACCTTCAAAACCTTCCCGAAACCAGCTGCCTAACCAGCTTCATCCCAAAGGACATAACCCTGATCCAACCAAACAGTTACCCAAAATTTGAGATTCAATCCGATGAAATCAAAAGGCGTACGGCAATATCTGTCAAATCTCCCTCAAGACTTGAGAAGAGAAAGAAGGCGAAATGTCAAAATCGTGGTCAACTGGATAAAATGAGGATCCAATGAAAAGCAATGATACGACAAAAGGGAAATGACTACGATTAAATGCATGTCTATATATATAAGTCATTTTATTACAAGATTTCTCTTTCGATAACCGATGAAACTAACATAGTCTATGCAGGAAATAAAATAATCTACAAATCTGAAACTAGCTGAAGCAGGATGGACAAGGTGGTGGGTAGATCTGAAGCATCAGCATCTCCTGCAATCTGCTGCCCCATCATTTCAATACGATCCAGTAAAGCAGTGGCTCGGCTGACAGTCCCAAAATGAGCATCTACAACTGCCCTGGTCTGAAATACAGTGGTCTCTCTGTCAGCAATGGCAGCGTCTCTAGCCCGAATGGCATCATCTCTCTCGACCAAGGCGGCGTCCCTCTCAGCTTCAGTAGTAATCAAGGCCAGGCGGAGTCGGGTATCCTCAATAACCCGACTTGGGGCAGAACCGACAGAGATGGAGTGGTATGTAGTGTCATTTGGAGAAATCATCACAAAGTCATCAGGGGCCCCAGCCTGACTCAAACCAGCCGGATCCAAATCTCCGCGTAGCCATTGCACGTAAGCAAATGTCTGGAGGTGGCAACCCTCACTATGTTCGGCGGAGATCCTGCGAGACCAAAGATCGTATACCCGCAGTAGATTCCTCTCTGTCTGGGATGATATAAGGAATCGGTAGGCGGCTGCACCTGCAAAAGGGTGAAAATCCTGTGTCTGATCAAACTGCCCTGTAACCGCCAAGGGATGATAAGTCGTCACGCCCCTCAGGCCAGCAATGGGAATGAAATCCAGGTCAGGCACATGAGTCAAGAAGCTCATGAAGGAGCAATAACCCGAATAGACCAGTAGATGAAAAGGATCCTCAATGACCGACAAAAATGATGTCCAGGAGGCCACATCAGTACAGCTCACGGGTTGAAACGAAAACTGTGTGGTTATGTCATGGCTAAAGCAAAACCCTTGGCGACGGAAGTGGCCGATGGGACTGAGATGACTCATGAACCACACATACAACAGGGTCGAACTCCCTCTGAATACTCGGTCGCGGAAGGATTGGCAATATGAGGCTGACATGTAGGTATCCGCCAATATCATGGGAAGAATGGTGTGATCCTCCTGAAGAGCTCGAACGGCCGCTACAACCCGCATGTCCAACTGATCAAGTCCTACGGGCAAGTACAAAACTGAGACCACACAGGCCATCAAAACGTCTACTCTTAAAGCGCCCCAACGCTCCTCAGATACAGAAAAATCGTCGGAGAAAAGTCGAAAACTGTCAGGTGAACCAAATCGGTCAATTAAGAACTGAAGGGGAACCATATGGTCTGATGTGATCACCGGTAATAGGGTTGTCCTCCGCAACCCAGTGAAGGTCAAGAAATGACGGCGCATGGGACCAACTGCGACCCGGGCACAGGGTCTATCCAACGGCAGGCCGGTGAAACGAGCATACTCCTCAAGGGTGGGGGTCAGCTCTACTGTCCCTAGCCTGAACACTTGACGAGCAGGGGCCCAATATCTCAAAATACCATCCACAAAGCCCACTGGCACCTGAAAGGTTAATAAGGACCGGGAATGGCCCAAAAGACCATCTGCGATAACCATGTCAGCCGGCGGTAAACTGTCAAACCAGCGGAGGAGACTGCCTACCAACCCTATGGGAGGAATGGAATCCAAACGTACCACGGCATCTGAGGATGACATCTGTGAAAAATAGTATCAAAAAGACTGTACAGGGGTCATTCTCTATCCATGAATGAAAAAAAAGCATGCATCATACAGTAAAAAAAATAAAACCAGTGAATTCCATAAAGATAAAAAAGGAAATGTGCATAATAGATAAATGAGTTCAGTACATAATGCATAAGAACGGAAAAGAAGTCTAAACAGGTGCAGGTACAAAGGCCCTATCCTATCCTGATCTAAATAAAGTCAATCTCATCGATGAAACCGGGGTCCTCGAACTGATCCCCCCGGGTCGTCGAAGTCGGAGGACCGAAATTCATGTCAGGGATATATGGCCGAGCGGTGGCATCAGATGAGCTCGGGCCTGCATCATAGCCCGCACCATCAGGATCGTAGGCGTAAGCCTCCTCCAGGGTCCGGCCTAACACCCGAAGAAATAGCGACAACTGCTCCACCTGGCGGGTCAAAGTGTCTATCTGCTCAGTGTGGGTGGGACTCCGAACGCAGGCTGCCCAGTCAGTCATCATCACCGAGCCGGGGACCATATCCCCGAGGAAGAAGGTAGCCCGGGTCTGGGGACCGATGGTACGAGGTACCCTCCAAGTCCTGAAAGCCTCGCTCGTACTGGGGCCTGTGGAAAGCATCCGACCGTCCTCCCCGGCGAGCATGATCTCCGAGGGCTGAGAATCCAGCGGCCAGGAAGTAGTGAGAGGAAGGGAATGCGGGATGCGGATCTCTCCAGTGACGCATCTGAATGCGCGCTCTCCCAGATACATCACCCAGCCTCCAACACTCTGCAAAGTGAGGCGACGGGTGGAAAGCTCAAACTCCGGGCCGGAAGGATGCCCGTCAGCAAACCCCACAGTCAGATGCTCGGAGAGGTAGGGAATCCAGACGACATCGGCAGCCGTGATCAACTCCAGCTGAATACGACAATGTGCAAAGCTGCCCGACATGGGGACCTCCTCCAGAGTACTGTGGTGCCATCGCCGACCCCGGGGATAAGTGTCCAGGCCCAGAGTAGTGATAGGCCTCAGACATGGAAGACGCTCGTAAGCCCAGAACTGCGAACAGAAGCAGTGGAAAGCATGAAATAACCGACAAATGCAGAAAAGAAAAGAGAAATGAAATAAAGGGAAGTGCAGTAAGTAAAGAGGGAAAGAAGGCTCACCAGCAGAAAGTGGTAGAATCCGAGCCAGGCATCTGTCTGTCCCTCCGAGCGCAGACGCAGACCGTGGAGGAAATAAGCAAAGGTGAATGAACCCCAATCGTAGTCACCGATCCGGTCTACGTCTCTAACAGCCCCTACGACGCTAAAGTGGATGGTAGAGGAGTTGTTCCCTAGGAAACAACCCCTCATGATGGTCAAGAACAAGCGTCGTAGCAGGATGTCACGAGTGCCCTGATCCGCTGGAATAGGTTGTGCGTATAGACCCCCAACAGCATCGACGGCCAAAGCACCGGACCGAATACTACGGGCCTTAAAGACCCGATCATCAGCAGCGAAGCCCAGCAAAGCTCGAACCTCCACTGGAGTGATATCAAGATCCAGGGGGACGCGGGACCTGGTGAACTCTATGCCCGTAATGTACCTCCAGTCCCAGGGGGTCAGCACGACCTCGCAGTCGAGAAGATGAAGAGACTGCGTATGGTGGAACCATCGCTCGGATAAAGCCCTCATGCAACCCCAGGGGCACTGACGGGGGATGATAGTGAAGAAATGTCGAAAGCCCCAAGAGTCCACCATCTCCCGGTAATCACTATGCAGGGCCGCGTAGAGAGAGTAAATGTTGAACCAATTACCCCTCGGCTGGGTAAACTCAGGCACCTGTGAAAATCACCAATGGGTCAATCCAGATAGAACCGGAAATTGAGAAATCGAGAACAAATGAAAAGCCGAATCGAATATACCTCATTAGCAACAAGAGATGCCGAGGGGTGACGACTGAGATCCCGACCCAATAGATCGGGTATCTGGACAGAAGCGCCAGATAAGGCGCGATGAGAGGGGGGAGCTGATGTGCTGGAAGACGGCTCCTCCACCGCAACCTCCGGAGGAACAACCTCCTCAACGTCCGGGTGATCAGGACGGATGACAGCCTCCGCCAAGCGACGAGCCTGACGGGTACGAGGAGGAATAGGGGCAGGTGCAGCCCTACGACGGTGAACACCCGAAGTCCGAGAGGCGGAGGAGCTACTGGGCGCATCACGATCCATAGCTGGAATAGAACGGGCGAGAAAGAAGGTAAGTTCCCTTTTAAAATTATGTAATGAATATTCTAAATTTCTAGCCTCATCATATAATTAATGCAACATGATGCATGGTTATGGTATGCGCACTTAAAAAAAAAAAAAAAAAAAAAATCGGCAGAGTTCCGTTTGTAAAATGGACATCCCATGCATATCCAAGCATGTTTTTCAAAGAACTCAAGCCACAACAGATCATATTTGCATTCATATGTGTAAATAAAGCATGTAAAATGCCATAAATGCATGATTTTCTTTCAAAAAGGAGCAAACATATACGTGGGACCGCCTCATGAACATAAAATAGGACTCACACAGTTAATACATAGCATGTATATATGATAATACATTACATAGCATTGTA
The DNA here is from genome assembly GCA_034770075.1 of Aralia elata. Classification (NCBI taxonomy): domain Eukaryota; kingdom Viridiplantae; phylum Streptophyta; class Magnoliopsida; order Apiales; family Araliaceae; genus Aralia; species Aralia elata. The sequence continues at coordinate 374,079 of JAVJAP010000197.1, read as the reverse complement.
AAGCATACATTTTATCTCTAAACATGCAAATAGTCAAATGTATAGCAAAACATTGACGAAATTGAAAAGTGACCGGTCAAAGTGTTACCTGTAGCGTGTAGATCGATCCTACCAGAGCAGTTTTTGCAGGAAAGTTGAAAAATCGACAAAAGGCCCTTGCGAACAAGCAAAAATCGCGAGAAATCTATGTGAGTTGGAAGTTGAATGTGACAGATCTGGAAGCGGCGTGCCGCTTATACATCCCGATCTTGGCCGCAGATGTATCTGCGGCTGCCCGCAGATCCATCCGCGGCTGGCCCTGGTGGGTCCCACCTTGCTCCCTTGCGGCCATTTGACGTGTTGAGTGAAAAAGATCACGAGATGGGTGTCCGGCGACGAAAACCGGCCCCGACGAGACAATCGACCGGCGACGAAAACCGGCTCCGACAAGATAACCAACCGGCGACGATAACTGGGGGTTACGAGATGGGTGTCCGGCGATGAAAACCGGCCCCGACGAGACAATCGACCGGCGACGATAACCGGCGATTACGATTTGGATGTCCGGCGACGAAAACCGGCTCCGACAAGATAACCAACCGGCGACAATAACCGGGGGTTACGAGATGGGTGTCCGGCGACGAAAACCGGCCCCGACGAGACAATCGACCGGCGACGATAACCGGCGATTACGATTTGAATGTCCGGCGACGAAAACCGGCTCCGACAAGATAACCAACTGGCGACGATAACCGGGGGTTACGAGATGGGTGTCCGGCGACGAAAACTGGCCCCGACGAGACAATCGACCGGCGACGATAACCGGCGATTACGATTTGGATGTCCGGCGACGAAAACCGGCTCCGACAAGATAACCAACCGGCGACGATAACCGGGGGTTACGAGATGGGTGTCCGGCGACGAAAACCAGCCCCGACGAGACAATCGACCGGCGACGATAACCGGCGATTACGATTTGGATGTCCGGCGACGAAAACCGGCTCCGACAAGATAACCAACCGGCGACGATAACCGGGGGTTACGAGATGGGTGTCCGGCGACGAAAACCGGCCCCGACGAAACAATCGACCGGCGACGATAACCGGCGATTACGATTTGGATGTCCGGCGACGAAAACCGGCTCCGATAAGATAACCAACCGGCGACGATAACCGGGGGTTACGAGATGGGTGTCCGGCGACGAAAACCGGCCCCGACGAGACAATCGACCGGCAACGATAACCGGCGATTACGATTTGAATGTCCGGCGACGAAAACCGGCTCCGACAAGATAACCAACTGGCGACGATAACCGGGGGTTACGAGATGGGTGTCCGGCGACGAAAACTGGCCCCGACGAGACAATCGACCGGCGACGATAACCGGCGATTACGATTTGGATGTCCGGCGACGAAAACCGGCTCCGACAAGATAACCAACCGGCGACGATAACCGGGGGTTACGAGATGGGTGTCCGGCGACGAAAACCGGCCCCGACGAGACAATCGACCGGCGACGATAACCGGCGATTACGATTTGGATGTCCGGCGACGAAAACCGGCTCCGACAAGATAACCAACCGGCGACGATAACCGGGGGTTACGAGATGGGTGTCCGGTGACGAAAACCGGCCCCGACGAGACAATCGACCGGCGACGATAACCGGCGATTACGATTTGGATGTCCGGCGACGAAAACCGGCTCCGATAAGATAACCAACCGGCGATGATAACCGGGGGTTACGAGATGGGTGTCCGGCGACGAAAACCGGCCCCGACGAGACAATCGACCGGCGACGATAACCGGCGATTACGATTTGGATGTCCGGCGATGAAAACCGGCTCCGACAAGATAACCAACCGGCGACGATAACCGGGGGTTACGAGATGGGTGTCCGGCGACGAAAACCGGCCCCGACGAGACAATCGACCGGCGACGATAACCGGCGATTACGATGTGGATGTCCGGCGACGAAAACCGGCTCCGACAAGATAACCAACGGGCGACGATAACCAGGGGTTATGTGATGGGTGAACCGGCGACGATACCCGGCCCCGACGAGACGTTCATCAGCCTCGACACCTTTTTCTGAATAATTTGCATCAATTGAATCTTACGTGGCATCATAAATCATATGTGTTGCATAATGTATGCATTATCACCTTTGTGCACTGTCATTCATGCACCGAGTGTCTATTCTTTATCCTGTTCATTTCATTAGACATTGCATGAACATGATAAAGAGGGGCAGCTGTAGACACCCAAATTTTGCGTTCCCTGTACTAACCATGACAGGAGGGCAAAATCGTCAATTGAACCGGTTTGCGGGAGCGAAGGAGTGGGCCCAAATGCGAGCGCCCGACACCACCGCAGTGATTGGCAATCAAAGCTGACGTGACAATAAGGCTATCCGAATTTGGCATTCCCGGAAGGTGTGGCACGCCTCCCAATGATTCCCGGAATGTAAAATACGAGCCTGTCAGCGAAAACCAGCGTTATGGCACAAGAATCGAGGCGTAGCACGAAAATCGAGAAAGTCAAGCCAGCCAGCCGCGGATTGATCTGCGACCAAGTGAGTGCGCCAGCACGGAAACCAGGAAATCAGCACTATCAGCTGAGTGCGATGGGAGGTGGGCCAGCCAGCCTATTTCAGCTCATTTCCTCCTGCAGAAGAGGTAGTAGCAGTTTTGGCGGAAGAAGAAGAAAAACAGCAGCAATTTTAGCTCGAAAATAGAGAGAAATAGCAAAAAATGCTTGCAACAATTGAGAGAAAAAGAGAGGAATTTCCCCTTGTTGTTGGGTTATATCAATACATCTCATATTTCACTCAATACACAAGTTTCTACACAATTTTGGTATCATTTGCAAGGTGAAAATCTCCTTATTTTTGCAACTTCTATCATGTCATTTGGCTAAATTAAATTGTAATTTTCAAGAATATTGTTGAACAATCATGGAATCCAGTTTATTTTTGATATGGCTGAGAAAAGAGAGAAAGAGAGAGTGGGAGAATTCTCTGAGAATTGAGAAGAAGGTCTAAAATCTAAGAAGGAAAAAGAAGGGTAGTCAAGGCTCTCCTAATCAATCTAAAGAAGAAATTAAAGGTAATAACTTGGTTGTAAATTTATTTCTTGGTGTTCTTGAGTTTTTGGTTGAGTATGTAGATTTTGGCTTATGTTGGAGTCAAAAATTTGGGGTTAGTTCATGTTATAATCTGAAATTGATTGTTGATTATGATAATACATTAAGAAACGAAAACAACAAAAGTTAAATGGACCAATTTGGTTCAGAAAGAATCCGTAGCGAGTGATTGCGCTAAATTTGTAAAAATTTGTAAAACTAGTATGAATTGTGATTTTAAAGCTTTTATATTGGTTGTTTAAGTTATTTAAAATGTTAGAATCATTGTATACATGTTGGGTATTGATTCTACAAAGATTATAATATTTTGGGTATGTCTAATTTGTTGATAAAATGAAGAAATTGGGAAATTTTGGTCTGGAATTGCACTGATTCGCGAACTGCAAAATTTGGAATCCAGGAGTCTCGCCCCGGCGAGCTCACTTGATAGACTCCACGGCACGCTTGCGTGAGGTGGTCGTCGCCCGGATCGTTTCCAGCAAGTTATGAAGGTGGAACTCTTTCGAATCCTTAATCCCTCGCCTGAATATAGACGATAAACCTTGGAATAGTCGATCAAACAATTTTTGAATGCGTGATGGATGGAACACCAACAATACTTTGACTCTCGTTTAATTCAAACGATAATCTCCATATGATTGAATGATGCGGTAGAATAACGCCACACAGAACTGTGATTTGTTGTATGATAAGTTGATAATTGAATCTCAAGAAAACTAAGAAATTAATCTAGGAATTCTTAAAGAACCAAAAGATGAGAAGAATCTCACAATAATTTCATTAATCAAAAAGTGTGTTTCTATTACATCAGCCATGTATTATATTTATACTAATAGAATAAAACCTTAAAAAAACCCTAAATCCTAAAAGGAATAGAAATCCAATTGGAAATCAAATCCTACCTAACTAATTAATATGGAAATCAAATCATATCTAATAAATATCCTAATTACATTAGAAATCTAAAAGATATGTAAATCCCTAAAATAAAAGAAAAAAAGCTGCCAAAAACCGTGTGCCTCGAAAAATGTGTCAGACAAATTCGCCTATTCTCGCCGGGGCGAGAATGGCCAGAGAGGTCTTCGCCGGGGCGGCTTCAGTTTGGGCCGGAGCGAAAATATCTAGAGGAGTTCTCGCCGGGGGGAGAACAATAAGCCTGCGATTCTCGCTGGGGCGAGAACCCTGAATCCCAACTTCTGAGTTTGTTTTCCGTGCAATCCAACCTCGTGTTGTCCCATGATATAACATAACCTCTTCAACTTTCTTGGACATCCATAACATCGTAAGAACGCTAACCCTTGCATTAATTGACACATATCTTCATTAATGATTAGACGATACCAACGAATATGATGAACACTATTTCGAACGCTTGACTTGCGTTGATTTGGTCTCACTACATAGATCGCATCTAGCAATCCCAAATCACATGAATGACCCTCTCCTCGATGTTCATATGAATTGAGCTCCGATGTAAGCATCCTTGAGTAGATTCTAGCCCAATTTCTTGAATTCATTTCTTGAACCCTCGAAGCTTGAGTAGAGTCGATGACGCTTGATGCGAGCCTGGTCAGGATTGTATCATTCCCCTCCTCTTCAAAAGGATTTGTCCTCAAATCCAACATCTCCCCTTGAAAAAGATATATCCACAAAACTGATCCTACACTCAAACAAACCAAGTTAGAAGCGTCAAACAAAACATAATCATAATTCTCACCAATCACATGAAATATATAAATAAAGTATGTAAGAATATGAAAATAATCAATAGAACTTCCAACTCCCTCAAAACTCAAAATAACAATATCAAGCATCTTCCTCGAGTTAACAAGAATCACTATTGAAGATCTCCTTCCAAATGATGATCGAATCGACATAACCCCATGTAAGCTCGTCGAATCATAACCTTGAAACTTAAACTCTTGTTCTCTTTGACTCAAACACCTCGCCAAACTAACATGATACTCTTGCATATGAAAGCCAATTTCTTCCATAACACTAAACACATAATAACAAACTAAATTAGAAACTAAAATAAAAACACAATCAAAGTTTCTACCTAAGAAATCAAATGCTTATATAGTAAAATAAAAGCAAATAAAACTATGAAAAGTCCTATATCCTCCTGGATCAAATATCAGCATGTAGAACTCTTCATGTAGCATAATCTCCCATCCACGAATTCCCGGATAAAAAACCAACGTGAAGATCTCGTGCATTCGTAAATACTCCCAATGACGAATTCCCGGATCAAAAGTAAACCTTATGATCTCGATCATTTGCACTAACATCCATTCCATTGCACCTGGATCAAAAAACAATCTTCGAAACTTTCCATGGCGCAATTGCAAACATTCTTGAATTCCTGGATTAAACACAAAACCAAACAAATCAACAAGTACCTTTTGCTTAATCATAAAGAAATCAAATAACTCAAAATCACATGCAAAGTATACTAAAACAAAATTCAAAACACTTCCCTTTAGACTTTACATGCATTGCTCGAATTATTTTGCACCACAACTTATATTTCCCCTCTCGACGAGTATAAACCCATCTCGAACCTGCAAAACAAACTCAACCTTTCTCTTCCCATTGGCATTAAAACATCCAAGATCAATTAGGTGAAAGTAGTATGCACACAAGCCAATCATATTTGATATGATATAGCATATACTTTGTAATCATATTCGGTTGTTAAAGGCATTTTACATTATCTACATGGTGCTGTTATATTAAATGTGATAAACCCATAGTTTTGAGCAATACTTTTAGAATCATGATGGGGATCATGCTAATGAGATCTAAATTCAAGATTGCTCACAAACTAAAATTGTTCATAATCGATGGATTACTAAAAAGGGGATTAGTGAATCAGGATAGATTAGTACATACGTTACTTGCTCTTATGAAGAGGATGATTGATCTCATAATCATTTGTGTGGAGACACTAAAGCAAGTATGTAGGTGCTTATTAGAGAATAAGTTCACTGAATGTGGCTCGCTAAGGAATACCTAATGGAGTTTTACTCGCCTGTCAATAGGAATTCCTCTAGTGATAGTAGTACAAGTGATCCTTGGACTTGAGATCATCATAGTATCTTATATATGATGAGTTATACTTTGACATGTCCCTTAAGACCTTTAGGGTATATCAAAGGGTATGATTGGGTATAATAAGTTGTACATGGAGATAGGTGAATGATCAACAAAGAATCTACCACTTCTAGTAAAAGGAGTGAATGTCCTATGTGATTCGATAAATGACGACTCAGAAGTCTTTGGCCAAAGCAGAATGAAATTAGAAAGGAGTTTCTAATTTACATTATCAGAGTTGTGCATTTGAGAATCGAAATACATATAATTAAATAAAATAAGACTTGACAGTAATTCCATGTCTTATATTTAATTGGGACATTGTATGGTAGAAGGATTGAATTGTACGGTAACTATTCACTGAAAGGTTCTTTTGTGATTAATGTTGAAATCTATATTATCTGAAAAGTCGTTGATCGCTAAGAGGGCTTACCCTTATTGTAGAATAAATATTATTTATTTAAATGAATTAAATAGTTTAATTTATTTATTTAAATAAGATTAGAATTGTTCTAATTGATTTATTCACAACCGGTTTAATATGGAGAACCTAAAGGGTCACACCGCAAAAAGAAAAATATTTATTTAAGAAGTAAATGGCATAATTGTAATAATAAGTTAAGTGTATTTAATTTAATCTATGGAGATAGAATAAATTAAATAGCTTAATATTTATTATTTAATATTTTGGAAATATTAAATATAAATTAATAAGAGGAGTCTTAATATTATTATTACAATTACTATTATTTAATTCCTAATAGGGACTGGGAATTAATTAATAGAAGTACTCTCTCATAAATTCCTAATTGGATTAGGAGTTTAATTAATTAAAGGAGTTTAATTAAAATAAAAACCCTAATCCTAAATAGTTTAGGAGGGTTCCCTATATCTATAAATAAGAGGAGTCTTATCATGATTTAGGGTTAGACTGTTAGACAGTTACACACTCTTCCATGAGAATTGGAGAGAGTACTTGTAATTTCTATAGAGATAGAAACTAGAGTTTTGCCAACACCCATCTTCTTGAACAACTATTATTCCTTGGTGGATCAGCTCTAGAGGCCAAACACTTGGGTGGCTAACGTTGATCAAAGGAAGGAATTAATCGGTGGAATTCAAGGAGAACGCGAAGGATTTGGAGGTGAACTCGTACCTGTGGAAGCATGGTTCTACAAGGGTATGATTCTCATACTTTATCTCTTTCGTTTAATTGATAATTAAGCACATGGATGATCATGGTGATGGTTTGTATACAAATTTTAAAATCCGTTTTATCGCGCTTCCGCACTATTTATGTAATTTGATTGCATGTTCGCGCTATATACAAACCTAACAGTGGTATCAGAGCCTAACCTTGTGCTAATTATCAATTATTATGATTCCATGGATGTATGAGTATGCGATTGGATCGATTTTCTGGGCAATGTAAAAAAAAATTCGAAGTCTGCTACGCGGCGCGGCTGCGTCGCTTTTAGTTCATTCTGGAGCGCGGCCGCGCCCGAACCCAGAAAACGTTTCTGGGGGTGCAGCGCGGCCGCGCCGCTCCTAGTTCATTTTGGAGCGCGGCCGCGCCGGTCTGCAGTTGAAAATTTTTCATTTTGATTTTAATTATTTTTCATTAAGATAAAAGGTTTATTTTGAATTGAATATAATTAAAATTAAAAGTTTTATTTTAACTTGGAATTGGATTCTACGTTTCCTAGAATAAAGGAGTTTATTCACATATGAAATAGGATTCCATGTTTTCTTAAAAATAAAGTTGTTTATTTTGATAAGGAATAGGATTTAACATATTTTATTTTTTCAAGCAATTTTAAGTTAAAATAAAGGAGTTTATTTTGAACTTGAAATTGGTTTCCATGTTAATTAAAATAAAAGAGTTTATTTTGATTTAGAATTTGATTAAAAATAAAGGAGTTTATTTTTATTCAAAATTGGATAAAATAAAATAAATAAGTTTATTATGATTTAAATTTTGATTAAAATAAAGGAGTTTATTTTGTTTCAAAATTAGATTTATGTAAACTTTTAATTGCCCATTAAATGATATCAATGCATATATGGAATGGTTTTATTATTCATGAGATGAATGTTATTTATTGATATATATGGAGATGTGTATGATAATAAATAGGGATTGATTTATGGACTACTGACCAATGTGTGATTAGATTTATTTTAGTGGATGCTTGAATGAATGAGTTTTTATAAATGGGGTCTGCGTACCTCGTCTTCTCTAATTTTTCTTGATGTAAATTCTATCTTCCTCCTATGTACCTCCCCTTGACTGCTGATCAAGGTTTCTATTTATTGTAAATAGTTTATGTAATAGGTTTAGTTAGAATTACTTGAAGAATTGGAGACAAAAGAGCAAGGAGCGCTTGAAGACCCGTTTGTAATGAAGCCCGGGTTTAAATGTAATAGTTATATTTAAATTTAATTCTTGCACCCTAGGTTTGACCTTTTAGTTCACTTGGTGGCTCTAGTGAACCAAACTAGAATAAAAGTCCATAATCAGTCCGGGTAGAATATAGTATTCTATATGTGCATGCTTACTATATATATATTATATATTATCCAACATGCTTCGCATGTAAAATAATATGACGCGTATTTTATATATATATATGTGCATGTGTGCTAAACAAGATGAGATTAATAATAACAAACCCCTCAAAGTAATTATATTAAGTCCTAAGCGTTCAAAGATATTTGGAATATCGAACGTCGCCTTCTAGCATGGTAAAACAATAGAGTATTAAATGTTTAATATGAGTTTGTTGTGTCACCACAAGGCAAGTATTAAATATTTAAGATGTTGCTTTATCACATTTGATGCTTATAAATAGACTAAACGATGCTGTTTTGTTGTGTCACCACAAGGACAGTGTTTTTCTTTCGAATATATGAAAGTGCTAGGTTGGACTTAACTTGGATAATTTTGATTCGGATGTGTCACCACTTGATCAAAATAATCTAAGAGGCAAAATAAAAGGAGTTACATAGTGATGTAATTGACAATAGTTGTCTACCTATTTATTTATATATCGTTTGTTGTGTCACTACAAGGCTATATACATTTGAAATGAGATCCTTATTCTCACTAGCAAATATTTAATTAGAATTGCCGAACTATATATATTGAGGGTAATATAGTTTGATGAAAATAGTGAGGTACCAATTTAAAATAAAGACCTAATTTATTTTGGTAATTAATTAATTAAAATGAATGTATGCTAAAATGTTGTTAAATTACAAATTAATTTATAGAATTTTACAATGTCTAATTCACTATCACTGCGGAGCATATTAGATGCTAATTAACTGGACCGAATTATACAGACTAGTTAAAGGATTTGGGAATAGTTCTCAAGGCTGAAAAGCTATCTTATGTCCTTAATATGCCTATCCCTGCAATGGTTTCAGACAATGCCTCAGAGGAAGAGATTGCTACTTTTAGAAAGCGGCAAGATGATGCACTGTAACGACCGTGAATTTTGTATGGCTTTGTAATATAAGCTTATGAATATTATTTAATAAAAAGAATTTTTATTAATATTATTCTATGTGATGTGATTAAAGGTTATATAATAACCTAGATTATGTGTTTGCAATGTTATTAAGTGTTGTTATTTGGTAGGACTTATTAAAATGATTTCGGAGAAATATCGCTAAAATTCTATTCGCGGGTTACTATTCGCGTGGGCACTATTCGCCCCAAAAACGTCTTTTTCGTTTATTTCGAATTTTCTAATTTTTGTCATAGTGTAAATATGATTGAGTAATAATCCAAGTGTTGGATTTTATTTTAGCCAAATTTGGGATTTAATTAGAAGCCCCAAATTACTTGAGGGTGGCCCAAACCCATGACCCACGACCCGACCCACAACCCAACCCATGACCCATGAGGGAAATGGGTTAAACCATCAGCTGATTGAATGAAGAAGAAGAACACGGGAAGAGAAGAATGAAGAGGGAAGGAACAATGAGAATCAAGAACATTTTGGGTGAAGCAAATTCTTGCATTTGGGAGAGCAAAATGGAGGAAGAACAATTGGGACAATGAGAGGGGAGTTACCCATACATGGGAGAGGCCAACTTCAGCTTCCCATACATGGGGAGCTGATCACACCAAGCATGCTCAACCATTCCATCCTCCAAGGAAGCTCAGTTCATCCCTCTATATATACTACCCCATTGCTTAGCCTCCATTCCTTTCATTTTGCTAAGTGTTGCAGCTGGATATTGAGAGAGTGTAGGAATTAAGTGTGTACGACTGGTTTGAAGGAAGAAGAAGAAGTGGTGTAGCAGCTGAGTATCAATCCCATTTTCATCCTAGAAGTTGCTTCAAGAGGTTAGTGTTGTGAAACCTAACTCATTTCCATAGTTGCTTCAATTCTTAGTTTGATTTTGCTTATTTTGTGGGAGTTTATGTTGCTGAATTGTTTAGTTGTTCATGGGCTTATAAGAGTGTTGATTAACTTTGTAAACCTTGTTAATGATATGTAAAAGTGGAACAAAGAATGAGAATCGAACCTATGCATAAGGAATCAAGAATGGACATTAATGGACTGTTGGACATTGTGGACTGTTTTGGACAATTAGACTTTGATGAAACTTAGTTTATGGTTGGTTGAATGAATGTTTGTGTATGCCCATAATGTGTTATGAAGTTGTGGGTATTGATTTCATTTGGAAATCTGGACTAGAGCATAATTAAACTCTACTCCAATGTGAGTTTGTAAGTCATGCCACCAACTATTTGGTTTAATGTCCAAGAGAATGATTTCTCTAAAGATCATGAGAACTAGTTATGATTAATTGTTGAAATGATGTTATAATGCATGGTTGAGTAATAGAAACATGTTTTTAAGCCATTGTATTGGTTGTATAAGGGTTATGAAGCAAAGAGGGAGAAATCAATTTTGTTGTTAAGGTTCTGCAAAAGCAAAACAACCTGGAACTCCCTGTATCTGGAATAGCGCGGCCGCGCTACTCCCAAGCCTAAGGCTAGCGTGCCCGCGCAGGCCTGCAGAGGTGCAAAATTTTGCTGCTTTATGTTGTTGATGTGGTGTATATTTACATAGACCCAACATGTTATAAATACCCCAAAGCATATGTATGGCATGTTAGTATAATGTTAGAATAACCCCAAGCATCTAGAGGTTGGTTAGAGTAAGAAATAAACCAGAAAGTTGCTACAGAAGGAGTAACGCGGCCGCGCTACTCCCAGGCCAAAAAGCAGCGCGGCTGCGCCGTGCTGCAGAGTCGCCAAGTTTTTTCTTTTGAGAACTGAAGCTTGAGGGAAGTGTATATGAGCCTCTTAAGCAGTAACACATGAAGCATGCTATTAATTAGTTAGCCAAGCAGGAAACGACTTAGTCCCGCGAGGTTTTGCTTAATTAAATGAATAACTTAGTTGCGTTTTTCGTTTGGCTTTCAGGGGGCGCTACCCCCTACTCCCCCGCCAGCTCACCGGCGAGGGTAGTCGTAGTGGCAATCAATGTTCGTAATGATTATAATGTGTTGATTAATGTGAGCCAATGTTGGGTGTTTATTGTGAGACTAATTGGTATGTGAATATGTGTTTAAATGCGTAGGACATATTTGAAGGACGATTAACGTCAAATAGTAGTAGCGCGTAAGGCAAGTTCTTCTTAAACCCTTGTCTAACCCTTGTGATGGGTAAGTTCTCTAACTTCATTCATTTTTGCTATTGAATGCAAGTTCCTTATCTTTTACCAAAGACGTAAATTGTGCAGATTTGCTAATCCTTGTTTAAATTGGTATTGAACAAATATTCTATATTTTCCTAAAGCACACCAATGTGGTGTATTGAGCAAGTTTTCTAATCCTTGTCTAATCCTCCTGCTAGGCAAGCTTATCAACTTCATTCGGTTATATTCTTATGGATGTTATTTAATGTTCAAAGTTCATATTTGCGCAATACATATATTATTGTGTGAATTCCATACTTATGCGAATCTTTCATATTCGCACAAGCGTTCAAGATATGTTATTGACATAAACTGTTAAAGCTTTTAAGTTCACATTATGCATGAACTGTTTACGAAGAGTGTCAATGCCATTTAATTCGGCTAGACTAATGTCCATGATTTAGAAAGCTATCCAAACCAATTGTTTTGGTGCGGACTCTTTGCAGAGATGAACAACCCTCATAGTAGGGAAAAATATATTTTTAGTCGGGGAACCGACACGCGCGTAAGTAGAACATTTGAGGCTTATGCATAACGCCGGGTATTTTAGGTTGATCACCTATTGTACCTGTATTTGTTGTTGTGGAGTTAATAGTGTAATACTGTTAATTCTAATAAAAGGTAAGTGCCATGGTGGCCACTCAGTGATTCCTGCAATTGTAACAAATTTGAAATTCTTGAATTCGTTTGATATTCATGCAGTCCATAGTGACTCATCAGTAATAACAGAGATTGTTATTATAACTTAAGAAATCTTACTTTTGATTATGCATTATCATTATTGCTATACTTGTTGGGCAAATTTGTTGCTCACCCTTGCTTCCTTAAAATATTTCAGTGGTTACCCATAGAGGCGAGAGCTCGGGAAAGGATAAAGGCAAAGGCAAAGCTACAGATTAGCTTTGTCCTACAATGTTATGATTTATGTTTTGTATTATGACTCGTTTAGAGATTATGTATTAAGTTATGTCATGTATTCAGACTTATGCATTAGTCATTGTGTAATATGTTATGTCAGGTATTTGTATTGGTATCGAGACTTGGGACGAGAGTATTTATGTTATATCAGTGTAAATATTCCTATTATTCCGCAATTAGTTGTTAATAGTATGTGTATGAGTTGCATAGTGATGCACCGGATTCGAGGTTAAGGTAACCCGAATTTGGGGGCGTCACAGGTTGGTATCAGAGCCATAGGTTATAAACCTTAGGAAATAGAGAGTCCTTAGGCTATAACCTTGGAGAACATAGAGAAATAGAAAGCAATAAAACTCATGTAGAGTTTACGTGATATAGACTTCGATTAGAAAGTTAGTAGTGCCGTGAAATGAATTTTCATTCCATGTAATGGATTTATATTTTGTTAAGAGATACTGATAGGTTTCGTTTATTTTGTCTTGTGTTTGTAGTATGCCAGAGATGGGCGAGCCAAGCAGAATTATGGAGGAAAAGCCACGCGACATCCATGTGGTGTTCGAGTCACCCCTTATAGTTGAGCCTATTACGGCAGTGTCCCCAGCCGAAGAGGAATATGTGATGGAGTCTGATCTAGAGGAAGACCCGGAGGGGGACTTCGAGGAAGACCCCATAGGCAGTGATTCCTTAGATGAACCAGGAGAGGTGCCCCATGATGGTACCACATATGAAGACGATCTGTTAGGGGAGTATGCTGATCGCATCATCGAGCTAGAGGATACAGTCCGAGAGTTGGAGCAGGAAGCTCAGGGACGACATGAGGTCTCCGAGCAGTTAGGGGCTATGGTCTACCGTCTCATGGCAAGGAATGTAGAACTGGTAGGAAATCTAGAGCAGTCCGAGCAGCGGGCAGGGAGCCTACAGGTGGAGAAGGAGGCTTTGCGAGCCCAGCTAGAAGTAGAAGTAACTGACCGCATCCAAATTGAGGAACAGCGGGATGACGCCTTAGAGCGAGCTGATGACCTAGAAGGTGAAGTGAGAAGGAAGAGGAGGAAGATGAACCGGATGGGCTATGCGTTCAGCACGACTACCGGTAGATGGATAGATGGTGTCTGGCATTATCCGGCCGAGGAGGGGCAGACTCGCCACACTCTGAGTCGAGATCTGATGGTCCGTATGGGACATTTGGAGTATAACAGCGCCGTGGAGCGCGGTATGCTTGGTTAGACTAGTTAGTTATGTGTTTAGCAGTACATGATTTTGTATATGTAAATCTTGACCTTTTGTATTATGTGTGGGATAAGTTTTGTATACCTCAAGTCTTTATGCTTGACAGAGGGTACTATGTTAGTAAATCCCCATCTTTTGTGTATTAGGGGTGAATGGTGACGTTCATAGCAGCGTGCTGGAGGACGATCACACATGATGTACTGGCTATTGACTTATTAATGAAATGTTCTTGTCAAATGTGTTGTTTAATTGTTGCATTCCTTGGTAAACATTTACATGGTATAGTGAGATAGTAACAGTTAGTTTTATTCCATTAAACAGAAGATGCCGCCGCGTAGAATACCTGTTCAGTGAACCCCTCAAGGGTCAGTGAACAATGAAGGAGGTCAAGCAGACCCCATGCAATGGCTAGCAGACCTACTTGAGGGAGTGTTCCAAGGCAGGAATGCAAGACCCGGGAACCCAATTCCCCCAACTGCCCCGATAGCAAATTTTAAAGACTTCAAAAGTGTGGGACCCCCAGAGTTCAAAGGGACGACTGACCCGATAGAGGCCCAGTCTTGGGTCAAAGAAACCGAGAAGGCTTTTACCATTGCACGCGTGGGAGAGGACCAGAAGACTGCATTCGCCACCTATATGATGAAGGGAGAGGTGAATTATTGGTGGGAAGCCAATCAGCAACGGGCTGGAGAAGGAGTAGTGCCGTGGGAAAGATTCAAGGAACTGTTCTTCGAGAATTACTTCCCGACGAGCATGAAGAGTCGGATGGAAGTGAAATTCCTAGAACTTAAGCAAGGGGATATGACAATGGCACAATACGCCGCCAAATTTAATGAACTCGCATGCTTTGCGCCACACCAAGTGGATACAGAAGAGCACAAGGCACAGCGGTTCGAACAAGGGTTGAAGCCATGGGTGTACAGTAAGGTGTCGGTGCTCCAAATCGAGACCTTTAATGCACTCCTAGAGAAGGCCATCATAGCTGAGGGTGGAAGTGAGGCCTTGAGTCAATATAACAAGGAAAGGAAGAATAAGAAAAACGGAGGCGACCATCGTGGAGGAAGTAGTAGCGGAGGAAGCAACTTGGGGAAGAGAAAGTGGGATAACAGTAACAATAGTACCAACAATAATCCGACCGAAAGCAATCAGGGAGGATTCAAAAAGAGAATCGAGGCATGTTCAAAATGTGGGAAAAACCACCTGGGAGAATGTTGGAAGGGACGCAGTGTCTGCTATAACTGCGGCTAGGAGGGTCATATAGCACCAAAATGCCCAAATCCGAAGAAAATCCGTGGATGTTTCGCTTGTGGATCGGTCGAGCATCAGATCAAGGACTGCCCCCAGAAAGGAAGCAGCGGGGGAAGCGGCTACAAAGGAGGAAGCAACAAGCCAACGACTGGTGGGCCTGTTCAGCCTAGTCGACTAACTGCTAGGACATTCAACATGACGGCCCAGGATGCCATAACTTCAAGAGACGTGGTGTCAGGTATTATCCCGATCAATGATATAAATGCTTACGTATTATTTGATTCGGGTGCTACCTATTCGTTTGTATCTGAGGAATTTGCTAGTCGATTAAATTTACCCCAAGAACGACTAGATAATCCCTTGAGCGTAGAAATTGCTAACGAGGAGGTAATTCTCATAGAATTCATATACCGTGATTGTAATGCTGTAATTAGGGGTCATAACCTAAAGGTAGATTTGATCCCGATTAAATTAGGAGAGTTTGATGTAATACTGGGAATGGATTGGTTATATAACCATGCTGCAATAATTGACTGTCATAAGAAAAGTGTGAACCTTCAGACCTCGACCCGATCGAGGGTAGTGTTTAATGGTAGCACATCGCTTAGACGATCGTGTTGTCTTACGATGATGCAGGCCAAGAAGTTACTAAGAAAAGGGTGCGTAGGCTATTTAGCCTATATTGTAGACACGAAGAAGGAGGGAGTAGAAATAACAGATATACCAATAGTGAAGGATTTTTCAGACGTGTTTCCAAGCAATTTACCCGGTCTACCGCCAGACAGGGAAATTGAGTTTGCGATAGATTTAGCGCCAGGGACGACACCAATTTCGAAAGCCCCGTATCGCATGGCGCCAGTGGAAATGAAGGAACTGTTGATACAACTTCAAGAATTGCTGGACAATGGGTATATTCAGCCCAGTGTGTCTCCATGGGGAGCACCAGTCTTATTTGTCAAAAAGAAAGACGGAACGATGAGGCTTTGTATCGACTACCGAGAGTTGAACAAGGCGACAATCAAGAACAAGTATCCGTTGCCAAGGATCGATGATCTTTTCGATCAACTGCAGGGAGCAAGACGTTTCTCAAAGATAGATTTGAGGACTGGATATCACCAGTTAAAGGTGAGGAAGGAGGATGTGCCAAAGACTGCATTTCGAACGAGGTATGGGCACTACGAATTTTTAGTGATGTCTTTCGGTCTGACGAACGCGCCAGCAGCATTTATGGATTTGATGAATCGAATTCTCAAGCCATACTTAGACAAGTTTATGGTAGTTTTCATCGACGACATCCTAATCTATTCAAGGACCAAAGAGGAGCACGTCGACCACCTGAAGGCGATACTAGAGACACTGAGAAGAGAGAAGTTGTACGCAAAATTTTCTAAATGCGAATTCTGAATGGAAAGGGTACAATTTCTAGGGCATGTTATAGACAAAGATGGAATCTCAGTGGACCCTGCAAAAGTGGAAGCAGTGAGTAACTGGGATCAACCGAGGACGCCAACGGAGGTGCGGAGTTTCTTAGGGTTAGCTGGGTACTATCGGTGATTTATCCAAGATTTTTCTAAGATAGCGACCCCGTTGACCAATCTAACGAGGAAGACTGTGAAGTTTGTGTGGACGGAGAAGTGTGAGGAAAGCTTTACAGAGTTGAAGAAGAGATTGAGCGAGGCACCTGTGTTATCCTTACCGGATGATACAGGAGGTTTTGTAGTGTACAGTGATGCGTCACACCGAGGTCTTGGTTGTGTTCTTATGCAACATGGCAAAGTTATGGCATATGCGTCACATCAATTGAAGGACTATGAAAAGCGATACCCTACCCATGACTTGGAATTAGCCCGCGGTAGTTTTTGTCTTGAAGATTTGGAGGCACTATCTTTATGGGGAGAGATGTGAGATATATATGGACCACAAAAGTTTGAAGTATATCTTCACACAGAAAGAGCTCAATATGCGACAAAGGAGGTGGTTGGAATTAATCAAAGATTACGACTGCGAAATTCTTTATCACCCAGGGAAGGCAAACGTAGTAGCAGATGCGTTGAGTAGAAAAGGAAGGGAGAACTTGTTCAGGCTGACAACACACGAGGAGCTAGTGAAGGAAATGACACGACTAGAGATAGAAGTGAAAAGTCCGGAAGTGGCAGCGGAGCGTTTATTCGTAATGGAAGCTCGTCCGACATTACTAGACAAAGTAAAGGAGGCACAGAGAAATGATGAGGAATGTGAGAAGGTATAGGAAAGAGTAGCAGAAAACAATGGAGAAAAGTTCAGGTTGGGTAAAGATGGTATCTTGCAATTTGAAGAACGTGTGTGGGTGTCAGCCGCGACCGAACTAAGAGAGGCAATCTTGCATGAGGCACATAACTCACCATATTCTGTTCACCCAGGAAGCACAAAAATGTACAGGGATCTTCGTAAACATTTTTGGTGGCCAAATTTAAAGCGAGAGGTGGCAGAATACGTCAGTAGGTGTCTCACCTGTCAACGGGTCAAGGCAGAGCATCAGAGACCAAGTGGACTACTTCAACCACTGAAGATACTAGAATGGAAATGGGAGCACATTACGATAGATTTCGTAGTGGGACTTCCAAGCACACAGAAGGGCTATGATGCAATTTGGGTTATTGTGGACCGATTGACAAAGTCAGCCCACTTTCTACCGATAAAGATACGATTCAATTTGAATCAATTAGCAAGGTTGTATATAAAGAAAGTTGTTTCAAGACATGGAGTGCCGGTGTCAATCGTTTCTAATCGAGATCCGCGCTTCACGTCAAATTTTTGGAAGAGCTTGCAGGAAAGAATGGGAACACAACTGAGGCTAAGTACGGCTTATCATCCTCAAACTGACAGACAGAGTGAGCGAACAATACAGACGCTGGAGGATATGCTTAGAGCTTGTGTGATGGATTTCAAGGGAAACTGGGATGACCACTTACCCCTCGTGGAATTCGCTTATAATAACAGTTATCACGCAAGTATCGGTATGCCGCCGTACGAAGCTCTCTACGAAAGAAAGTGCAGAACACCGTTATGTTGGATGAAGTCGGAGAGAGACGACTGTTGGGGCCAGAACTAGTTCAGCAAACGACAGATATTATTGGGACAATAAGAGCCAGATTGGTAGTAGCCCAAGATCGGCAGAAGAAATACGCAGATTTGCACCGTCAAAGCCGAGAGTTTAAAAGTGGTAGTTTTGTGTTTTTGAAGGTATCTCCTTGGGAGGGGAAGATCCGATTCGGCAAGAAAGGGAAGTTGAGTCCGAGGTTCGTAGGACCGTTTGAAGTCTTGAGAAGGATAGGCGAAGTGGCATACGAGGTAGCTTTACCTCCCGAGCTGGAGCATATCCACAATGTGTTCCATGTCTCAGTGCTACGACCATACAAACCCGATTACAAGCACGTTATATCCTATGAGCCCATCCAGATCGAGAAGGATCTCACGTACGAGGAAATTCCTATTCAGATAACTGATAGGAAGGAGCAAGTATTAAGGAATAAAGTTATACCTTCTGTGAAGGTAGTTTGGCGAAATCACGATGTCGAGGAGGCTTATAGGGGGAGGACCGGAGGTTCGTTTACGGGGGAGTGTAGAGGATAAAATGAGGAAGAATTATCCCCATCTTTTTGCTTAGTTGTAATTCTGGGGACAGAATTCTTATAAGGAGGGGAGGATGTAACGACCGTGAATTTTGTATGGCTTTGTAATATAAGCTTATGAATATTATTTAATAAAAAGAATTTTTATTAATATTATTCTATGTGATGTGATTAAAGGTTATATAATAACCTAGATTATGTGTTTGCAATGTTATTAAGTGTTGTTATTTGGTAGGACTTATTAAAATGATTTCGGAGAAATATCGCTAAAATTCTATTCGCGGGTTACTATTCGCGTGGGCACTATTCGCCCCAAAAACGTCTTTTTCGTTTATTTCAAATTTTCTAATTTTTGTCATAGTGTAAATATGATTGAGTAATAATCCAAGTGTTGGATTTTATTTTAGCCAAATTTGGGATTTAATTAGAAGCCCCAAATTGCTTGAGGGTGGCCCAAACCCATGATTCATGACCCACGACCCGACCCACGACCCAACCCATGACCCATGAGGGAAATGGGTTAAACCATCAGCTGATTGAATGAAGAAGAAGAACACGGGAAGAGAAGAATGAAGAGGGAAGGAACAAGGAGAATCAAGAACATTTTGGGTGAAGCAAATTCTTGCATTTGGGAGAGCAAAAGGGAGGAAGAACAATTGGGAGAATGAAAGGGGAGTTACCCATACATGGGAGAGGCCAACTTCAGCTTCCCATACATGGGGAGCTGATCACACCAAGCATGCTCAACCATTCCATCCTCCAAGGAAGCTCAGTTCATCCCTCTATATATACTACCCCATTGCTTAGCCTCCATTCCTTTCATTTTGCTAAGTGTTGCAGCTGGATATTGAGAGAGTGTAGGAATTAAGTGTGTACGGTGGTTTGAAGGAAGAAGAAGAAGTGGTGTAGCAGCTGAGTATCAATCCCATTTTCATCCTAGAAGTTGCTTCAAGAGGTTAATGTTGTGAAACCTAACTCATTTCCATAGTTGCTTCAATTCTTAGTTTGATTTTGCTTATTTTGTGGGAGTTTATGTTGTTGAATTGTTTAGTTGTTCATGGGCTTATAAGAGTGTTGATTAACTTTGTAAACCTTGTTAATGATATATAACAGTGGAACAAAGAATGAGAATCGAACCTATGTATAAGGAATCAAGAATGGACATTAATGGACTATTGGACATTGTGAACTGTTTTGGACAATTAGACTTTGATGAAACTTAGTTTATGGTTGGTTGAATGAATGTTTGTGTATGCCCATAATGTGTTATGAAGTTGTGGGTATTGATTTCATTTGGAAATCTGGACTAGAGTATAATTAAACTCTACTCCAATGTGAGTTTGTAAGCCATGCCCACCAACTATTTGGTTTAATGTCCAAGAGAATGATTTCTCTAAAGATCATGAGAACTAGTTATGATTAATTGTTGAAATGATGTTATAATGCATGGTTGAGTAATAGAAACATGTTTTTAAGTCATTGTATTGGTTGTATAAGGGTTATGAAGCAAAGAGGGAGAAATCAATTTTGTTGTTAAGGTTCTGCAGAAGCAAAACAACCTGGAACTCCCTGTATCCGGAGTAGCACGGTCGCGCTACTCCCAAGCCTAAGGCTAGCGTGCCCGCGCAGGCCTGCAGAGGTGCAAAATTTTGCTGCTTTGTGTTGTTGATGTGGTGCATATTTACATAGACCCAACATGTTATAAATACCCCAAAGCATATGTATGGCATGCTAGTATAATGTTAGAATGACCCCAAGCATCTAGAGGTTGGTTAGAGTAAGAAATAAACCAGAAAGTTGCTACAGAAGGAGTAGCGCGAGGTCGCGCTACTCCCAGGACAAAAAGCAGCGCGGCCGCGCCGTGCTGCAGAGTCGCCAAGTTGTTTTTTTTGAGAACTGAAGCTTGGGGCAAGTGTATATGAGCCTCTTAAGCAGTAACACATGAAGCATGCTATTAATTAGTTAGCCAAGCAGGAAACGACTTAGTCCCGTGAGGTTTTGCTTAATTAAATGAATAACTTAGTTGCGTTTTTCGTTTGGCTTTCAGGGGGCGCTGCCCCCTACTCCCCCGCCAGCTCACCGGCGAGGGTAGTCGTAGTGGCAATCAATGTTCGTAATGATTATAATGTGTTGATTAATGTGAGCCAATGTTGGGTGTTTATTGTGAGACTAATTGGTATGTGAATATGTGTTTAAATGCGTAGGACATATTTGAAGGACGATTAACGTCAAATAGTAGTAGCGCGTAAGGCAAGTTCTTCTTAAACCCTTGTCTAACCCTTGTGATGGGTAAGTTCTCTAACTTCATTCATTTTTGGTATTGAATGCAAGTTCCTTATCTTGTACCAAAGACGTATATTGTGCATATTTGCTAATCCTTGTTTAAATTGGTATTGAACAAATATTCTATATTTTCCTAAAGCACACCAATGTGGTGTATTGAGCAAGTTTTCTAATCCTTGTCTAATTCTCCTGCTAGGCAAGCTTATCAACTTCATTCGGTTATATTCTTATGGATGTTATTTAATGTTCAAAGTTCATATTTGCGCAATACATATATTATTGTGTGAATTCCATACTTATGCGAATCTTTCATATTTGCACAAGCATTCAAGATATGTTATTGACATAAACTGTTAAAGCTTTTAAGTTCACATTATGCATGAACTGTTTACGAAGAGTGTCAATGCCATTTAATTTGGCTAGACTAATGTCCATGATTTAGAAAGCTATCCAAACCAATTGTTTTGGTGCGGACTCTTTGCAGAGATGAACAACCCTCATAGTAGGGAAAAATATATTTTTAGTCGGGGAACCGACACGCGCGTAAGTAGAACGTTTGAGGCTTATGCATAACGCCGGGTATTTTAGGCTGATCACCTATTGTACCTGTATTTGTTGTTGTGGAGTTAATAGTGTAATACTGTTAATTCTAATAAAAGGTAAGTGCCATGGTGGCCACTCAGTGATTCCTGCAATTGTAACAAATTTGAAATTCTTGAATTCGTTTGATATTCATGCAGTCCATAGTGACTCATCAGTAATAACAAAGATTGGTATTATAACTTGAGAAATCTTACTTTTGATTATGCATTATCATTATTGCTATACTTGTTGGGCAAATTTGTTGTTCACCCTTGCTTCCTTAAAACATTTCAGTGGTTACCCATAGAGGCGAGAGCTCGGGAAAGGATAAAGGCAAAGGCAAACCTACAGATTAGCTTTGTCCTACTATGTTATGATTTATGTTTTGTATTAAGACTCGTTTAGAGATTATGTATTAAGTTATGTCATGTATTCAGACTTATGCATTAGTCATTGTGTAATATGTTATGTCAGGTATTTGTATTGGTATCGAGACTTGGGACGAGAGTATTTATGTTATATCAGTGTAAATATTCCTATTATTCTGTAATTAGTTGTTAATAGTATGTGTATGAGTTGCATAGTGATGCACTGGATTCGAGGTTAAGGTAACCCGAATTTGGGGGCGTCACATGCACAGTTGGCTCAATGCATCATGCTCGCATCCATGAGTAACGAGCTTCAGCGTCAGCATGAAACTATGGATGCTCCTACTGTACTCCGGCAACTTCAAGGAGTTGAATGGTGAGGAAAGTAGGACTATTAGATATCAGATATCTAAAGAGCTTTCCCGATCTAGAATAACCGATGACACTACAGTATAGACAAATGTCCTCAAAATGATCAATCTGATTGAACAATTGGGACAACTGGGTTTTAATTGATGGAGAGTTGATCCAAGATTTGATCTTGCAATCACTTTTGGACACTTTCTCACAAATTGTTGTGAATTTCCACATGAAAAAGCTATATGTCAGCCTGCCTGAGTTGCTTAAACATGTTGAAAACTATAAAGAGTCACTTTCCAACCAAGAAAGACCAAGTCTTACTGGTAGATGATTCTTCCAGGAAGTGGAAGAGGGTCAAAGGATCTTCTTAAAAGAAGAACAATTCAAAGAAGGTAAATGGAAAGGAAAAAACAAAGGACAATAAGAACAAGACTAATGCAGATAGCAAAGGAGTTTGCTTCCACTGCAATAAGCCTGGATACTGGAAAGGAAAACTGTAAGAAGAATCTTACAGAGGCTAACCAGAAGAAGCTTAGTGAAGCTTCGGTTACAGATATAGGTTTGTTCATGATTAAAATAAATCTTTCTGTAAGTCAAGGTTCTACTTGGGTATTGGATACCAGCTATAGTTCTCACGTATGCAAACTAATGCAGAGACTAAGCATAAGTAGAAAGCTAAACAAAGAGTAAGTAATCTTATGTGTGGAATGGAGCAAAGGTTGCTGCATTAACCATAGAAACTTATAGTTTAGCATTGCCTACGGGCAAGTCTATTAAGTTAATAAGTTGTTATTATGTTCCAGTTGTCATTAAAAATATTGGAACTTTCGTTGTTGGACAAGGAAAGTTCTGGTATTATTTTTAAGAACAATTGTTGTTCTATTTATAATGATAATGTTTTGTTTGAAACTGGAAGATTACTTGATAGACTTTGTATACTTGACTTACATGAAAAATAATTTTATAAATTGAACAAACTAGTAAAAGAAAAGGAGATGGTCATTCAAAGAGTTGAATGTGTGTATTTGATGAAATACAAGTCTGAATCATTTAAAATGTTCAAAGAATTCAGAAGTGAAACAAATTGACAAAGTATTAAGATCCTTTGATCAGATCGAAAAAAGAATACTTGTGCAATGAGTTTCTAGATCATCTCAAAATGGTATTTTCTTATAATGGAAACCTCCTGATACGCAATAATTGATTGGTGTATCTAAAAGGAGAAATTATACCTTGTTGAAAATGGTGCAGTCCATAATAATTTTTACTGACATTCTAGTATCTATCTGGGTTATACCCTAGAAACGGCTGCATATCTACAAAATAAGGTAACCTCAAAAATCTGGCCCCAAGACTCCATAAAGGTTATGGATAGGGAGGATTCCTATTCTTAAGTATGTTAAGATAAGGGGTTGTCCAACTTATGTGAAAAGGTTTCAAAGATAAGTTTGCGACAAAATCTGACAAGTGCAGACTTGTGGGATATCCTAAAGTAAGTTTAGGGTATTATTACTATAATCCTACATACTGCCTTCTTAGATAAAGGTGTTTATCATTGAAGGAGCTAGTGGGAGGGGTAATAGATCTTGAAGGAGTTCAAGAACCACAAAGCACTTTAAGTCGAACCGAGGAACCTGTAGATAGACCTATTGTACCACAACCGAATCGTAAATCTGGAAGAGTACCGAAGATACTTGGGAGGTATAGATTCATCATAGAGGATGATGATGAGGTACGCATCATAGAGGATGATGATCCAGTTATATACGATGAGGCTATGAGTACTAGACACTCAGAGAAATGGCAGATGGCCATGAAATCCAAAATGGACTCCATGTATGAGAACCAAGTATAGACTCTGGTTACTCCACAAAAGGGCATAATCCCTAGAGTGTGAATATGGGTCTTTAAGAGAAAGACTAAGGCATATGGCAAGGTGGAGACCTATAAGACCAGACCTGTTTAAAAGGTTTTTCAAGTCAAGGAGTTGACTGTGATAAAACCTTATTACCGGGTAATGCTCAAGTCCATTTGGATTTTACTTGCAATTATAGCTTATTACGAAATCTGGCAAATGGATGTGGAGACATCCTTCCTCCATGAAGACTTGAGGAGAATGTATGTATGATACAGCCAGAGGAATTTGTTTCAAAGGTTGAAGCAAATCATGTATATAAGCTGCAACGATCCATTTATGGATTGAAGCAAGCTTCTCAAAAATGGAACATTCATTTTGATGAGACAATCAAAAGAGTTTGATTTTATCAAAAATGAGAATGAACCTTGTGTGTACAAAAGGGTCAGTGGGAGCGCTGTGACATTCTTGGTATTATATGTTGATATACTACTGACAAGGAATAACACACCAATGCTACAATCAGTAAAGATAAAATTGTCTAAACATTCCTCCATGAATGACTTGGGAAGAGCATCCTATAAATTGGGGAAATAAATCTATATAGATAGATTTAAAAGGATGTTCGGCTTGACCCAAGGAACGTATATTCATTTGATTGTAAAGGCGTTTAGCATGGCAAACTCCAAGAGAGGTCTTATGATGATGAGACATGGAGTGTATCTCACTAAAATTGTCCCCAATTGAAAGAGAGATCGCATGAGTTACTACAATGTATGCAATGAATATCCTAGGCTTGATGTTGATCAGTCATATTCTGGAGATGAGCACTGTAAGACAATGATAAACATCTTTAGGTACTTAACCGGTACTAAAGATGTTGTGACACCCCCAAATCTGGGTACTTAATTTCCCCCTGATTTGGTGTTCACTATCCCATTCATTCACATCTAACTACCCATAATTAAGCAATTAAAATAAACTTAATTAATCATCTCCCAAACCGGGTTACATCAATAATTAAAAACCCAGGTCACCACAACCTTAATACATCAAATGCGGAATATATAAAAAAAAGTCTAAAACAAGTCTGGTACAAATGTTCATCAATTAATTAATAAATCTAGAACTATTTCTGCATCTTGCCCTTGCCCTTACTGGTGGACGGCTCGTCCTGCTTCTCGGGCTTAGCTGAAATGATTAGTGCAAGAGTGAGCAAACAATTGCTCACAAGTATGATAACAACAATATTTAAATGAAAAGGATTTCAAATGAGGAATAACAGTCTAAGAGTTCGTTAGAAAGCTCGATTCACGGAAAGATAGATTTCAAAATATAGAAATTTTATCTGAGGGTCACAAGACCTCGAACTATGTCCTAGGTTGACAAGTATTTCTACTGTAACCTTTAACAGTCATAAAGACTATGGACCAACATCTCGTACTCAGGGGGATCAGCCCTTTGTACAATGTATTGTGCACAAACATTTTAACGCTGTCGCGTAAGTAATCCCCTATAATAGGGTTGTTCATCTCAGTTTATCGTCTGAATCCATACCAAAAAGAAAATTGGCTTGGAACAAGTATAGAAAACATTCTAAGTCTTTGAAACACACATCAACTAAGGACTAGCTGAATCAATAAGGGTTTGCTAGTCTAATTCATCAATAGAGTTTGTTCAATAGGAACTATATTTGAAGTTTGAATAACAATCAATGATTGAAGTAAAGCTCAAGTATATGATAGTAACCTTGCTTGATTAACAATAAGCTAAGGTAAATATTCTTGCTCAATGATAGTAAACTTGCTTTAAATGAAATAACAAGTTTAGGATAAAAAAAAACTTGTTCAACATAAAAGTAATAGGTTGAGATAAGGAACTTGCTATAAATAACTTTCAAGTTTAAGGGAGGAAAACTTGCCTCAAGCGTAGAGTACAAATTTAAGTAATTCACGATCCTTAAATAACCTAAACATTTAATTATAAAATTGTAACATAATTAGTCACAAAATTAAAAGCATTTAAGGCTTGCTCTTTATCTCATTTAGCATACCATAGTCAACAAATACTAGTTTAGCAACCATCTTGGTAATACATTAGTCACATTAATAAGTTTAATTATGCATCATAACTTCCAAGAATAAAATAATAAATTTTTTTTTTAAAACAGTAGTGTTTCTCGCCGGGGCGAGAAAAACTTAACAAAATTGTCGCCGGGGCGAGTCTATCGCCGGGGCGGCATTTTGCTTAACTATTTTGTCGCCGGGGCGACGATGTCGCTGGGGCGAAGAAATCAGTTCATTTCTATCGCCGGGGCGATAGACTTGACTGTCGTCTTCCCCAGCTCGCGAACCAGTGAAAACTTAGGCCAAATTTGGCCAAAATTTTCCGAATTCTACCATCCAGAAAACAAATTAAGTATATCTAGACATCATATAAGATACAAAACATTTACCCAACATGTTTCTAATCAATCTAAACATTATAAAACACATGATTAACCAATTTAAACCAAAATTCACTGTTAAAACCAAATATTCAAGTTTTAACCATTTTAATAAAATCAAACTCTGTAAACTCATTTTTCAACCAATTAAAACAATTCTTTTTGCATTACTCATGTTTTTCATCATACAATCACAAACAATTATTAATCTATCGAGTAACAACTAATTTAAGCATCAATTTTCATACATATATCCAATTCATGAAGTAAACTCTGTAAAAAAAACTAGAAACTGATTTCAAAGACATATTTTCATGAATTAACCATTCAAATTAACCTATAATCATCACATAACCATCTAACACATGCGTTCTAACATTTTTTAAAAACCAAGTAATTCATGAATTTAGCATATAAATTCATATATAGAGAAAATAAAACATAGTAAATAGTTTATACCTTCAAATTCTTAGAAATTTGATTAAGCTTCCTTGGTTTTGGAAATTCTTTCTCCAATCTCCAAGCTTCTCTCTCAAATTCTCTCTTTTCTCTCAACTCTCAAATTCTCAAGCTCTGCTCTCTGTTTTCTCTCAAACTCTGATGTTCTTCTTCTTTTCTCTCTGTTCTTCTCTTTTCTTTTCTTTCAACTGACGTACTTTCTTTTAAAAAAATAAAACTGATGCAAATTAAAAACTAAAATAAAAACTGATACTTAATACAATAATAACGTATCATCAGTTATAAAATTTCAAAAGCCATAAGGCTTGTTTGGCAAAGCAAGATTAAAATAATCCATTATTCTAACTAAAGGCTTGTTTGGCAAAACACAAATAAAATAACTCATTTTTCCAACCAAAGGTCATAAGGCCTAGTTTGGAAAAACAAAATTAAAACTCCTTTCATTTATTTTAATAAACCAATATAACATATAGTTTAAAATAATCACACATTTAATTCAATTGAACTTATTATAAAATAAATTCAATTAAATATAATTAACTCAAAGAATAATTTCATTTAACAAATAACAATAATACCAAATAAATTCTCTTATTCAAATAAATTATTTATTCAAATAAACCTTTTCATCATCTAATTTAATCATTAAATTAAATTAGAATAAACATAACAAATCACATTTAAATAATATTTAACATTTATTAAACTCAACAAATACCCACATTTAACTCAATAAATTAATAAAAATATTTATATAACTCAATAAATATTTTTATTCAATCATAAAAATTGCATTCGTTACATCTTTCCCTCCTTAAAAGGATTCTGTCCCCAGAATCACAACGCAATTAAATCGTCCGTTACATTTTCTCCCCCCCTTACAAAGATTCTGTCCCCCAGAATCGCAATATATATAATTAAACAAACAATTGAGGGTAATTCTGCATCATTTGCTCTTCGAGTTCCCACGTTGCTTCTTCAGCATTGTGGTTTCCTCCATATTACCTTTACAGAAGGTATCACTTTACTTTCTAAGGACTTGTTCTTTCCTGTCCACTATTTGTACAGGAACCTCTTTATAAGACAAATCTTGCTCAAACTGTATCGGTTCATACTCTATGACATGTTTATAATCAGACTTATACGGTCGTAGCACCGATATGTGGAAAAACATTGTGAATGTGGCCTAACTCAGGAGGTAAAGCTACCGCATAAGCTACCTCACCCACCCGTTTCAGCACTTCAAAGGGTCCAATGAATCGCGGACTTAGTTTACCCTTCTTTCCAAATCTGATTTTCCCTTTCCAGGGAGATACTTTGAGAAACACGAAGCTGCCGACCTCAAATTCGCGATTGTGTCGGTGTTGGTCAGCAATACTTTTTCTGCCTGTCTTGAGCGGCTATCAGTCTGGCTCTTATTATTTGAACAATCTCAGCAGTTTGTTGCACCAGCTCGGGTCCTAATAGTCGACGTTCACCAACCTCATCCCAGCATAACGGAGTTCTGCATTTCCTTCCGTACAACGCTTCGTAGGGTGGCATGCCGATACTGGCGTGATGACTGTTGTTGTAAGAAAATTCGACCAAAGGTAAATGATCATCCCAGTTGCCCTTGAAATCCATTGACACACGCTCTCAGCATGTCCTCCAACGTTTGAATTGTTCTTTCACTCTGGCCATCGGTTTGAGGATGATAGGCTGTTACTCATTCGCAATTGTGTCCCCAAACAAGTTTGCAGACTCCTCCAAAACTTTGATGTGAACCGCGGATCCCTGTCTGACACTATTGATACTGGAACAACACCGTGCCTCGAGATAATTTCTTTGATATATAACTTCGCCAGCTGATCTAAAGTGAATCTGACTTTGATTGGTAAAAAGTGCGCTGATTTCGTCAGTCGATCCACGATGACCCATATCGCGTCATATCCCTTCTGAGTAGCTGGAAGACCTACCACGAAATCCATCGTGATATGCTCCCATTTCCATTTCTGGTATCTCCAAAGGCTGTAGCAAACCACTTGGTCGTTGATGTTCTGCTTTTACTCGCTGACAGGTTAGGCACTTCGCAACACACTCATCAACCTCTCTTTTCATGTTTGGCCACCAGAAATGTTGGCGAAGATCTTGGTACATCTTCGTACTTCCTGGGTGAACCGAAAAATCTTGATAACTATGGGCTTCGGGTCAAAATCTCTTCTCTGATCTTTAGTTCTGCCGGAACCCAAATTCGGCCTTCGAATCTAAGCAGTCCTTCAGTGTCAACTTTGTATTTAAGCTTTTCGCCCTCAAGCAATCTTTTCCGTATCTCAGCACATTCCTCATCTTTTGAGTTGCGCTTCCTTCACTTTTTTTCCACCAGAGTTGGTTGGGTTTCTATCTGAAATAATTTTTTCGGTCGACGTCATTTGATTCTTTACTTCTAGTTCCAACTTAGCCATTTCCTCCACGAGCTTCTCCTAGGCGGTTAACAAAAACAATTTTCTCCCGACCCTTTCTGCTCAAAAGCGTCTGCAACCACATTGGCTTTTCCCGGATGGTATAGGATTTCACAATCATAGTCCTTGATTAACTCTATCCATCTCCTTTGCCGCATATTCAAATCTTTCTGTGTAAAAATATACTTCAGACTTTTTATGGTCTGTGTATATTTCACACTTCTCCCCATAGAGATAGTGTCGCCAGATTTTCAGAGCAAACACCACAGCTGCTAACTCTAAGTCATGGGTCGGATACCCTTTTTCATAGTCTTTTAGTTGGCGCGATGCATATGCAATAACCTTTCCATTCTGCATCAACACACAACCAAGTCCCTTATGCGATGCGTCGCTATACACCACAAAATTTCCTGTATCATCTGGCAAAGACAATACAGGTGCCGAACTTAGTCTCTTCTTTAGTTCTTGGAAAACTCTCTTCGCACTTCTCCGTCCAAACAAACTTCACTGATTTTCTTGTTAAATTCGTTAACGGAGTGGCGATTCTCGAGAAATCTTGAATAAAACGCCTATAATATCCTGCCAAACCTAGGAAAACTCCTCACTTCTGACGGTGTTTTCGGCTGATCCCAGTTTATCACAGCTTCGACTTTTGATGGGTCTACCGATATTCCGTCCTTATATCAATCACATGCCCAAGAAATTGCACACGTTCCAACCAAAATTCGCACTTCGAAAATTTTGCATACAATTTCTCTTTCCTTAACGCCTCTAATGTCACCCTCAAATGCTCGACGTGTTCTTCCTGAGTTTTGGAATATACGAGGATGTCGTCTATAAAACACCACTACGAATTTATCCAGAAATGGTTTGAACACCCTATTCATTAAGTCCATGAATGCTGCAGGCGCATTCGTTAAACCAAATGACATAACCAAAAACTCATAGTGACCATATCTAGTTCGAAATGCCGTCTTTGGTATATCCTCCTGTCTCACCTTCAACTGATGGTACCCACTTCGTAAATCTATCTTTGAAAAGTACCTTGCCCCCTTTAGTTGATCAAACAGGTCATCGATCCTTGGCAACGGATACTTGTTTTTGATCGTGACCTTGTTCAATTCTCTTATAATCAATGCAAAGACGCATTGATCCATCCTTCTTCTTAACGAATAATACCGGCGCTCCCCACGGCGAAACGCTTGGTTGAATATACTTTTTATCTAGCAACTCCTGTAGTTGCGCCATCAACTCCTTTAATTCCACTGGAGCCATTCGATACGGGGCCTTCGATATAGGGGCCGTTCCCGGTGCTAAATCAATCACAAACTCGATTTCCCTATCTGGCGGTAATCCTGGTAAATCTTCAGGAAACACGTCCACGAAATCTCTAACCACTGGTATCTCTTCCAACTTTGCACCTTCCTTTCGCATATCAACTATGTAGGCTAGATACCCTACACAGCCTTGCCTCAACATCTTTCTGGCCTGCATCATCGTCAGACAACTCGCTTGTCTAGGCGATTTGCTACCATAAAATACAACCTTTGACGGAGTCATAAGGTTTATACACTTCTTTTGACAGTCAATGACTGCCCCATGATTAGTCAACCAATCCATACCCAATATAACGTCAAACTCCCCAAGTCGAATTGGGATCAAGTTTACCGTCGTTATCTGACCCTTAATATCTATTTGACAATCCTTGTGGATAAGTTTAACAGGAATTATTTCCCTATTCGCAATCTCTATGTTCATAGGGTAATCTAGTTCTTCCTGGGGTAATTCTAAGTTCTTAGCAAAATCATCGGATATAAATGAGCAAGTAGCACCCGAGTCAAACAATACATAAGCATTAATATTATTGACTGGAATGATACCTGACACCACATCCTTTGACTGCACAACGTCCTGCACCGTCATGTTGAACGTTCGAGCGGTAGGTCGGTTGGGCTGTGTCGGTCCGGTGATAGTCAGATTACCTCCACCGCTGCTCCCTTTTCCTGCACCAGCTCCTCCTGTAGCTGTTTTCTTAGGGCACTCTCTGGCAAAGTGATCCTTCGACCCGCAAATGAAACATGCTCCTTTCTTCGGATTAGGGCAATTTGGTGAAATATGGCCCTCTTGTCCACAGTTGAAGCACACCCGCTTACCCTTCAAACAAGCACCCATATGGCTCTTCCCACAGTTGCTGCACACCTCTATCTTCTTCTTCTGATTACCCTGCTGACTTCCCACAGAGTTACTATCATTCCACTTCCTTTTCTGATTACTGCCCCCATGGCTACCACTTGCTTTGTTTTCATTCTCATTCTTCTTTTTCTTCTGCTCCTGGTTGTACTTTGACAGAGCATCACTGCCTCCTTCAGCGATAATTGCCTTTTCTAGCACTGCCGCAAATGAAACTTAGTTGAAAACAACGAAACTCTACTATATAACCAGGGTTTCAGTCCCTGCTCAAATCTCCTAGCCTTCCGCTCATCCGTGTTAACCTGATATGGCGCAAACCTTGCCAGCTCATTGAACTTTGCAGCATATTCAGGTACCGTCATAGTACCTTGCTTCAGCTCTAGGAAACTGCACTTCCATCTGGTTCTGCGCGCTTACTGGGAAGTACGTCTCGAAAAATATTTCTTTAAACCGCTCCCACGGTATTATACCCTGACCACCACGAGTTTTGTTTGCCTGCCACCAGTAGCTGGCTTCTGATTTCAGCATGAATGTCGCAAATGCCGTTTTCTGGTCTTCACCGACTCTGGCGACATCGAACACTTTCTCCATCTCCATGATCCATGTTTGAGCTTCAATCGGATTCATGGAGCCCTGAAATTCTGGAGGTCCGACAGCCTTGAAGTCTTTTGAAGGTCGTGGCCTGCGCTTGGGGTTGGTTCGCAAAGGCTCCCGTTAACAAATTTACCAACTGCTGCATGGGATTAGCGTTGACTTCTTCGTTGTTAGTAGATCCCTCGGGGGTCTGTTGACGTGTTGGTTGTCTTCTTGGAGGCATTTTACTGTTAAGAAATTCTCGTTATTAAACTATTGCTCAATTACTCAAACATTTAAGTCTTAACTTAAACATTTATGAACAACACTTAAATACATAACACATCTAATAAACTTTTCACATTTTATTCATTAACTGCTTAAAAACATAATAGAGATAACATCGTAGTTATTTACATCAAATCATCTATCCTGAAATCACAAAGTTCCAGGATTACATCATTATTCTATCCCATTAAATAAACTGGGATTAATCAACTTATTAACTCATAAATTTCATAATAACATAACTAATCATAATCTATGATGACATCCCACGACGTACAGCTTCCTGGCGTTCCTGCTCCATAATGCGTGTCATCATCCTACGATCCATCACATCTGGATGACGATTAGCTCGATCTTGAGCTCTGTCTATGGTAGTATGAAAAATATACTCCATCTCATCAATCTTGGCCTTCTTTGACTGCATTTCACACTCAACACGATCTGCACGATCAGCCTCCCTCAGCCAAGCTGTCTCCGCTCTCAGCCCGCTTAGCTGACTCCTCTTTCAACTCATCTCGTACAATCTCATTCCTGGCTATCAACTGTCCGCGTCGATACTCAGACTGTGCTAGCCTCTGCTCAGCCTCTGCAAGACGTGAAGAAAGGTCTTGGATCTCAGCATCCTTCTGCTCTAGAGTGGTTTGACGTTCTGCAGCCTGTTCCTCTAACTCCTCCTTATCACTCTCTACATGAACCAACTTCCACTCCACGTCTCCAAGACGTATGTCTAGCTTCACAATCTCACTGCTCTTCTGCTCCAAATCAGACTGTCACTCCGCCAGCTGCCTCTCTAACTCCTCCACTCTGTCCTGCAACTCTATGTTGCGATCATACACCTGCTCGTACATCTGAACACCCAAAGTAGATAATGATATCCCCTCAGGGTCTTCCTCCTCCTCCTCAACCTCTTCAGGGTCCTCCTCAGGATCCTCCTCAGGGTCCTCCTCAGGATCAGTCTCAGGCTCATACTCGTGACCTGTAACTGTAACCAATGGAGATAGCTCCCTCTGCACTAGCTGCTCATGAACCACGTGAATATCTCGGGGCTCCTCCTCCCTAGTCTGGCTGGGCTCTCCTCTATCAGTCATCCTGACAACAAAGTTTTAAGTTTTATTTACTAATTGACAATACTCGATAGTACTCGCGAGCACATAAGTTTATTATCAAATAAGCACATAGCACATAATCATTTTGTTGTCTTTTATGAATTTCCGTAATTCATTCCTTAGAACTCGATAAGAGTTTATCACCACTATATTCTCTATCTTCTAAAAGGCTACTACCCTAAGGTTTTCCCCACCTAAAGGTTCATAACCTACAACTCTGATACCAACCTGTGACACCCCCAAATCTGGGTACTTAATTTCCCCCTGATTTGGTGTTCACTATCCCATTCATTCACATCTAACTACCCATAATTAAGCAATTAAAATAAACTTAATTAATCATCTCCCAAACCGGGTTACATCAATAATTAAAAACCCAGGTCACCACAACCTTAATACATCAAATGCGGAATATATAAAAAAAAGTCTAAAATAAGTCTGGTACAAATGTTCATCAATTAATTAATAAATCTAGAACTATTTCTGCATCTTGCCCTTGCCCTTACTGGTGGACGGCTCGTCCTGCTTCTCGGGCTTAGCTGAAATGATTAGTGCAAGAGTGAGCAAACAATTGCTCACAAGTATGATAACAACAATATTTAAATGAAAAGGATTTCAAATGAGGAATAACAGTCTAAGAGTTCGTTAGAAAGCTCGATTCACGGAAAGATAGATTTCAAAATATAGAAATTTTATCTGAGGGTCACAAGACCTCGAACTATGTCCTAGGTTGACAAGTATTTCTACTGTAACCTTTAAACAGTCATAAAGACTATGGACCAACATCTCGTACTCAGGGGGATCAGCCCTTTGTACAATGTATTGTGCACAAACATTTTAACGCTGTCGCGTAAGTAAATCCCCTATAATAGGGTTGTTCATCTCAGTTTATCGTCTGAATCCATACCAAAAAGAAAATTGGCTTGGAACAAGTATAGAAAACATTCTAAGTCTTTGAAACGCACATCAACTAAGGACTAGCTGAATCAATAAGGGTTTGCTAGTCTAATTCATCAATAGAGTTTGTTCAATAGGAACTATATTTGAAGTTTGAATAACAATCAATGATTGAAGTAAAGCTCAAGTATATGATAGTAACCTTGCTTGATTAACAATAAGCTAAGGTAAATATTCTTGCTCAATGATAGTAAACTTGCTTTAAATGAAATAACAAGTTTAGGATAAAAAAAAAACTTGTTCAACATAAAAGTAATAGGTTGAGATAAGGAACTTGCTATAAATAACTTTCAAGTTTAAGGGAGGAAAACTTGCCTCAAGCGTAGATTACAAATTTAAGTAATTCACGATCCTTAAACAACCTAAACATTTAATTATAAAATTGTAACATAATTAGTCACAAAATTAAAAGCATTTAAGGCTTGCTCTTTATCTCATTTAGCATACCATAGTCAACAAATACTAGTTTAGCAACCATCTTGGTAATACATTAGTCACATTAATAAGTTTAATTATGCATCATAACTTCCAAGAATAAAATAATAATTTTTTTTTTAAAACAGTAGTGTTTCTCGCCGGGGCGAGAAAAACTTAACAAAATTGTCGCCGGGGTGAGTCTATCGCCGGGGCGGCATTTTGCTTAACTATTTTGTCGCCGGGGCGACGATGTCGCTGGGGCGAAGAAATCAGTTCATTTCTATCGCCGGGGCGATAGACTTGACTGTCGTCTTCCCCAGCTCGCGAACCAGTGAAAACTTAGGCCAAATTTGGCCAAAATTTTCCGAATTCTACCATCCAGAAAACAAATTAAGTATATCTAGACATCATATAAGATACAAAACATTTACCCAACATGTTTCTAATCAATCTAAACATTATAAAACACATGATTAACCAATTTAAACCAAAATTCACTGTTAAAACCAAATATTCAAGTTTTAACCATTTTAATAAAATCAAACTCTGTAAACTCATTTTTCAACCAATTAAAACAATTCTTTTTGCATTACTCATGTTTTTCATCATACAATCACAAACAATTATTAATCTATCGAGTAACAACTAATTTAAGCATCAATTTTCATACATATATCCAATTCATGAAGTAAACTCTGTAAAAAAAACTAGAAACTGATTTCAAAGACATATTTTCATGAATTAACCATTCAAATTAACCTATAATCATCACATAAACCATCTAACACATGCGTTCTTCTAAACATTTTTAACCAAGTAATTCATGAATTTAGCATATAAATTCATATATAGAGAAAATAAAACATAGTAAATAGTTTATACCTTCAAATTCTTAGAAATTTGATTAAGCTTCCTTGGTTTTGGAAATTCTTTCTCCAATCTCCAAGCTTCTCTCTCAAATTCTCTCTTTTCTCTCAACTCTCAAATTCTCAAGCTCTGCTCTCTGTTTTCTCTCAAACTCTGATGTTCTTCTTCTTTTCTCTCTGTTCTTCTCTTTTCTTTTCTTTCAACTGACGTACTTTCTTTTAAAAAAATAAAACTGATGCAAATTAAAAACTAAAATAAAAACTGATACTTAATACAATAATAACGTATCATCAGTTATAAAATTTCAAAAGCCATAAGGCTTGTTTGGCAAAGCAAGATTAAAATAATCCATTATTCTAACTAAAGGCTTGTTTGGCAAAACACAAATAAAATAACTCATTTTTTCCAACCAAAGGTCATAAGGCCTAGTTTGGAAAAACAAAATTAAAACTCCTTTCATTTATTTTAATAAACCAATATAACATATAGTTTAAAATATCACACATTTAATTCAATTGAACTTATTATAAAATAAATTCAATTAAATATAATTAACTCAAATAATAATTTCATTTAACAAATAACAATAATACCAAATAAATTCTCTTATTCAAATAAATTATTTATTCAAATAAACCTTTTCATCATCTAATTTAATCATTAAATTAAATTAGAATAAACATAACAAATCACATTTAAATAATATTTAACATTATTAAACTCAACAAATACCCACATTTAACTCAATAAATTAATAAAAATATTTATATAACTCAATAAATATTTTTATTCAATCATAAAAATTGCATTCGTTACAGATGTGATCATGATTCATGGTATGTCTGAATAAAAACTAGAGGGCTTAACAGACTCAAGTCTTTCAGACTGACCAAGATGATAATAAATCCACTTTAAAGTAAATTGTTACCTTGAATGGTGGTGCAGTGAATTGGAAAGGTTCCAAACAGCAAAGAGTTGCTGGTTTAGTGACAAAGACAAAGTATATAGCTGTAAATGAATCTGCAAGTTGATTGTTTGGATGAAAAGTTCATTACAGAACTAGGAATAGTTCCTAAGTCTCATCTTGGATTTAAACAAGAGTTGTGGCACTTTCATTTGATTAGTGGAATCACTGAAAGAGGAAAAGTCATTATAGAGATAGTGGACTCTCGAGAACAACATTGCATATCCATTTACTGAAGCTTTATCCAAACAGCAGGATGATCGTCACTTAGAGAAGAAGGGTATTAGATACCATGGCGATTGGCTTTAATGCAAGTGGGAGATTGAAAGTAGTATGCACACAAGCCAATCATATTTGATATGATATAGCATATACTTTGTAATCTTATTCGGTTGTTAAAGGCATTTTACATTATCTACATGGTGCTGTTATATTAAATGTGATAAACCCATAGTTTTGACCAATGCTTTTAGAATCATGATGGGGATCATGCTAATGAGATCTAAATTCAAGATAGCTCACAAACTAAAATTGTTCCTAATCGATGGATTACTAAAAAGGGGATTAGTGAATCCGGATAGATTAGTACATACGTTGCTTGCTCTTATGAAGAGGATGATTGATCTCATAATCATTTGTGTGGAGACACTAAAGCAAGTATGTAGGTGCTTATTAGAGAATAAGTTCACTGAACGTGGCTCGCTAAGGAATACCTAATGGAGTTTTACTCGCCTGTCAATAGGAATTCCTCTAGTGATAGTAGTACAAGTGATCCTTGGACTTGAGATCGTCATAGTATCTTGTGTATGATGAGTTATACTTTGACATGTCCCTTAAGACCTTTAGGGTATATCAAAGGGTATGAGTGGGTATAATAAGTTGTACATGGAGATAGGTGAATGATCAAACAAAGAATCTACCACTTCTAGTAAAAGGAGTGAATGTCCTATGTGATTCGATAAATGACGACTCAGAAGTCTTTGGCCAAAGCAGAATGAAATTAGAAAGGAGTTTCTAATTTACATTATCAGAGTTGTGCATTTGAGAATCGAAATACATATAATTAAATAAAATAAGACTTGACAGTAATTCCATGTCTTATATTTAATTGGGACATTGTATGGTAGAAGGATTGAATTGTACGGTAACTATTCACTGAAAGGTTCTTTTGTGATTAATGTTGAAATCTATATTATCTGAAAAGTCATTGATCGCTAAGGGGGCTTACCCTTATTGTAGAATAAATATTATTTATTTAAATGAATTAAATAGTTTAATTTATTTATTTAAATAAGATTAGAATTGTTCTAATTGATT
This sequence comes from Aralia elata, assembly GCA_034770075.1. Taxonomy (NCBI): domain Eukaryota; kingdom Viridiplantae; phylum Streptophyta; class Magnoliopsida; order Apiales; family Araliaceae; genus Aralia; species Aralia elata. The sequence continues at coordinate 335,669 of JAVJAP010000197.1, read as the reverse complement.
TATTCACAACCGGTTTAATATGGAGAACCTAAAGGGTCACACCGCAAAAGGAAAAATATTTATTTAAGAAGTAAATGGCATAATTGTAATAATAAGTTAAGTGTATTTAATTTAATCTATGGAGATAGAATAAATTAAATAGCTTAATATTTATTATTTAATATTTTGGAAATATTAAATATAAATTAATAAGAGGAGTCTTAATATTATTATTACAATTACTATTATTTAATTCCTAATAGGGAATGGAAATTAATTAATAGAAGTACTCTCTCATAAATTCCTAGTTGGATTAGGAGTTTAATTAATTAAAGGAGTTTAATTAAAATAAAAATCCTAATCCTAAATAGTTTAGGAGGGTTCCCTATATCTATAAATAAGAGGAGTCTTATCATGATTTAGGGTTAGACTGTTAGACTACACACTCTTCCATGAGATTTGGAGAGAGAGTACTTGTAATTTCTATAGAGATAGAAACTAGAGTTTTGCCAACACCCATCTTCTTAAACAACTATTAATCCTTGGTGGATCACCTCTAGAGGCCAAACACTTGGGTGGCTAACGTTGATCAAAGGAAGGAATTAATCGGTGAAATTCAAGGAGAACGCGAAGGATTTGGAGGTGAACTCGTACCTGTGGAAGCATGGTTCTACAAGGGTATGATTCTCATACTTTATCTCTTTCGTTTAATTGATAATTGAGCACATGGATGATCATGGTGATGGTTTGTATACAAATTTTAAAATCCGTTTTATCGCGCTTCCGCACTATTTATGTAATTTGATTGCATGTTCGCTCTATATACAAACCTAACATTAGGTGCATCAACGGAAAAGAAATATCACATCCCACTTCAAAAGATGAAAACTCACTAGCACACTTGATACTATGATGATCACTTACAAATTTAACAAGTGCTAAAGAATTTTCCCAAGAATTGACAAAACTAGGAATATCATCAAAACAAATATTATCAATTTTTCCCATGTATGAATGCAAAATATGATTTAACATGAAAACATTTAATGCATTAGTTAATCCCAATGATTTTAACTAAACATGTATGTAAACCATATCTCAATCCAATCCGATGATAATCACTTTTCAATTCAATACCCAATGATAGTAATTCTTTCCCACTCAAGACAACATTCTCAAAATTATGCAATGATAACAACTCTAATGGAAAGATATTACCAAATGATAGCAAATCATGCAATGAAAATTTCTCTATTGAAGAATCATGATCACTACCATTATCAATTAACAACATGTCATGTAAAGATTGACCAAAATCTAATTCAACATGTGAATGAAAAACCCTTGAATGAGTTTCATGCAAGTACAAATGTTGAAAACGAGAATTCCCACAATAATCACTAGAATAAATTCTACAAAGATATGAACTTTGATAATGAGAATTTACCAAATGATAGTAAAAATATTGACAACGAGAATATAACGCATGCTCATAAACTAACTCGACAAATATCAAATATCCTCCATAGTTTATGATAAAGACGATTCTACCCTCAAAATAGCCAAACACAAATTTATCCATGGAAGCATGCAAAACATGTTTTAAATAACTCATGAAAACACTAGATGCATCAGTTAATCTAACCGAAATAACTAACCACCTATACAAGTTACATGTAAACACAATTTTCCATTTATTACAATCTCTCATGCTAAATTGACTAGGCAATATCATCACATGGTCATCACCCAATGTACACAAAACATAAGTACTATGCAATTTATCACACATATTATCTAAGCAAAGAAAAATATATCGATACTTGTTTACCAATTCTAAATCAATGAACAAGCTCGGCATTCTATCTTCCTTAGGTACTATAATCTCCTGAATAGCACACACACTAATGCATTCATCCACGATACCCACTTTGATGAAGTTGGACTCCAACAACTCTCCAACCCGCCTTGGTAACTCCGTCGTCTCCTCGGGAATACTACAAGCTGGCTGATATGAAATGATAGCTCGGGGTATATCCTCAATCACCTGTATAAGAGAAACAACAGAACTAGACAAAGAAGAGTTAATCCGGTTAGTATTCAAAAGCGCCGTCTTGTACGAATGTACAGTCATTGGCTTTTCAAAATACAACTCACTTTCCAACTCACTCTCCTCTCTTTTTTCACTCTTACTCTCCACTGTTTCTTTCTCTCGTTTATTTTCATTCTCTCCATTTTTTTTATTCTCTTGTTTCTTTTCATTCTATTTTTCACACTCAATCTTTTTTTCAATTTCTTTTTCACTTTCTTTTTGTCGTTTACTTTCACTTGTATCTTCTTCCTTTGAATCATGGACTTCATCTCGAACATCGGAACTTAACAACTCTCCTTGGATCGCATATTCTATTATCTCTTCTTCCATCTGCCTCGATTGATCTTGCTCCTTTTGTGCCTGTCGGGCGTTTTGTAGTTGCCTCGCCATCTCTCTGAATGATCCCATGACTTCTTCTTGGTTTTCCTTGGAAAATACTAGTTCCCTATACACCTTAGGAGTTTCTCGTGATTGTCTCCAATAAGAATCCCCATGCCTATGATCCTTCCTTTCATCATCCCAATTTGAACGCATTGAAGGTTGATCGACATATCTTAGAGTTGCACATTCATTCCTCCTATTAGGTTGTCCTGGAGCATACCGCTTTCTCATCACGGTTTTCAACTCTTCCCAGGTCTCGATCAGACGTTCTCTATACCTTTTTCTGCTACGCACAAATTCAGCCCACCATGTAGCTGCATAATCAGAAAAATCTTGAATTGCAAGTTTGAACTTCTTGTACTCGGAATAATTATGATAGCCAAACTCTCGTTCCTTCCTTTCCTCCCAACTCAAATAAGCTTCAGGATCGCGCCTACCTTGGAAAGATCTCTTTTGCCACTCATAATTATTTTCATAATTATATCCATACATGATTGCTGCAAAACAAAGGTTAGTAGATAAAGAAAGATTTCCTCACACACTCCCTTACGTGTTTCGCTCAAACAATGTAACACACAATTATGAAAACACTCGTGTATCGCTCAATAGGCTTTTACCCTCAATTAATCTCACACTCTTGCCTTTTACCACTCTAATTCCCTCTTATAAGTTCTTTTTGAATTCACCAAATAAATATCTCAGCTTTTCTATCAATCCAACAAGAACTTATCACAAAACAAAATATAGCAAGTGTGACGTACGATAACCACCAAATTTTCACGATCACCAATTAAAATACTCTTGAGTGAAATCCCAATATCCTCAAAATTCACAAATTCCAACAATAGAATCAAATAATAACTTCTTCAATACGATCCCAATAATCACGAACTTATGAAACCCAAGCAATTGCAACAATAATAATTTTCCCTCTTTTTTTTTTTACTCACGAATTTTTTTTTTACTCGCAAATTCAAAGAAACAATAAAGATAGATACTTAGCTAGAAAACGCAGCTCTGATACCAAATGATAGACTCCACGGCACGCTTGCGTGAGGTGGTCGTCGCCCGGATCGTTTCCAGCAAGTTATAAAGGTGGAACTCTTTCGAATCCTTAATCCCTCGCCTGAATATAGACGATAAACCTTGGAATAGTCGATCAAGCAATTTTTGAATGCGTGATGGATGGAACACCAACAACACTTTGACCCTCGTTTAATTCAAACGATAATCTCCGTATGATTGAATGATGCGGTAGAATAACGCCACACACAACTGTGATTTGTTGTATGATAAGTTGATAATTGAATCTCAAGAAAACTAAGAAATTAATCTAGGAATTCTTAAAAAACCAAAAGATGAGAAGAATCTCACAATAATTTCATTAATCAAAAAGTGTGTCTCTATTACATCAGCCATGTATTCTATTTATACTAATAGAATAAAACCTTAAAAAAAACCCTAAATCCTAAAAGGAATAGAAATCCAATTGGAAATCAAATCCTACCTAACTAATTAATATGGAAATCAAATCATATCTAATAAATATCCTAATTACATTAGAAATCTAAAAGATATGTAAATCCCTAAAATAAAAGAAAGAAATCTGCCAAAAACCACGTGCCTCGAAAAATATGTCAGACAAATTCGCCTATTCTCGCCGGGGCGAGAAAATTTGAACTAGGGTTCTCGCCGGGGCGAGAATGGCCAGAGAGGTCTTCGCCGGGGCGAAAATATCCAGAGGAGTTCTCGCCAGGGCGAGAACAATAAGCCTGCGATTCTCGCCGGGGCGAGAACCCTGAATCCCAACTTCTGAGTTTGTTTTCCCTGCAATCCAACCTCGTGTTGTCCCATGATATAACATAACCTCTTCAGCTTTTTTGGACATCCATAACGTCGTAAGAACGCTAATCCTTGCATTAATTGACACATATCTTCATTAACGATTAGACGATACCAACGAACATGATGAACACTATTTCGAACGTTTGACTTGCGTTGATTTGGTCTCACTACATAGATCGTATCTAGTAATCCCAAATAACATGAATGACCCTCTCCTCGATGTTCATATGAATTGAGCTCCGATGTAAGCATCCTTGAGGAGACGATGCGAATGACGCGAAGTAAACTCGAATAAAATAGTGAATGATATGAATGAAGTTAGAAATTCTTAAAGGAAGATTTGAGATATAAATAGAAGATTCAAAGAATAATCTTGAAGAGTTATGAAAGATGAGAACCAGGAGTTACTTGACTCCAGTAATAAAGATGGTGTTATTAAATAGACGATGTCTATAAGATGAAAATGGTATTAATGATAAAGATGAACTCTAATAGAGTTTAGAGAATTCATGTGAGACAAGATAATGAAAAAATGATTAGGTTCAAAGAAGAACCTGAAGAGCTAAAAGAACAAGGAACACGTGAGTTGATTAATCATAAGATAACATGATTAAAGAGAAGAATAAAGAAGATCGTAGGATGAGATGATCATGAGATAAGAAAGAATCGTAAGAAGAGATGATGATAGAACGAGATCACGATGTGATCTGCTAAAGTTGTAAAATGTCAGAGGATCTTAAATGATTGAATAGTTGTATCATGATGCTATAAAGAGATGGTACTATGAAATAGTACGAGATAAACTCACGATGAGTTATGGATGATGAAATACGAGAAATTCGTATCAAGCAAAGACTTAAGTTAAGAGCAAGATGAAATTAGGTGGGATTTCAATTGAGGACTCATGTTAGTGGCTGAGTTGTACGATTCCTGGTATGGGACGGGAATTTGTGCTTGGTTTGAAAACTACTTAACTTCCTATATTAATATAGTGGTTGAATTGAACAAATCCTGGTATAGGATGGGATTTGTCCATGGTTTAACAACCGCTCAGCTTCCTATATTGATTAGTGGTCGAGTTGGTTCGACAACCACTTAGCTTCCTATATTGATAATCATTGAAATATTGGTGTCGCACTATCTATATACATATGACGAGAAGGTGATTCTTTTCTCATATTTATATTTGATAGTTAGAGAATATTTAAGATTAGGTACGGTTCTTAAACTCATACGTATGGTAAGTTCGTGACTCATAATCGTATGGTGGAACCCCTCAGCGAATGGACGATTTTGGTCTAACTAGGATAAGTTCCTAAAACCATATGATTATGGTAAGTTCCTGAACTTCCAAGGTGTGGTAAGTTTGATGAACTATATTGGGTATAGAAAAGTTATGCTATAGATAGCATTGATGATATTGAAGAATGATAGAATGATTGAGTAATGAAGCAATGGAGTAAAGATTGAAGTTGATGGAGGAGAATTGGATATTCCGAATCTTCTAGCTATGCTAGATTTTCAAAATTTATTGACATCGTGCTGATATTCGCAAATTTTGTGTTCTCGAAAATATATTGCGTCAATGTTTGAACCAATAAGTTTTAAAAAGGTGCTATTATTTGTACGTCTATGCTAATTGTTTCAGCTAAACAAAAATGATTTGAAACTATCAAAATGTATTTTGAACGACTAGGTCATCAATGCAACTGAACCTAGTGTTGGATGTGATCGAAGGATCGTCAGCCCACTATGGTATGATGTAGTATGACAAAGTCCTAAAATGATGGTATCCTCAAAGTACTATTAAGACGGTACGGTATCATGACGTCATAAAAGTATTTTATTTTTTCTTTTAAGCTATGAAAAGATATGCCAATTGAGTTGGTTAAAAGTGTTTTGACTAATATCCGAATTGTTGTTCAAGGTCTATGCTAATTGATTCAGCTAGACAACTATTGAAAGGTGTTTATGAAGTTCAAGAGTTCTTTGAGATTTTATGCCAAATCAGTTTATTCTGGTGCGGAATTTGTATTAAGTCTGAGGTGAACCCACCCTGTAATGGGGGATACGCAATAGCGTTAATATATATGTGCACAATACATAGTACGAAGGGCTGATCACCTGGAGTACGAGAAGAGATGGTCCATAGTCTTTGACTGTTAAAAGTTACGGTAGAAATATCTGTTAACCTAGGACAAGGTTCAAGTCTTTACGACTCCTCAGCAGGATGTTGAAAGTTTTTGAATTTATCTTTAAATTCCTAAACTATTCATACTGCTTCCCAATTATTAAACAATTGTGGAAGATTCTTATTCTCTTGAAGGTGGAAGTGGAAAGAAAATATTCCTTAAGAAGGGATAGGTTATAAAATATGGCATGTGTTGATGAGTAAGTTAAACAAACTATAATAAATCCAAGAAAGAAATGAAATTCCAGAGAGGGAAGAGATAAATTTAATTGATGATGACTAATGATGAGAAATTTTTAGAAGAGGAAGATGAGAAGAATGCAATGATCTTAAAAAGATCCCTAGAGAAAGAACTTGGTCACAGAACCCAATGAATAGGTAGGGATTAACGTAAAGTCCATTTTGATAGCTGGAAGGAACGAATATTAGTAAATCAAAATTTCGAGGATGAAATTCTTAGAAGAAGGGGTGAATGTAATATCCCGAGTATTTGTACGATGATAAATCAGAATATTTTATGATTACAACGAGTATGTTATGCAATGATCCTTAGAAAAAGGAAGTAAATGTGTTGAAGGGTGAAAGAATATATAACACTCGAAGTGTTCCATGTTTAAGAGAAGGTGATGAAATAAAACCTACACTAAAGCAATGCGTTAAGTCATTCAATGATAATTGTGAAAGAGATTTAGTGAAAACCGAGTAAGGGAGGTTTCGTTGATTCCGAGGGCGGAATCCTTATAAGGAGGGAAGGATGTGACAACCCAGATTTTCAGAAATTATTAAATAAGAATTTAATAAATAAAATTCTTATCACAAGACATTTTGGGTTTGAATATGTGTATATATATGTTTCATATTATGAAATATGTGGTTTGGTGTGAAAAAAATATATATATTCATGCAATTGGGGAAAAAATGGTTTAATAGTTAATTAAACCATTGAAAAGATTAAATGAAAAGATTAGTTGAGTAATATTAGTTAACTAAATTAAGTTAAAATTATATTGTGAAATGATATAATTTGATTGTTATGTCTTGTGGGTAATGAAAATTATTGTGAATTAAGTTTTATAAATATGTGAGTAATTCACTTAATTAAAATAGTGAATCAATGTGAATATATATTTGTTTTAATAAAATTGGAGATTAATATATATGTAAATGTAATAAGATTGTGAGTTTTGTTTATAGTTAAAAATATTTGTGGATTTGAATAAATATTTTATTTAGAATATTTATGGAATAAATATTCGATGGAAATTATTATAGAATAATTTGTTTAAGTATGATATTAAATAAATTAATGATAAATAAATTTATAATTTGTGCGTATTTTAGTACGCTAAAATGATGATAAGATACTAATTTAATTAAATAATTAAATTAGAAATATAATGATTTGTTAAATAAAATTGAAGTTATATTTGTTTTATTAATTTAATTAAATATGATTTAATTAAATTAGATGTGACAATTGTGAACGATATAATAACTGAATGATTAAAATAAATTAAAATGGAGATTAATTGGGTGTGGCCAAACATGGCTTAAACCTTTGATTTTCCTAACCGCTGAGAAACTGATATACATATTTGTCAGTTTATTTTTGATATGGCTGAGAAAAGAGAGAAAGAGAGAGTGGGAGAATTCTCTGAGAATTGAGAAGAAGGTCTAAAATCTAAGAAGGAAGAAGAAGGGTAGTCAAGGCTCTCCTAATCAATCTAAACAAGAAATTAACTTGGTTGTAAATTTATTTCTTGGTGTTCTTGAGTTTTTGGTTGAATATGTATATTTTGGCTTATGTTGGAGTCAAAAATTGGGGGTTAGTTCATGTTATAATCTGAAATTGATTGTTGATTATGATAATACATTAAGAAACGAAAATAACAAAAGTTAAATGGACCAATTTGGTTTAGAAACGAATCTGTAGCGAGTGATTGCGCTAAATTTGTAAAAATTTGTAAAACTATTATGAATTGTGATTTTTAAGCTTTTAGATTGGTTGTTTAAGTTATTTAAAATGTTAGAATCATTGTATACATGTTGGGTATTGATTCTACAAAGATTATAATATTTGGGTATGTCTAATTTGTTGATAAAATGAAGAAACTAGGAAATTTTGGTCTGGAATTGCACTGATTCGCGAACTGCAGAATCTGGAATCCAAGAGTCTCGCCCCGGCGAGCTCACTGAACTAAATTTTCTCGCCCCGACGAGAGTTTTGTATTGTAAATCCTCGCCTCGGCGAAGTCTCGCCCTGGCGAGAGTTTTGTGTTATAATTTTCTCGCCCCGGCGGGAATTGCAGAACTGGAAATTTTTCTTGTTTTTAATTCTTTTCTTTTTGGTCATCATATGTTACCCTAAACAAGATTTACTTATAAACATTATACATCTAATGTAAAGCAAGTTTAAGACTTAACTAAAGGTTAAGTGTCGATTAAAGTGGAACGTAATAAAATAAAGGATTATGAAATGTTAAGTAGAATTAATACTAAGTGTTGCTACGTGGCTAATAAATGATGTGCATGATTATATATATCGTGTAGGATACATGAAGTGCAGATAAATATAAGCTGGTTATGATAATTGATAATCTACAAACCAGGCAAGTCTTTCAGTTCCTATTTGTTATGTGAAATAAATGATTAACTGTTTTAAATTTATGGTGTAAAAGCATGTTGTATTTTTATATATGTTACAATTATGAAACGACAAGGTCAAAATATGACTACGTTCGTTAAGTAAAGAATGTTGATTGAGTTATGGAACTCAATCTTTACTTGATATGTATTGATCATTATGTATGATATGTTTAGTCAAATGATTATGATTATGATTTAGATGATGAGCATGTTATCTATGTGCTATGTGATGCATGCAAACTGTTAGATTTTGCTGAGCTGTCGAGTTCATTCTTGCAAATAACCACTTTTGCAAGTTAAAGATTCAAGGTAACATTATGTGCTACCCAAATGACATGGATCAAAATAATGCATGAAGATTAAATGTTTTAGTTGAAGTTATTGCCTGAATTATGTTAAGTTTTCAATAAATGTATTTATGTTGAGTTGTAAAGTTTGTATTGAGGTGTAAACTTTTGTAATAAGTTCGACAAGGCGAGTCATGATATTAACATGATTCTAAGACATTTAGATGTAAAGGTTAAAAATTTTGGGATCGAGAATGATTTGTAATAGAAAAGTTTAAAATTATTCTGCATTTTATTAAGTTTAACATTGAATAATGTTGTAAAGTCAGAATGAGGATGTATTGTTAACGACCGATGTGAAAAGTTGGATTGTATGAATTTCGGGGTCGTTACAATATACATATCCAAATCTTGAATGATCATCAGTGAATGTAATGAAATACGAATACCCTCCTCTAGCATCTATTGTCATAGGTCCACATACATCTGTGTGTACCAACTCTAACAACCCTGCAACTCTCTCTCCATGTCCACTAAATGGAGATTTAGTCATCTTACCCATGAGACAAGATTCACAAGTTGGATATGATTCAAAATCAAATGGTTCTAAAAATCCATCTCTATGCAACTTGTTTAATCTTGTTTCATTGATGTGACCGAGTCTACAGTGCTATATGAAAGTATGATTCACATCATCCCTTTTTTCTTTTACAAGTTTGTTCAATTTGAAAAATATTTTCATGTAAGTCAAGTAAGTAAAGTCCGTCAATTAATCTACCACTTCCAAACAAAACATTATTATTATAAATAGAACAACCATTGTTCTTAAATATAATATCAAAACCTTATTTGTCCAACATAGAAATTGAGATAATGTTTCTTATAAGAACTGGAACATAATAACAATTTATTAAATTGATTGACTTTCCCGTGGGCAATGCTAAACAATGAGTCCCCACAACTAATGCAGCAACCTTTGCTCCATTTTCCACTCGTAGAGTTACTTCTCCCTTGTTTAGCCTTCTACTTCTGCTTATTCCCTGCAACGAATTGCATATGTGAGAACCACAACCGGTATCTAACACCTAAGTAGAATTTTGACTTACAGAAAGATTTATTTCAATCATGAATAAACCTGTATCCGTAGCTGAAGCTTCAACAAGCTTCTTCTGCTTTGCCTCTACAAGGTATTCCTTGCAGTTTCTCTTCCAATGTCCAGGCTTATTGCAGTGGAAGCAAACTCCTTTGCTATTTGTATTTGTTTTATTCTTATTTCCTTTATCAGCTGTCTTTCCTTTTGTCTTCTTAAAATTTTTCTTCTTAGCAGAAGCTCCTTTGGGCCACTTCCTTTTCTTGGAAGCGTCACCTATCAGTAAGACTTGGTCTTTCTTGGATGGAAAGTGACTCTCTGCAGTTTTCAACATGTTAAGCAATTCAGGCAAGCTGACATCAAGCTTGTTCATGTAAAAATTCACAACAAATTGTGAATAGGAGTCCGAGAGTGACTGCAAGATCAAATCTTGGCTCAACTCTCCATCCATTACAAAACCTAGTTGTCCTAATTGTTCAATCAAATTGATCATTTTAAGGACATGTGTATGTACTGTAGTGCCATCGGTCATTCTAGATCGGAAGAGCTCCTTAGATATCTCATATCTAGTAGACCTACTTTGTTCACCATACAACTCATGAAGGTGAAGCAATATAATAGGTGCATCCATTTTCTCATGTTGACGTTATAACTCGTTACTCATGGATGCGAGCATGATGCATTGAGCTACCATAGCATTATCTTGCCATTTTTTTAAAAGTAGCAATCTCTTCCTCAGAGGCATTTTCTGCAACAGTTGCAGGGACAGGTGTATTAAGGACATAAGATAATTTTTTAGTGGTGAGAACAATTCTCAAATTCCTTAACCAATCCGTGTAATTCGGCCCGATTAGTTTATTAGCATCCATTATGCTCCGCAGTGATAGTGAATGGGCCATTGTAAAATTTTGTAAATGAATTTGTAATTTAAACAACATTAGCATACATTCAATTTATTAAACACCAATTTAATATAGGTCTTTATTAAAAGGTGTCTCCCACTATTTTATTCAAACTATATGACCCTCCATATATAGTTCGACAAATTTTCGAAAAATTTGTTTAGTGAGTAAGGATCCTATTGACATAAATATACAACCTTGTGTGTGCACAACAAACCATATATTTATTCAAAGGGTAGACAACTCTTGTCAATTACATCAACTATGTAACTCCTTGTATTTTGCCTCTTAGATTATAATAGTCAAGTGTGTGCACATCCGAACTAAAATAATCCAAGTTAAGTTTCACCTAGCATTTTCATATAAGCGAATAGAAAAATATAGTCCTTGTGTGTGTACAACAAAACTAGTATTGTTCAATTACTTATAAAACATTTTTAATGTAATAAAGCCAACATCTTAAAATTTTAATATGAGTCTTGTGTGTGCACAACAAACTAATATTAAATAATTAATACTCTATTGCTTTATCATGCTAGAAGGCTACGTTTGATATTTTTGAAATACTTTTAAACGTATTCAACTTAATATTTTGAATGAGGGTTTTGTTATTAATGCTCTCATCTTGTTTAACGTGCATACAAGTATATATATAAATACGCGTCATATTAAACATTCATCAACATGAATAATAATATATTTAATAGATATATATATATATATATATATATATTATAAGCATGCATTCATAGAATACTATATTCTATATGGGATGATTATGAACTTAATCTAATTTGATTCACTCGAGCCACCAAGTAAATCAATAGGTCAAACCTAAGGTGCAAGAATAAATTTGAATATAACTATTACATTCAACCCAGACTTCATTACAAATGGGTCTTCAATGCTCCTGCTCTTCGGTTCTAATTTCTCTAGTAACTCTATTAAATCCTATAACATTCCTTCTAATCAAATAGAAACCTTGATCAACAGTCAAGGGGAAGTACATAGGAGGAAGATAGAAATTACATTTAGAAATTTAGATAGGCGGGGTACGCAGACCCCATTTATGAATAAAACCATTCATTCAAGCATCCATAAAATTAAATCCAATCACATTGGTCAATAGTCATTAATCATCCCCTATATATATATATCAACATATATAAAATCATTCATCTCATAAATAAATAAACATTCAATATATATAATTAATATCATTTAATGGGCAATTGACTAGTAGAAATCCAAAATCCAATTAAAATAAACTCCTTTATTTTAATCTATTCCAAATTAATATAAATTACTTTATAAAAATTTAGAATCTCTATTCAAAATTGAAATCCAATATTAATTAAAATAAACTCCTTTATTTTAAACCAATTCCAAGTCCAAAATAAACATCTTTATTTTTTACATTGAAACTTTAAAATTGAAAAATCAATTTTTTTTTATGAACAGTGAACAGTGTCCGGTGAACAGTGGCCAGTGGCCGGTGAACAGTGCCCGGTGAACAGTGCCCGTTGAACAGTTTTTTTTTTTGATTCTGATGTTTTTCCAAAAAACATAATTTCATACTAACAATTATACCCAAAAAAATTGTTCTAAATACATATCAACATATATATGATTGACACAATTAATAGTACGCATAAGGATGACTCTTGATACCACTGTTAGTTTACAAAATCACAATCTAATTGTAATACGCAACGGAAAATGGAAATTAAATTGTGATTTTGTAAACTAACAGTGGATCACCTTATGCATAGCTATTAATTGCTGAAGATTAACAAGAGATAATACATTTGATGATTCAACTCTTGACTCGCTATAAGATCTACTCTTCTCTTGATTTCTTCAAGCTCTTCCAATCTACAATCCTTTGTTGATTTCTTCAAGCTCCTCCAATCTTTGTTCCTTAGATTAAACACTAGCTACAAAAGTATATGTAGCACTCTAGAGGTAATCCACCAAGAACAATTATACAAGAAACAATATTTTGATTTCCTAGAAATCTTGGATGGCTAATCCAATTAATTTTATTCTTAACTCTTAAGAATAACAAGAACTCTTCTTTAAGAACACATAGATGATCTTTTTAATATTTCTCTCTTAACTCTTAAGATGGAGGCTAATGATTATCTTAGGTTAATTAGGAAACCCTAATCTTATTAGGATACTTACAAAAATAATACTTACACAAAATGTAAGTATACATTTGCTCCTAACCCACATGTTATTCATTTAAGCAATTAACATGTGTTACTTGCTTAATCAACATTAAGCAAGTATACTACCATTTTATTTAATTTGCATTTTCATTTAATTTAATTCTCAATCTAATTAAGAATTAAATAATAATAATAATAAGATTTCTCTCATTAATTTATAATTCAACATTTCTCCAAATATATCATTATAAATATTAAGCATTTTAATTTATTCAACTAATAAATTAAGTACTTAATTTATTATTATTTAGCCAATTGTTTCTAATACAAAATTATTCTTTTGCGCTGTGACTCTTTAAGTTCAATATTATGTCGGTCATAGAATAAATAAATTAGAACTATTCTAATATTATTTATAATGAATTAAACTCCTTTAATTCATATATAAATAAATATTATTTATTCTACATCACGAGGGACACCTTATGATAATGTATCATGACTATCCGTATAATATGAAATCAATGTTTAATCACATAGAACCTATTCAGCAGTAGTTACCGTACAATTCAATCCTTCTACCATACAATGTCCCGATTAAATATAAGACATGAAATTACTGACAAGTCTTATTTTATTTAATCATATGCATTTCGATCCAAGAATGCACAGTTCCGATTAATGTAAATTAGAAACTCCTTTCTAATTTTCATTCAACCCTGGCCAGGGATTTCTGAGCTGTCATTTATCAAATCGCATAGGACATTCTCTCTCTTTATTAGAAGTGGTAGATCCTTTGTCGATCATTCACCTACCTTCGTGTATACTTTATTATACCTGTACATATCCTATAACATACACTAAGGTAGTAAGGAATATGACAAACTTTAATTCAGCATACACAAGGTACTATGATGATCTCAAGTCCAAGGATCACTTGTACTACTATCACTTTAAGAACTTCCTATTGACAGGTGAATAAAACTCCATTAGGGTTCTTAAGCGAGTCACGTTCAGTGAACTTATTCTCTAATAAGCACCTACATACTTGCTTTAGTGTCTCTACACAAATGATTATGAGATCAATCATCATCTTCTAAAGATCAAGCATAGTATGTACCAATCTATCCGGATCAGTAATCCCAATATTAGTGATCCAACGATTAGGAACATTTTAGTTTTTGAACTTTCTTGAATTTAGATCTCACTAGCATGATCTCATCATGATTTTAAAAGCATTGCCCGAAAACTATGGGTTTATCACATTTATTAATTCAACCAATTAACATGGATAAAATATGCCTTTTATATTATTATTAATATTTGAATAAGATTACAAAGTAAATGCTTATTACATCAAATGTAATTGGCTTGAGGACATATTACTTTCATAGGCGTCATCCGTCAAATTCGACGCGAGACCCTCATATGGTAAATCAACAATATGTTGAGATCGTAATCTTCGAAAAGAAGTGGTGAATCAGATAAGTGGGTGAAGATGCATCAAAAAGGGAAGTTGACCCAAAAGTATAAATCTTTTTTATATTCGATTGTGTGATATACATTAGTTTTCTGTGATAAATGACAAAATGATATAGTCTGTGCAGAAAAGTAAGATATGATCTACAAATCTGAAGTCAAAGAAGCCAGAAGTGAAAGGCAGGCTGCAATATCTGGAGTCTCAGGGGCAGAGCGAAACTCCTGCTCTGCTATCTCGACCCGCCTCAACAAAGTCAATGCAGTACGAATAGTATTATCCTGGTCATACAAAACCCAGCGGGCCTGACCAACGACCGCATAATCTCGAGGAGTGTCCCTCTCAGAAAAAGTCGCGTCTCTATCGGCCAAAGCGGCATCTCTCTCCGGGTAAGCAGTATCCCTACCAGCTACTACAGTCAGCATAAGTGCCCGAGCCTGATCCCACTCAAATGTAAGGCTACAAATGCGACTCTCCAAAACAGCTATCGATGTGGCAGTAGGAGCAGGGGCAGGGGGTATATCTCCAGCCAAGGACTCCGTCAGACCCACAAACAACGCATCCTCTGATGAATCCACCGGACCATCCTCAAGGTCCTCAAATGAGCTGTCATCGATATCTACGACATCAAGCAACAAATAAGACTTTATCCAAGCCAAATACTCTGGCGACTGATTAGATGACCACCTCGAAACTATGCAATAATGCGATGGGCCCAAAATCCATACACTCTAGCTAAAACACTCTCAATAAAGGATAGAAAAGGGAATCGATACTCATCAACTCTAATAAAAGAATAGAGATCCTACCTCTGATTCAACTGACCCATCATGGCCAGAGGATAATAGGTAGTAATACCCCTCAAGCCAGCTAAAGGGAGGAAATCCAAGTCTGCGCCATGGGTAATAACGCTGAAAGGCGAGCAATGTCCAGTATACATCAATATAGAAAATGGCTCCTAACCAACCTCCATAAAGGTCATCCAAGATGTCGTGTCCACACACGACAAGGGACAAAAAGAATACCCCATGGCAATATAGTATCCGTAGCAGTAACCATGTCATCGAAAACTACCAATCGGCCTCAAATGCATCATAAACCAAACATACAACAGAACGGAACTGCTACAGAACTCTCTATCTGCAAAGGTCAGGCAGTATGTGGCGGAGATATACATCTCAGCAAGAATCAAAGGTAAGATGGTCTAATCCTCATGAAGCGCCCTAAGTACCATCATAACTCTGACGTCCATATGATCTCCATAAATCGGCATATACAGAAATGAGATGATACACATAATCAAAATGTCGACCCGAGCAGATCTCCATCTATCCTCAAGGATAACAAATTCATCTCTACAGGCGACAAAACTCCTAGGGGAACCGAACCTATCAATTAAAAAAATCCAAGGACACGACATGCCCAGCAGTAATCTTAGACAGAACCACCGATCGCCTCAGGCTAGTAGCAGTCATGAACTGTCGGCGCATGTGACCCACAGGAATCCAAGCACATGGTCCCACTAAATGCAAATTTGTAATACGAGCATACTCCTCAAGGGTCGACGTCAGCTCTAAAGATCCAAATCGAAAAACCTGAAGAACCGGAATCCAATGAGCGATCATAGCATCAACAAAACCCTCCGGCACCTGGAAGGATAAAAATGACAACGAATACCTCAGCAATCTGCCAACCGTCAAACGATCCTCGACGGGCAGATTATTGAACCAATCCCTAAGTCTGGAGGCGATACTGCCAGTGGAAAGATGATCCGAATGAGTATTAGGAGATGAGGCCATCTATAAAAATAGTATCAAAAGAGTACACATGGGTCAATCCTATGGTATGTTTTTGATAGTTAAAGAATATTAAGATTAGATGCGCGTTCTTAAAACTCAAACTTATGGTAAGTTCGTGACTCATAATCCTATGGTATGTTTTTGAACCCCTAAGCGTATGGACAGTCCCTGATTGGTTCTTGGACTACGTATTGCTAGGACAAGTTCCTAAACTCATATTATTATGGTAAGTTCCTGAACTTATAACGTGTGATAGGTTTGATGAACTATACCGAGGTATAGAAAGGTATAATGATGCATTGATGAAAGAGCATAAATCAAAATTTCAATGATTGAATGACTGAATTCAATAATACAGGGTGTCAATAATGACCATGAACCAATTTAACTAAACCTTAAGGTAATGAAGGTGATCAACCTTTCATACCTGATAAACATATAAAACATGCACTAAGTGCGAATCAATAATTTAAGGAGGTGGAATAATTATCAAGAATTAAACCACTAACATGTTTGAAACATAACAACTCAAGTTTGAGTTAAGAGTAACTAGCTCTATGTAAAAGTTGAGTAAGATGGAACTTGCTCAATATAAACTTGAGTAAGGTTAAGGAAACTTGTCTGTACCGTCGATTATTACTACACAATTTAACTTAATCTCTTATGAAAGACCTATCAGTTATAAGATTGATCTTTCAATTAGCATCACATATATCACCTTATAATATCCCATCTTTATAAATAAGTTATCTAACATTTAACCACATAACTAAATATTAGATAACACCTTAGCACCATACGCATTCATAATTCTAAAGCTAGCACACATCGAGTCTTTAACATTGTTCAATATAGTATACTGAGTGGTTTCCCACAAACAACTACAAACTAGTTTCCGTCTCGTCTACACTGTTTTCACAGTGAGTTAAATCGGTTGCTAGTTCGTATATACCTCCGCTCCCTGAAGGAATCGTTTAGCCCAGCCACTATACATCAACTATTAAAGAACACGACTGTACTACTACTTGATCATAATCCTTATGACTTAACACTAAGTCTTTCATTTTATAAGTTCTTCTTTATAATCCATTAAGCCTGAATACCTAATCCAGCAAGTTGGATTTTCTAAATATACTAATCCATTAACCTGGAATTAAACCAACATCCAATCCATTAGCCTGTATTCAAACTATCCTACAATTCAACAAGCTAGATTCACTAATTCAGCAAACCAAATTCATTAATTCAGCAAACTACCAATTCAGCAAGCCAGATTCAATCAATTTAGCAAGCCGAAATATGAATACAGCAAACCGGATTGGAAGTTGCATTCTTAAAATGACTTATCCTCTTTTAATAATCAAATTTTATTTTCTTCAAGTCTTGCCGCACATATGTACATATATTCCATACTCAAAAATACTTTCCTTATGAAAGTTTTCAATTTCCTTTAACATTTTTCAAACGTCCGTTTTAACTTTCGAAACTAAGAAAAATAATCACTATCTTGCACAACTCCGATGACTTCAAATTTTTGATAGAATCTTATACATATTAACAAGTACTCCCAGTTAAAATTTCGTGGTCATCGGATTTACAGAACTTCAATGTTAGCCGTTTTCGTCAAAAAACTCTATGTTTTTATTTTAGCCGTATATTCTTCATTACAAGTCGGAATGCAGCGATTTTTGGATAGGAGCTACTTAACTCCCTATATTTTCAGTGGTAAAAAGAACTGAATTTATTGCACCTTCCAAGGGTCAAAACAGTGCACGGAAACTAGAGGTCAGCGGGTTTTGGTCCCGTTTCCCGATTTGGGGTCCTTCTCCATAACAACCATAACCTTCATTCTACATGGCCAAAAATTCTCAAATTTTTACAGGACTCACATGATATCCCATATTATCACTCCAAATGTTTGGAGAATTTTTAGAGCATAAAACATTGACAAAAATATCCCCGAATGTGACAGACCTGTAGCAGCCCTTTTTCCCCTTTGAACCACTTGGACTGTTTTTACCAAAACAGTCACCACGGCTTGGAAATTTATTGTGTTTGAGTTCTACCACTTGGTTTTAATACTTAACTTACATATCTAACTCCTTTCTTTGACGGATCACAAAAAGAGGGAATAGATTTCAAATGGTACTCATATAAAGTGAGAGAAAACTAGGGTTTTCTAACTCTTTTTAAAACGAACTAAGTTTTCTTTTCTTTTTCTTTTCAAGCAATCAACACAAATACCCAAGTTGAGCACAATCAAACACAAGACATCATACATAAACATATTTAGCATGATTCTAAATATAAAAATATTGATGATAACTTTTCTACCATAAAAATTAAAAGAAAACAAGATTAGGGTTTCTAGGGTTTTTAGAAGTTTTATACCTTCTTCCTTCTTGATTCCTTCTTCTTCTTTTTCTTCTTCCATGGCTTTTATGGCTACCCCTCCCTCTCTTCTCCTCTCTCATGGTCGGCAGCCCCCTTTCTATTTCCCTCTCTTTCTTTAGTTTTCTTTCTTTAGCAAAATAGGAAGTGAGAGGAAAGAGAAAATAAAATAGATTTTGTGTTCTTAGGAAATATGTATAGATATATGTTGTATATCTATTCTAATCTTCCAATATCTTCCATCTTCTCTCTCTACCTTATCTCATCTTAAGTCTTTGTCTAGCTTGCAATCTAAAGTGGCCCAATAACAAGGTGACACATGTATGAAGTGGGTCACCAACTTTGACAACTGAAGATTTGAAATGATTTGAGCACATGCCTAATACTCCCTCTTTTCTCTTCCTAGCCGCCCAAATGAGGGCAAAATTGTTCACTTGTGATTTATTTTACTAGCATTATTAAGCCCCACAAATGACCTTAATGCCCTTCCTTAATTGGGTTAAATTTGGGGCATTCATTTAAGTGTTTGGGCTATCTAATTAATTCATTTGGGCCATGAAATTAAATTAGGTCCAACACATTTAATATTATTCTACCCTAATTATTTAATTAGGTTTTCTAGTCTACTCATTTGTAATTTAAATCCTTACTCATGTACATTTAATTTCTTAACCTAATTAGACTTACTTTAATTAGATTATAAATTAGTTGAGATATATAAAATAAATTTCTCAGGGTTAGTATTTATTTTAAATACTATTATTCACTCATGCCATAACCCTTAAGTTATTAAATTTTCATACTTAATATATAATTAGGTTACAAAACCTTCCTTTTATTTTTACTCTATGTTTGACTACTAATTTAATTAGATGTTGGGCTAATTTTAATAAGTCCTCCCATTAATTATCCAAGTCCATGATTAACTAAATGAGTGGGCTTGGTTAATAAACTAACTAGGCTAGTCCACTAGTATTTTCTTACTACTTGGACTATTAAATTAATCACTTAAGTTTCTAAGCTTCTCATATTTATAATATTTATAAATATGTTACATATCTTTCCTTTCCATTTCTTTGCTTACTTAAATTAAATAAATTAACTAACTTATTTAATTCACATAACACACATCCACTCATATTTCCTTACAAATGGAAATTTATTCAATAAATAAAATATTTCAATTAAAACAACATTCCCTCTTTATTAAAATAATTCAATGCTAGAATTTATTTTAATATCCTTTATTTAAAGTATACAATATTTATGTATACTTAAATTAACTATTTTCTTTTTCCTTCTATAAATTGTTCCCAACAATTTAATTGTAATAAATATAATAATATACTTACTACATTAAAAACATAAATACATCACATCCAAAAACGTACTACATGATTTCTTTAATAAAATGATGGTTATACTTTAAGTATATTTAATACCACCAATTTAAAATAATTTATAAATTACTTAACTTACATCGATAGATTAACTTTACCCATCTCCTTTCTTTTAAATAAATTGCCCCTATAATTTATTTACATATAATAAATATATAATAATAATATATTTATTAAGCATAAAAGTCACATATTGCATAGTTCGTATTCACGTATGCAACACAATATTACATAACATATCATTTAATAAGAATTTTATTTATTTAAATTCTTAATTTAATATATTTCAAAAATTTGAAGCGTCACATTCTTTTCAATATTAAATCATATAGGTTTTTCTCAAAAATTTTAATTATTCCTCTATTTCCAATCTAGGTTTTATTCTTTAACCTTCATTTAATCATTAAAGATTTTATTAATAAACCTTTTAAATTTTTGGGTTGTCACATTACTCCCCCCTTATGAGGATTCCGTCCCCGGAATCACTATTACGCTAAAAGTACATATAAATTTTCATTACTACCTTCACCAAAAGTATAATCTTACACATTTACATATTTGTCAAGTGTCGATTTGCCACTACTTTTGACCCTCTCCGGAGTCTAATTTCTTTACTATTTGTATCTATCCATCTTTGATATCACCTATATCTTACTTTCGATATCCCCTATGTCGGTTCTTACTATCATAACACCACATGTGTTTATTTTAACATCATCTATGTTTATATTATCTTAACATCACCATTGTCTACTTTACTCTAGCTCCACCCATGACTAACTTCTTATGACACATAACAAGTGTTCATTTTATGACACATCACCAGTGTCTATTTGATTTTATTATGACACATCACCAGTGTCTGTTTGATTTTATTATGACACATCACCAGTGTCTGGCTTCTTATGACATATCACCAATGTCTATGACACAACACCAGTGTCTGTTCCATTATGACACAACACCAGTGTCTATTCTATTATGACATATCACTAGTGTCTATCCTTTTCTGACACAACACCAGTGTCTATTTTATTATGACACAACACCAGTGTCTGTTTTCTTATTCTGACATCCACTATACCCCAACTGGTATTTTAACTGACACGAACTTGTGTTCGTTTAATATCAAATTGCATTACCTTGACACCAATTTGTGTCAATTTGATACCAACTTGTATCACGTAATGTTGACACCAACTTGTGTCGGATACCAACTTGCATCCATTTGATACCAACTTGTGTTGGACTCTTGCATTGACACTAACTTGTGTCAGATACCAACTTGTATCATATGCCTGAGTCAACATCATATTATGTCTATTTTATTAGAACATCATTTGAGTTTGCTATTTACTTTGACATCTTTTATGTCGATTTAATAAATCATTACAACATTTGTCTAGCCGAATCAAATAGCTTAGACATATACCAATAATTCGAACACCAATCGAAACATTTATCTAGCCACTTTTAATTGGCATTGACTTTCCTTTAACTAGTTTAAAATTCTGAAAATCATTTTATGACGTTATGATACCGCACTGTATTTACAGTCCGTTGAGGATTCTGTCATTTTGTGACTTTGTCATACTACAACATACCATAATGGGTTGACGATACTATGATCACATCCAATACTGGGTTAATCTGCATTGATGACTCCATCATCTGTCATTCTACACCAGGTTCCATGATGCATTAATGACTATTTAAAAATATATTTTGATATTTTAAATCATTTTTTGTCTAGCCGAAATAAATAGCGTAGACTCTTCTTTAAATAGTTCCAAACTAAAATAATCATTTTTGGTGTTATCATGCCACAATAGGTAACGATGCGTTAGTGGTCCGAAGCCCACTTCTACACACTCGTCACTCTGTTTTGAGGATAACAAAAATTTTATTTTTATTTTTAAAAGCACATTAGTGCGAATTTAGCTTGATGTCAAAAATTTTGAAATCTAGCATAGCTAGAAGATTTGGAATACCTATGCTTCCACCATCAACTTTAATTTCTTTAATGATCCATTGCTTAATAACTCTTTGTATTTCTATCATCCTTAAAGCTTACTATACTAAAATCCTCAATTCTTCATCCACAACCTTTCTATACTCCAGTATAGTTCATCAAACATACCACACGTTATGAGTTCAGGAACTTACCACAATCATATGGGTTTAGGAACTTATCCTAGTCAGACCAAAATCGTTCATTCGCTGAGAGGTTCCACCATACGATTATGAGTCACGAACTTACCATACGTATGAGTTTAAAGAACTCGCACCTATTCTTAATATTCTCTAACTATCAAATATATATATATATATGAGAAAAGAATCACCTTCTCGTCATACGTATATCGATAGCATGACACCAATATTTCAATGATTATTAATATAGGAAGCTAAGTGATTGTCAAACCAAGCACAAATTCCCCGCCCACACAAGGAATTGTACAACTTAGCCACTAACATGAGTCCTCCATTGAAATCCCACATAATTCTAACTTTCTCTTTACTCAATACGAATTTCATTTAATTCGTATATCAACATTAATCACTCTTTCATGAGTTTACATAGTATAATTTCATAGTACAACTTTCGCACAACAATCCTGCTATAAAGTTTTCAATCATTCGATTGATCATCTATCATTCCACGTCTTAATCAGATCACGTTGTGACCTTTTCTTATAATCGTATCATATTATGATTCTTTTCTATCTCATGATCATTTTGTTTTACGAGCTTCTTATCTTTCCCTTTAATCATGTTACATGATTTTATTTAAGCTTTTCATCTTTACCATTGGAGTCAGGTAACTCCAGATTCTTATCTTTATAACTTTTTAAGATTTTTCTTTGAATCTTATTTATCTTTTCCTTTACTTAATAATGAATTTTTAAAAATTCATCTTTTAGCACTTAAACTCTATTTGAGTTTATTCCTTATCCTTATCCATGCGGTTATAGCCTAAGGTACCCCTACCTAAGGTTTATAACCTACAGCTCTGATACCAACCTGTAAAGCCTCCAAACCCGGGTCCCTTGAACCTCGGACCTGGTGCGTCACGATACATCATATTTACAACTACTGCGGAAGATATAAACATAAATTGTTTATACAATAAACTCTGCTACATATCCCAAGGTCTATAACCTTTATTTTAATACATATTTACCTTTAGATTCACAAAAGGTTTACACAATTAACTTACATCAAATAACTAAATAGTTAACAACTATCTAATCTTGTCCTTTGCTTTTGTAACTGTCTTTCCTCGAACATTCGCCTTAAATCTGAAATTTGTTATCATGATATAGTAAGGGTGAGTAACTACTTTGCTCAGCAAGTTTAAATACAATAAAGATATATCATGATTGAAAGAATGAATAAGCTTTAGAATTTATTAATTATATAATAATTGTGAAAGAGCATTAATCAAAATTTCAATGATTGAATGACTGAATTCAATAATAGAGGGTGTCAATAATAACCATGAACCAATTTAACTAAACATTAAGGTAATGAAGGTGATCAGCCTTTCATACCTGATGAACATATACAACATGCACTAAGTGCGAATCAATAATTTAAGGAGGTGGAATAATTATCAAGAATTAAACCACTAACATGCTTGAAACATAACAACTCAAGTTTGAGTTAAGAGTAACTAGCTCAATGTAAAAGTTGAGTAAGATGGAACTTGCTCAATATAAACTTGAGTAAGGTTAAGGAAACTTGCCTGTACCGTCGATTATTGCTACTCAATTTAACTTAATCTCTTATGAAAGACCTATCAATTATAAGATTGATCTTTCAATTAGCATCACATATATCACCTTATAATATCCCTTCTTTATAAATAAGTTATCTAACATTTAACCACATAACTAAATATTAGATAACACCTTAGCACCATACGCATTCATTATTCTAAAGCTAGCACACATCGAGTCTTTAACAGTGTTCAATATAGTATACTGAGTGGTTTCCCACAAACAACTACAAACTAGTTTCCGTCTCGTCTACACTGTTTTCACAGTGAGTTAAATCAGTTGCTAGTTCGTATATACCTCCGCTCCCTGAAGGAATCGTTTAGCCCAGCCACTATACATCAACTATTAAAGAACACGACTGTACTACTACTTGATCATAATCCTTATGACTTAACACTAAGTCTTTCATTTTATAAGTTCTTCTTTATGATCCATTAAGCCTGAATACCTGATCCAGCAAGTTGGATTTTCTAAACATACTAATCCAGTAACTTGGATTTAAACCAACATCCAATCCATCAACCTGGATTCAAATTATCCTACAATTTAGCAAGCTAGATTCACTAATTCAGCAAACTGGATTCATTAATTCAGCAAACTATATTTACCAATTCAGCAAGCCAGATTCAATCAATTCAGCAAGCCGAAATATGAATACCACAAACAGGATTAAAAGCTGCATTCTTAAAATGACTTATCCTCTTTTAATAATCGATTTTTATTTTCTTCAAGTCTTGCCACACATATGTACATATATTCCATACTCAAAAATACTTTCCTTATGAAAGTTTTCAATTTCCTTTAACATTTTTCAAACGTCCGTTTCAACTTTCGAAACTAAGAAAAATGATCACTATCTTGCACAACTCCGATGACTCCAAATTTTTGATAGAATCTTATACATATTAACAAGTACTCCCAGTTAAAATTTTGTAGTCATCGGATTTATAGAACTTCAATTTTAGCCGTTTTCGTCGAAAAACTCTACGTTTTTATTTTAGCCGTAGATTTTTCATTACAAGTCGGAATGTGACGATTTTTGGACAGGAGCTACCTAACTCCCTATATTTTCAGTGGTAAAAAGACCTAAATTTATTGCACCTTACAAGGGGTCAAAACAGGGCACGGAAACTAGAGGTCAGCGAGTTTTGGTCCTGTTTCCCGATTTGGGGTCCTTCGCCATAACAGCCATAACTTTTATTTTACAAGGCCAAAAATTCTCAAATTTTTACAGGACTCACATAAATCCCATATTATCACTCTTAAGTTTTCTAGAATTTTTAGAGCACAAAAAGTTGACGAAAATATCCCCGAATGGGACTGATTTGTAGCAACCCTTTTTTCCCTTTGAACCACTTGGACTGTTTTTACCAAAACAGTCATCACGGCTTGTAAATTTTTTATTTTTGAGTTCTACCACTTGAGTTTAACACTTAACTTACATATCTAACTTCTCTATTTGACGGATCACAAAAAGAGGGAATAGATTTCAAATGGTACTCATATAAAGTGAGAGAAAACTAGGGTTTT
This sequence comes from Aralia elata, assembly GCA_034770075.1. Classification (NCBI taxonomy): domain Eukaryota; kingdom Viridiplantae; phylum Streptophyta; class Magnoliopsida; order Apiales; family Araliaceae; genus Aralia; species Aralia elata. The sequence goes on along the minus strand of JAVJAP010000197.1, from coordinate 309,703 downwards.
CTAACTCTTTTTAAAACGAACTAAGTTTTCTTTTCTTTTTCTTTTCAAGCAATCAACACAAATACCCAAGTTGAGCACAATCAAACACAAGACATCATATCATTAATACATATTTAGCATGATTCTAAATATAAAAATATTGATGATAACTTTTCTACCATAAAAATTAAAAGAAAACAAGATTAGGGTTTCTAGGGTTTTTAGAAGTTTTATACCTTCTTCCTTCTTGATTCCTTCTTCTTCTTTTTCTTCTTCCATGGCTTTTATGGCTACCCCTCCCTCTCTTCTCCTCTCTCATGGTCGGCAGCCCCCTTTCTATTTCCCTCTCTTTCTTTAGTTTTCTTTCTTTAGCAAAATAGGAAGTGAGAGGAAAGAGAAAATAAAATAGATTTTGTGTTCTTAGGAAATATGTATAGATATATGTTGTATATCTATTCTAATCTTCCAATATCTTCCATCTTCTCTCTCTACCTTATCTCATCTTAAGTCTTTGTCTAGCTTGCAATCTAAAGTGGCCCAATAAACAAGGTGGACACATGTATGGAAGTGGGGTCACCAACTTTGACAACTGAAGATTTGAAATGATTTGAGCACATGCCTAATACTCCCTCTTTTCTCTTCCTAGCCGCCCAAATGAGGGCAAAATTGTTCACTTGTGATTTATTTTACTAGCATTATTAAGCCCCACAAATGACCTTAATGCCCTTCCTTAATTGGGTTAAATTTGAGGCATTCATTTAAGTGTTTGGGTTCTCTAATTAATTCATTTGGGCCATGAAATTAAATTAGGTCCAACATATTTAATATTATTCTGCCCTAATTATTTAATTAGGGTTTCTACTCCACTCATTTGTAATTTAAATCCTTACTCATGTACATTTAATTTCTTAACCTAATTAGACTTACTTTAATTAGGTTATAAAATTAATTAGTTGAGATATATAAAATAAATCTCTTAGGGTTAATATTTATTTTAAATACTATTATTCTCCCTTGCCATAACCCTTAAGTCATTAAATTTTCATACCTAATATATAATTAGGTTACAAGACCTTCCTTTTATTTTTAATCCAAGTTTGACTACTAATTTAATTAGATGTTGGGCTAATTTTAATAAGTCCACCCATTAATTATCCAAGTCCATGATTAACTAAATGAGTGGGCTTGGTTAATAAACTAACTAGGCTAGTACACTAGTATTTTCTTACTACTTGGACTATTAAATTAATCACTTAAGTTTCTAAGCTTCTCATATTTATAATATTTATAAATATGTTACATATCTTTCCTTTCCATTTCTTTGCTTACTTAAATTAAATAAATTAACTAACTTATTTAATTCACATAACACACATTCACTCATATTTTCTTACAAATGGAAATTTATTCAATAAATAAGATATTTCAATTAAAACAATATTCCCTCTTTATTAAAATAATTCAATGCTAGAATTTATTTTAATATCCTTTATTTAAAGTATACAATATTTATGTATACTTAAATTAATTATTTTCTTTTCCCTTCTATAAAGTGTTCCCAACAATTTAACTGTAATAAATATAATAATATACTTACTACATTAAAAACATACATACATCACATCCAAAAATGTAATACATGATTTCTTTAATAAAATGATGGTTATACTTTAAGTATATTTAATACCACCAATTTAAAATCATTTATAAATTACTTAACTTACATCGATAGATAATAAATATATAATAATAATATATTTATTAAGCATAAAAGTCACATATTGCATAGTTCGTATTCACGTATGCAACACAATATCACATAACATATCATTTAATAAGAATTTTATTTATTTAAATTCTTAATTTAATATATTTTAAAAATTTGAAACGTCACATTCTTTTCAATATTAAACCATATAGGTTTTTCTCAAAAAATTTAATTATTCCTCTATTTCCAATCTAGGTTTTATTTTTTAACCTTCATTTAATCATTAAAGATTTTATTAATAAACCTTATAAATTTTTGGGTTGTCACAGAGAATCTAAAGGGTCACACCGCAAAAGAAAAATATTTATTTAAGAAGTAAATGGCATAATTGTAATAATAAGTTAAGTGTATTTAATTTAGTATACGGAGATTGAATAAATTAAATAGCTTAATATTTATTATTTAATATTTTGGAAATATTAAATATAAATTAATAAGAGGAGTCTTATTATTATTATTACTACTATTACTATTATTTAATTCCTAATAGGGTTTGGGAATTAATTAATAGAAGTACTCTCTCATGAATTCCTAATTAGATTAGGAGTTTAATTTAATTAAAAGAGTTTAATTAGAATAGAAACCCTAATCCTAAATAGTTTAGGGGAGTATTTTCCTACATCTATAAATAAGAGAAGTCTTATTGTCGACGCCGGGAGGATCTCTTCTGTGCTAATTGTTACCCTTTCCAATTTTAGCCTTTTTGTTAGATGATTCTTTTGGAAAAGGTCGGCATGAATGTCGACGGGGTTTTGAAATATCGTTTTTTATGATGAGCCAATTGACCAGAGTCGCCAGTTGGTATATTTGAAATGGATATATCAACTCATCCGAATTTCGTTTTCGTAAATCGCTGGCTCATGTGTGACTCCGAATTAATTGGTCTGCGAACCGAGATTCATAGAGTTCGGGGGCTTGCTTAAGTGAGGGGAAGGTATTAGGCACCCCCCGACTTCCGTGAAATACGGTTACCGCAATCTTGATGCTTTTCCTATCCTTTTAATTCTTAAAATGTGTATGTGTGCGCGTGTGTGTGTGCCTATGTGAATGTTGTGATGAGTTTGTATGAAAGAATCATTTGGGGGTTTTTATGGAAAGTCGTGTTTTGAGAATTCTTTAGAATGTCCTTCGGCTTATACGAGAAAGCTTTATTCTTTGTTAGAAAGGTTTGATTTTGATTGTCAAAACTGCAAGGTTTCCATTAGGTGTCATTTTGGCAAAACAAGAGTTTTCAAACCTTCGTCAAAATAGGAATCGAGACCTATACGTTGCTTTCATAATTAAAATAACGAGCAATTTCTAGGATCTCTTTAACCCTATGCACATTGGTTTAATAAAACGTCATTTATTTTATAAAACCATTTTTGTGATGTTTGAAAACGATTTTCTTTAACCTTCTCGTTAAGTAGGAATCGATATTCCTTAGCACTTCCAATTTCTTATCCTCGTGATGCTAATAACCTAATTTGATTGATTTTATGAAAATCTTCATCGTTTAGCTTTGAAATCAATTTTATGTCATAAATCAAATCAAGCATTAAAATGTGTTGGGGCTATTAATGGGCATGTAAGCCACCAAAATAACCCAAACGCCCACAATCACATATTTCACTATTACGGGGCCTTAAACCCGATTTTCGACTTGATATCGTTTTAAGCCCCGACGATTACAATTTACAATAAGGGTACATCGCCCATAATACATACATCCAAAAATGTCCATCATCGGATTTGGACCACGGGGTCGCGTTCCTAAGCTCACATCCACAATTTTTACACACCCACAAAATGGATACTACAACAATTAAACAAGCTATAAATCACCAAATGAATATCATCGGGCCATTAGGAAGAATTTCGTTCCGTTGGAACCCTCACTAATAATCCCTAATCCATGTATTTTCAATAATATCCAAGAAAAACTACATTTAATATAATCCAAATGACAAAACTTAACAAAATGATATAACAAAACTGCTATAAAAAGGGTTCTTCACCTTGCAAAAAAATGGCACCATGATTTGTATAAACTCGTATATTGAATATGGTAGAAATTATATGTGACACAATCTAGCAAAAGGGTATAAATCCTCTCTTTTATCTCTTCTCCCGCTGCTGTTTTGTTGCTGTTTGTTCCTCCTGTTTTCTTTCTTTTGCTCCTCTCCAACTCCCTGTATGCCAAATGAAGAAATGAGCTGATAAAGGCTGGCCAAGGGCAGTGTTGTCCGATTTAGATAACGACAATTACGTGCAAGTGTACACGATCAACAAGTAATAAAGTGATAAGAAAGAGTGTCGAACCCACAGGAATTATTACGATTTAAATTTCCACTATCAATCTAATCTATGACTATTCTATTAAACAATCGCCAATTGGTTGTTTGATTTAAACTAATTTAACTAATACGAAAACTAAATACTATCACAACGATTGAAATTCAGATTTAAAAGATTAAGACTACAATTTCCCCAATTATATATCATAAATCAACATATCTACGTCATTCAGTTATTCACTTCATTATAATTGTTAACAGGAATTCAATTTTACTCATAAGCCCTTTTCCAAGTGATCAAATAAATCTATCTAATCCAATTAACTCTACGATATTCCTATGCAGAATAACAAGATTAAATTCATAAGCACCAATTCCCAATTGTTACGTGCAGTAAAGAGATATTCCTATTCACTTTACAAATCTAATTATTCAAGACTTGCAAATAATTTTAGAATACACGCTATCTCATTCAGTTCTAACCCTAGATTGCATCTCCCAAATTCACCTAAGGTATTTCGATAATTGTTGGCCAAACAATTTAAACATTTAGCATAAAATATGATAAACAACTCAATTTGAATGAATAACTGAAATTAAATAGAAAATTAATTCATCAATATAACCGGTTCAATTGCAGCCTTAATGAAAAGATTTAGTTCATACTAACAGTAAAAACTAGAAATTCAAAATAAGTCATTGTAAATAATTACAAATTAAGGATAAAAAGATTAAAAGAAAACTCAATATAATCCTTCGTCCTCCAATCTGAATTCTTCACAACGATTGGCTTGATTCTTTATCTCCTTGCTCAACTCTCAATCTTCAATCTCCTTGTTAGTAGTTGAATGAAAAAAAACTCCCCTTTATCCATGTTTTATTCTCCTATTTATCCTCAATAACCTCCTCAAGACTCCTTATCAGAATAGCATTTGAATTCCTTCCTAATTTCAAACTTTTCAAAGAACCCGATTGTCAAATTCTATATTTTTTTTCCACCAGACGCAACCTCGCCCCGGCGAGAAAATCCTTCACAAAAGTCTCGCCCCGGCGAGATCTCGCCCCGGCAAGAAAAATATACTTGGACTTCTCGCCCCGGCGAGAATGCCCTGCACCCAGCCAGATTTGCTTTCTTTGATCCTCAGCTAGTCGTAACCTACAAAAGAAATATAAACACAAATAAAAAGGTACTAAACTACTGAAAGACTGAAAAGAATCTCGCTAAAACGTATCTAACTCGTAGGTTAAAACCTACTCATCAAATACCCCCAAACTCGAAACTTTGCTTGTCCTCAAGCAAAAACACAAAACATAACATATGAATACCTAACTAACTACCAACATAAATGCATATGCATGACTAACCATACTCAAGCAGATAATCAACAGTCATCATAAAAATTCTGGCCTCAGAAATCAGAAATCACAAGTCAATAGAATTTCAAACTTTCGCATCATCCACAAACCAACTGTCATCAATTGCGCTCTACTTTCAACCCTTACATGTGTATGTGTAACATATATCAAACCAATCAGAGATAAAATTCAACTCTTAGTATCACAACGCTCAAATACGAATAAGATCACCAATACTGAAATTAAGCTCAAACCGTTAATCACTTGTTTTCACATTTTTTACACGAGTGCGTTTTACGCTCCATCTCGTCATATTATCTTGACTAGTGCAATGTTCATCTCTATTAGGCTATTCAATGTCACCCATGTAACGAATTTTCAGCCAACGACTCCCAAACCAGACGATTTTAGGGCGCTGAGTGTAAAGACAACTCCTAAGGGCATACTCACTCGAATGACACCGACCACAAAGACAAACTTAGTCAAGACCTGCTCTTATCTGTCTATATTCATCAATACTGCTTTTTCTTGCACTTAGACAGACATCGAAGCAGTATTTATTCCACAATTTTTCTTTTTCTTTTTTTTTCTTTTTTTTTCTTTTTTTTCTTTCTTTTCGATCCAACAAGAATTAACAGTCAATATCTTTATACGAGCATGTGATACACCAAGTAAAACCAACCCCTAATTAGTTCAATACACAATTGTGAGCAATTACAAACCAAGGGTCTCAAATTATCACAACCAATAACAGTCAAATTTCAGATTTAGCAATCACTATCCATCCCATTCAACTGTAATAAAACTGATCAACTTTCATCATCGGCCATTCCTAAACGACTTCCTTTCATACCCTGCTTAAATACGATTCTACTAAATGCAATCCTATATGATCCTATACTACTAAATTTTTGGTGTTTTCGAATTTTTGGTGTTATGATCCTATATGATCTTATACTACTACCCCGCATCTCCACCATTTTTTTTAAGTAAAACTAAAACTAAAACCAATAAAACTAAAACTAAAACAACCTAACATGCAATTATATACACAACTCTAACAATCAACCCCCCAAACTCAATCAATACAATGTCCTCATTGTGCGAAAAATAAAACAAGTAAGAACAGAGGACTTCCCTGACCGGTCAAGCGTCGGGCTCGACCGTGTTCCTATCATCGGAGTCTGGTGGAGGAAAACCCGGCAACGGCTGAGGCACTGGAAAATGAACAGGCTCCATCAACGGTTGCATCCTGTGGTACATGTCGGCCATCGCGTTCGAACACCCCACTTGATAATCATAAATACACTGCTGTCGCTCCGCCAAACACTGATTCTGCCTCAAAATGGTCTGATGCTGAGAATTAATTAGGCACTGTAACTCACGAAATTGAAGGGTAAACTTTAATCTTTGACCCGCCATTGGACCCGACCCCTCGGCAGAGTCCCTCTCCTCACCTTCAGATTCCTGCTCCTCACCTTCAGAAGCAGATGGAAGGATATACCCCATACCCCGAGGGTGTGACTCACCGCCATCCCATTCCTTATAGCGTACAATCAAACAGTGGTCCAAAACCAACAACGGTTGCTGCACAGCCTCCTCAGCACCCCAATGAACTCCCGCTTGAGAACACAGTCCACAAATCAACGAAGGATGGGGCAAACCTGAAAGTAGTATGCACACAAGCCAATCATATTTGATATGATGTAGCATATACTTTGTAATCTTATTCATTTGTTAAAGGCATTTTACTTTATCTATATGGTGCTGTTATATTAAATGTGATAAACCCATAGTTTTGAGCAATGCTTTTAGAATCATGATGGTGATCATGCTAATGAGATCTAAATTCAAGATAGCTCATAAACTAAAATCGTTCCTAATCGTTGGATTACTAAAAAGGGGATTAGTGAATCCGGATAGATTAGTACATACGTTGCTTGCTCTTATGAAGAGAATGATTGATCTCATAATCATTTGTGTGGAGACACTAAAGCAAGTATGTAGGTGCTTACTAGAGAATAAGTTCACTGAACGTGGCTCGCTAAGGAATACCTAATGGAGTTTTACTCGCCTGTCAATAGGAATTCCTCTAGTGATAGTAGTACAAGTAATCCTTGGACTTGAGATCATCATAGTATCTTGTGTATGATGAGTTAAACTTTGACATGTCCCTTAAGACCTTTAGGGTATATCAAAGGGTATGATTGGGTATAATAAGTTGTACATGAAAATAGGTGAATGATCAACAAAGAATCTACCACTTCTAGTAAAAGGAGAGAATGTCCTATGTGATTCGATAAATGACGACTCAGAAGTCTTTGGCCAAAGCAGAATGAAATTAGAAAAGAGTTTCTAATTTGCATTAATCAGAGTTGTGCATTTTAGAATCGAAATACATATAATTAAAATAAAATAAGACTTGACAGTAATTCCATGTCTTATATTTAATTGGGACATTGTATGGTAGAAGGATTGAATTGTACGGTAAACTATGCACTGAAAGGTTCTTTTATGATTAATGTTGAAATCTATATTATCTGGAAAGTCGTTGATCGCTAAGGGGGCTTACCCTTATTGTAGATATAATTATTATTTATTTAAATGAATTAAATGAGTTTAATTTATTTATTTAAATAAGATTAGAATTGTTCTAATTGATTTATTCACAAACCGGTTTAATATGGAGAACCTAAAGGGTCACACCGCAAAAAGAAAAATTATTTATTTAAGAAGTTAATGGGCATAATTGTAATAATAAGTTAAGTGTATTTAATTTAGTCTTATGGAGATAGATTAAATTAAAGAGCTTAATATTTATTATTTAATATTTTGGAAATATTAAATATAAAGAAGTGTCTTATTATTATTATTTACAATTACTATTATTTAATTCCTAATAGGGATTGAGAATTAATTAATAGAAGTACTCTCTCATGAATTTCCTAATTTGGATTTGGAGTTCAATTATTAAAGGAGTTTAATTAAAAATAAAAAACCCTAATCCTAAATAGTTTAGGAGGGTTTCCCCTATATCTATAAATAAGAGGAGTCTTTATTATGATTTGGGGTTAGACAATTTTACATACTCTTCCATGAGAATTGGAGAGAGAGAGTACTTGCAATTTCTATAGAGATAGAAATTAGGGTTTTTGCCAACACCCATCTTCTTGAACAAGTATTATTTCCTTGGTGGATCACCTCTAGAGGCCAAAACACTTGGGTGGCTAACGTTGATCAAAGGAAGGAATTTAATCGGTGGAATTCAAGGAGAACGCGAAGGAATTGGAGGTGAACTTGTACCTGAGGAAGCTAGAATTCTACAAGAGTATAATTCTTATTCTCCATCTCTTTCATTTAATTAATAATTGTGCATAAAGAAAGAATCATGGTGATTGGTTTGTATAAAAAATTTTAAAAATCTGGATTTTTATCGCGCTTCCGCTTTATTGATGTAATTTGATTATATGTTCGCGTTATACAAACCTAACAGTGGTATCAAGAGCCAAACTTTATGCGAATTATTAATTGTTTTGATTCTGTATATACATTGATATGTGTTAAGAACAATTTAATTGGGCATAATTGTTTGTGTAAAATTATTTTATTTATTTTTTTATTTATTTATTTTCAATTAAGATAAAAGGTTTATTTTGAATTGAAATATAATTAAAATTAAAAGTTTTATTTGAACTTGGAATTGGATTCTACGTTAACTAGAATAAAGGAGTTTATTCATATATGGAATAGGATTCCATGTTTCCTAGAATAAAGGAGTTTATTCACATATGGAATAGGATTCCATGTTTCCTAGAATAAAGGAGTTTATTCACATATGGAATAGGACTCCATGTTTCCTAGAATAAAGGAGTTTATTCACATATGGAATAGGATTCCATGTTTCCTTAAAAAATAAAGATGTTTATTTTTGATAAGGAATAGGATTCAACATATTTTATTTTTCAACAATTTTAAGTTAAAAATAAAGGTGTTTATTTTAATACTTGTAAATTGGTTTCCATATTAATTAAAATAAAGTAGTTTATTTTGATTTGAAATTTGATTTAAAAATAAAGGAGTTTATTTTTATTCAAAAAATTGGATAAATTAAATTAAAAGAGTTTATTTTGATTTGGAATATGATTAAAATAAAGAAGTTTATTTTAATTGAAATTGGATTTCATGATAACTAATTAGAGTTGGAATTGGATTCCATGATAACTAATTGGAGTTGAAATTGAATTTTATACTAACTAATATTGCCCATTAAATGATATCAATGCATATATGGAATGATTTTATTATTCATGAGATGAATGTTATTTATTGATACATATAGAGATATTTATGATAATAAATAGGGATTGATTATGGACTATTGACCAATGTGTGATTGGATTTATTTTAGTGGATGCTTGAATGTATGGGTTTTTATAAATGGGGTATGCGTACCTCGTCTTCTCTAATTTTTCTCAATGTAAATTCTATCTCCCTCCTATGTACTTCCCCTTGACTGCTGATCAAGGTTTCTATTTATTGTAAATAGTTTTTGTAATAGGACTAGTTAGAATTAATTTTGAAGAATTGAAGACAAAGGAGCAAGGAGCGCTTGAAGACCCGTTTGTTATGGAGCCCGGGTTTAAATGTAATAGTTATATTTAAATTTAATTCTTGCACCCTAGGTTTGACCTTTTGGTTTACTTGGTGGCTCTAGTGAACCAAACTAGAATAAAAGTCCATAATCAATCCGGGTAGAATATAGTATTCTATATGTGCATGCTTACTATGTATATATTATATATTATACAACATGCTTCGCATGTTAAATAATATGACGCGTATTTTATATATATATGTGCATACGCGCTAAACAAGATGAGACAAATAATAACAAACCCCTCAAAGTAATTATAGTAAGTCATAAGCGTTCAAAGATATTCGGAATATCGAACGTCGCCTTCTAGCATAGTAAAACAATAGAGTATTAAATATTTAATATGAGTTTGTTGTGCACACACAAGGCGAGTATTAAATATTTAAGATGTTGTTTTATCACATTTGATGCTTATACATAGACTGAACGATTCTGTTTTGTTGTGCACACACAAGGACAATGTTTTTCTTTCGAATATATGGAAGTGCTAGGTTGGACTTAACTTAGATTATTTTAGTTCGGATGTGCACACACTTGACCATTATAATCTAAGAGACAAAATACAAGGAGTTACATAGTGATGTAATTGACAATAGTTGTCTACCTATTTATTTATATATAGTTTGTTGTGCACACACAAGGCTATATACATTTGAAATGGGATCCTTATTCTCACTAGCAAATCTTTAATTAGATTTGCCGAACTGTATACTGAGGGTAATATAGTTTGATGAAAATAGTGGGAGATACCAATTTAAAATAAAGACCTACTTTATTTTGGTAATTAATTAAAATGAATGTATGCTAAAATGTTATTAAAATTACAAATTCATTTATAGAATTTTACAATGTCGAATTCACTATCACTGCGGAGCATATTAGATGCTAATTAACCGGACCGAATTATACGGACTAGTTAAGGAATTTGAGAAAAGTTCTCAAGGCTGAAAAGCTATCTTATGTCCTTAATATGCCTATCCCTGCAATGGTTGCAGACAATGCCTCAGAGGAAGAGATTGATACTTTTAGAAAGTGGCAAGATGATGCACAGTTGGCTCAATGCATCATGCTCGCATCCATGAGTAACGAGCTTCAGCGTCAGCATGAAACTATGGATGCTCCTACTATACTCCTGCACCTTCAAGGAGTTGAAGGGTGAGGAAAGTAGGACTATTAGATATAAGATATCTAAGGAGCTCTTCCGATCTAGAATAACCGATGGCACTACAGTATAGACAAATGTCTTCAAAATGATCAATCTGATTAAACAATTGGGACAACTGGGTTTTAATGGATGGAGAGTTGATCCAAGATTTGATCTTGCAATCACTTCCGGACTCTTTCTCACAAATTGTTGTGAATTTTCACATGAACAAGCTATATGTCAGGCTTCCTGAGTTGCTTAATCATGTTGAAAACTGTAAAGAGAAATTTTCCAACCAAGAAAGACCAAGTCTTACTTGTAGATGATTCTTACAGGAAGCGGAAGTGGGCCACAGGATCTTCTTAAATGAAGAACAATTCAAAGAAGGTAAATGGAAAGGCAAAAACAAAGGACAATAAGAATAAGACTGATGCAGATAGCAAAGGAGTTTGCTTCCACTGCAATAAGCCGGGATACTAGCAAGGAAACTGTAAGGAGAATCTTACAGAGGCTAACCAGAAGAGGCTTAGTGAAGCTTCGGTTACAGATATAGGTTTATTCATGATTGAAATAAATTTTTCTATAAGTCAAGGTTCTACTTGGGTATTGGATACCGACTGTAGTTCTCACGTATGCAATCCAATGCAGAGACTAAGCAGAATTAGAAAGCTAAACTAAGAGTAAGTAATCTTATGTGTAGGAATGGAGCAAAGGTTGTTGCATTAACCATAGGAACTTATAGTTTAGCATTGCCTACGGGCAAGTCTATTAAGTTAATAAGTTGTTATTATGTTCCAGTTCTCTTTAGAAACATTATTACTTCCGTTGTTCGACAAGGAAGGTTCTGGTATTATATTTAAGAACAATTGTTGTTCTATTTATAATGATAATGTTTTGTTTGAAGCTGGAAGATCACTTCATAGACTTTGTATACTTGACTTACATGAAAAATAATTTTGCAAATTGAACAAACTAGTAAAAGAAAAAGGAGATGGTCATTCAAAGAGTTGAATGTGTGTATTTGATGAAATACAAGTCTGAATCATTTGAAAATGTTCAAAGAATTCAGAAGTGAAAACAAATTGTCAAAGTATTAAGATTCTTTGATCCGATCGAAGAAAGAATACTTGAGCAATGAGTTTCTAGATCATCTCAAAATGGTATTTTCTCATAATGGAAAACCTCCTGATACGCAATAATTGATTGGTGTATCTAAAATGAGAAATTGTACCTTGTTGGACATGGTGCAGTCCATAATGATTTTTACCGACATTCTAGTATCCATCTGGGGTTATGCCCTAGAAATGGCCGCATATCTACAAAATAAGGTAACCTCAAAATCTGGCCCCAAGATTCCATAAAGGTTATGGATAGGGAGGATTCCTAGTCTTAAGTAAGTTAAGATAAGGGGTTGTCCAACTTATGTGAAAAAGGTTTCAAAGATAAGTTTGGGACAAAATTTGACAAATGCAGACTTGTGGGATATCCTAAAGTAAGTTTAGGGTATTATTACTATAATTCTACACGCTACCTTCTTAGATAAATGTGTTTATCATTGAAGGAGCTAGTGAGAGGATAATAGATCTTGAAGGAGTTCAAGAACCACAAAGCATTTTAAGTCGAACCGAGGAACCTGTAGATAGACCTATTGTACCACAACCGAATCGTAAATCTGGAAGAGTACCGAAGATACCTGGGAGGTATGGATTCATCATAGAAGATGATGATGAGGTACGCATCATAGAGGATGATGATCCAATTATATACGATGAGGCTATGAGTAGAAGACACTCAGAGAAATGGCAGATGACCATGAAATCCGAAATGGACTCCATGTATGAGAACCAAGTATAGACTCTAGTTACTCCACAAAAGGGCATAGTGCCTTGAGTGTGAATATGGGTCTTTAAGAGAAAGACTGAGGCAAATGGCAAGGTGGAGACCTATAAGACCAGACCTATTTAAAAGGTTTTTTAAGTCAAGGAGTTGACTGTGATAAAACCTTATTACCGGGTAATGCTCAAGTCCATTTGGATTTTGCTTGTGATTGCAGCTTATTACGAAATCTGGCAAAATGGATGTGGAGACGCCATTCCTCAATGAATACTTGAGGATAATGTATGTATGATACAGCCAGAGGAATTTGTTTCAAAGGTTGAAGCAAATCGTGTTTTAAGCTACAATGATCCATTGATGGATTGAAGCAAGCTTCTCAAAGATGGAACATTCGTTTTTATGAGACAATCAAAAGAGTTTGATTTTATCAAAAATGAGAATGAACCTTGTGTGTACAAAAGGGTCAGTGGGAGCGCTGTGACATTCTTGGTATTATATGTTGATATACTACTGATAAGGAATAACACACCAATGCTACAATCAATAAAGATAACATTGTCTAAACATTCCTCCATGAATGACTTGGGAGGAGCATCCTATAAATTGGGGATATAAATCTATATAGATAGATTTAAAAGGATGTTCGGCTTGACCCAATGAACGTATATTCATTCGATGCTAAAGGCGTTTAGCATGGCAAACTCCGAGAGAGGTCTCATGATGATGAGCCATGGAGTGTATCTCTCTAAAATTGTCCCCAATTGAAAGAGAGATCGCATGAGTTACTATCATGTATGCAATGAATATACAAGGCCTGATGTTGATCAGTCATATTCTGGAGAAGATCACTATAAGATAGTGATAAACATCTTTAGGTACTTAACCGGTACTAAAGATGTGATCATGATTCATGGTAGGTCTGAATTAAAACTAGAGGGCTAAACAGACTCAAGTTTTTCAAACTGACCAAGACGATAACAAATCCACTTTAAGGTAAATCGTTACCTTGAAAGGTGGTGCAGTGAATTGGAAAGGTTCCAAACAACAAAGAGTTGCTGGTTTAGTGACAAAGACAAAGTATATAGCTGTAAATGAAGCTGCAAGTTGATTGTTTGGATGAAAAAGTTCATCACAGAACTAGGAATAGTTCCTAAGTCTCATCTTGGATTCAAACATGTGTTGTGGCACTTTCATTTGATTAGTGAAATCATTGAAAGAGAAGAAGTCACTATAGAGATAGTGGACTCTCAAGAACAACATTGCATATCTATTTACTGAAGCTTTATCCAAACAGCAGGATGATCGTCACTTAGAGAAGAAGGGTATTAGATACCATGACGATTGGCTTTAGTGCAAGTGGGAGATTGAAAGTAGTATGCACACAAGCCAATCATATTTGATATGATGTAGCATATACTTTGTAATCTTATTCGTTTGTTAAAGGCATTTTACTTTATCTACATGGTGTTGTTATATTAAATGTGATAAACCCATAGTTTTGAGCAATGCTTTTAGAATCATGATGGTGATCATGCTAATGAGATCTAAATTCAAGATAGCTCATAAACTAAAATCGTTCCTAATCGTTAGATTACTAAAAAGGGGATTAGTGAATCCGGATAGATTAGTACATACGTTGCTTGCTCTTATGAAGAGAATGATTGATCTCATAATCATTTGTGTGGAGACACTAAAGCAAGTATGTAGGTGCTTATTAGAGAATAAGTTCACTGAACGTGGCTCGCTAAGGAATACCTAATGAAGTTTTACTCGCCTGTCAATAGGAATTCCTCTAGTGATAGTAGTACAAGTGATCCTTGGACTTGAGATCATCATAGTATCTTGTGTATGATGAGTTATACTTTGACATGTCCCTTAAGACCTTTAGGGTATATCAAAGGGTATGATTGGGTATAATAAGTTGTACATGAAAATAGGTGAATGATCAACCAAGAATCTACCACTTCTAGTAAAAGGAGAGAATGTCCTATGTGATTCGATAAATGACGACTCAGAAGTCTTTGGCCAAAGCATAATGAAATTAGAAAAGAGTTTCTAATTTGCATTAATCAGAGTTGTGCATTTTAGAATCGAAATACATATAATTAAATAAAATAAGACTTGACAGTAATTCCATGTCTTATATTTAATTGGGACATTGTATGGTAGAAGGATTGAATTTGTACGGTAACTATGCACTGAAAGGTTCTTTTATGATTAATGTTGAAATCTATATTATCTGAAAAAGTCGTTGATCGCTAAGGGGGCTTACCCTTATTGTAGAATAATTATTATTTATTTAAATGAATTAAATAGTTTAATTTATTTATTTAAATAAGATTAGAATTGTTCTAATTGATTTATTCACAACCGGTTTAATATGGAGAACCTAAAGGGTCACACCGCAAAAGAAAAAATATTTATTTAAGAAGTTAATGGCATAATTGTAATAATAAGTTAAGTGTATTTAATTTAGTCTATGGAGATAGATTAAATTAAATAGCTTAATATTTATTATTTAATATTTTGGAAATATTAAATATATAGAAGAGTCTTATTATTATTATTACAATTACTATTATTTAATTCCTAATAGGGATTGAGAATTAATTAATAGAAGTACTCTCTCATGAATTCCTAATTGGATTAGGAGTTCAATTAATTAAAGGAGTTTAATTAAAATAAAAACCCTAATCCTAAATAGTTTAGGAGGGTTCCCTATATCTATAAATAAGAGGAGTCTTATTATGATTTGGGGTTAGACAATTTACATACTCTTCCATGAGAATTGGAGAGAGAGAGTACTTGCAATTTCTATAGAGATAGAAACTAGGGTTTTGCCAACACCCATCTTCTTGAACAAGTATTATTCCTTGGTGGATTACCTCTAGAGGCCAAACACTTGGGTGGCTAACGTTGATCAAAGGAAGGAATTTAATCGGTGGAATTCAAGGAGAACGCGAAGGAATTGGAGGTGAACTTGTACCTGAAGAAGCTAGAATTCTACAAGAGTATAATTCTTATTCTCCATCTCTTTCATTTAATTAATAATTGTGCATAAAGAAAGATCATGGTGATGGTTTGTATAAAAGTTTAAAATCTGATTTTATCGCGCTTCCGCTTTATTGATGTAATTTGATTGTATGTTCGCGTTATACAAACCTAACAAAACCACCTTGACTATGCAAGTTCCGAATCGTCCGACGAATCGATGCTTCAATCACATCTCCCACATCAATAGCAAATCCCGTAATAATGGCATATAATAGCAAAGCCTTCTCCTTGGGAACGTCACTTACATGCTGCGACGACATCAATTTGGCGGATAGGAATGCATACCACACTTTGCCATAACGACTCAAATCCTTGCTATTGAATGAAATTGCGGCCCATGGCCCTTTGGATATCCACATCGTCCCCGGTTTGCACAAGTCCGCAATCACCTTTTCCAAATTCGGCGCTCCCGCAAGGAATCGAGAGTATTCACAGTCTAAATCAGAATCCAAATTGCAGTATTCATTAATTGACTGAGCACTGAAAGACACTGTCCTTCCCCTAACGGTCACCTCGCATTGAGCCGTGTCTTCGGCGTTGGCATAAAATTCTTTAACAACGGCTATGCAAGCGGGTTTTGGATGAGCAGTAAATGTCCCCCACTCGCGCTCCTGTATTTGCATCAACATCTCACCATCAACTAACTCGGGTGTGAGACCACGCTCGGGAGTTAGAGCTTTACCCGATGCGTACGAGTCATACCTATCAGCAGCTTCCACACTAACAAATTTCCTTCTATCATATTGCCGAGTTGGCGTTGACGACGAACCTTCCCCTCTATGCCTTTTTGGAGCCATGACAGAACTGTATCCGGAATAAACAACAAACAAAACTCCGCAACTAGGAACAACAATAAAACAATCCCCCCAAACTCTAACTCTTCGAATTTCCAACTAAACTGTGCACAATTGAAGTTACTAACACAAATTATAATCCAAACAAGCCAACCAAATCCCAATGGAAAGTAAAACGCAAGATTACAGCATGTACATCACTACCCAATAACAATTTCAAAAGAACCTGATCCAACACAATAACAGAGAAACCCAATGTAGAATACCTGACAGAGGCGTGGAGCAGTGTAGCAGTGTTGGTGATGCCAAATGGTTGAACTAAGTAACTTGCTTCTTCAATTTGATGCAACCCTAGAAAT
Source organism: Aralia elata (assembly GCA_034770075.1). NCBI lineage: Eukaryota > Viridiplantae > Streptophyta > Magnoliopsida > Apiales > Araliaceae > Aralia > Aralia elata. Next base: position 292,483 of record JAVJAP010000197.1, on the reverse strand, counting down.
TGTCCATGTAACAATAAAACTTATGGAAATTGTGAATGAAACAGAATAATTCTCCCCCAAACTCAAGCAATAGCCACTCTCAATGAACAATGAATGGTACTATATAGTTATGGAATGGGTGAATTTCAGAGGAAGAGTCCTAGATTGTGTGTATGTATGGAATATTTTGTGTCTCTATATTTGATAGAAAACAGAGCACTCCTAATCCACGCGAGGTTTGGAAAGAACTAGGTTAGGGTTTGCTTTTGGAGAGAGAAAATTGGATTGGAATGTGATAGAGTTCAAATGTAGGTAGGAGTAGGAATCAAATTTTTGGGAAAGAAATTGGAAAGAAGAAGGTTTTGGGTCGGTTTAGGAGAGGAAAAGGCGAAGTTAGGAGAAGTTGGTTTGGTTTAGGAATGAGCAAAAAAATGAATTGGAATCGAATTTGTAAAACTGAAAACCGCGATTCTCGCCGGGGCGAGGAGTTTATACTGTGTATTCTCGCCGGGGCGAGATTTGTCAGTCATGTTTAGGCCGGGGCGAGAACTGTGCGCTGACGGCGAGCTTGATCAGTAGGTTTCTCGCCGGGGCGAGAAGTTTTGCGCCGAGGGCGAACTTGAACAGTGACTTTTGGGCCGGGGCGAGAAATTTTGCGCCGAGGGCGAGTTTGATCAGTAAGTTTCTCGCCGGGGCGAGAGTCACCAGTGTTAACTTCTCGCCGGGGCGAGAATGTTTTTTTTTTTTTTTTAACTAATACATTCTCCCAACTCTTTGTCCCTGGTCCAAAAGTTAAAAACATGAATTAGTCTCAATCCGAACGATTAACGAATTATTTCAAAGCAAGAGCAATTTAAACAACTAACTATACTAACTATGCAAAATCAATTAAAGCAATAAAATAACATGATTGGGTTGCCTCCCATCAAGCGCTTGGTTTATAGTCGTCAGCCCGACTTTTCTGCGGTTTTAGTCATCAGCTTGATCGAGCGAAGAGAGGTAGGTCACTGATACTTGACGATCCACATCACCTCCCCAGTAATGTTTGAGTCGCTGACCATTAACCTTGAATGTACGCTTCGAGTTTGGTTCTTCGACGTCAATTGCTCCGTGGGGTGCTACAGCAGTAATAATGAACGGACCTAACCATCTTGACTTTAACTTTCCCGGAAATAATCGCAATCTAGAGTTGAACAACAATACTGCCTGTCCCGGTTCGAATTTCCGATCAACTATCCGTTTGTCGTGCCATCTCTTGACTTTTTCTTTGTACAGCTTAGCGTTTTCATAGGCTTGGTGTCGGAATTCCTCCATCTCATTCAATTGAAGCAGTCTTTTCTCGCCCGATGCTTGCAGATCAAAATTCAACTTCTGAATTGCCCAGTATGCATTGTATTCAAGCTCGACTGGCAAATGACACGCTTTTCTATAAACCATGCGATACGGCGACATTCCAATTGGGTTTTTGTAGGCCGTTCGATATGCCCAAAGAGCATCATCTAATTTCATTGCCCAATCCTTACGAGATGGATTCACCACTTTCTCCAGAATTTGCTTGACCTCACGATTCGACACCTCTGCTTGGCCATTCGTTTGGGGATGATAAGTCGTAGCAATCCTGTGTTTGACTCCATATTTAGCTAATAGCTTGGTAAATTGCTTATTGCAGAAATGGGAACCTTCGTCACTAATTAGGGCTCTCGGTGTACCAAATCGAGTAAAAATGTTTTTCTGTAAGAACCGTAGAACCACTTTGGCATCATTCGTGGGTAGTGCAGTTGCTTCAACCCATTTTGATACATAATCCACAGCCAAAAGTATGTATTGATTATTGAATGACGACGGAAAAGGTCCCATAAAGTCAATACCCCAAACGTCGAAGAATTCTACTTCAATGATAGTGTTGAGAGGCATTTCGTGCCGTTTCGAAATATTGCCAACCCTTTGACATCTATCGCACTTTAAAACAAAAAGGTGGGCGTCCTTGAACAACGAAGGCCAGAAAAATCCTGATTGTAGCACTTTTGCCGCAGTTCTTTCTCCCCCATAATGTCCCCCATACTCTGATGAATGACATCGATTCAATATGCTCTCCATCTCTTCCTGTGGCACACAACGTCGTATCATCTGATCCGCACAAGTTTTGAAGAGGAATGGCTCATCCCAGAGGTACTGCTTGACATCATGAAGAAATTTCTTTCTTTGCTGAAAAGTGAAATCTTGCGGAAGAACATTACTGACTAGGAAGTTCACGTAATCAACATACCAAGGTACTTCGGTGTTGATACGAAATAGTTGCTCATCCGGAAACGACTCATTAATTACCACCTCATCCTTTTTCTGAATGTCAGCATTCTCTAATCTTGAAAGATGATCAGCCACCTGATTCTCCGTACCTTTTCTATCTCGAATCTCTAAATCAAACTCTTGCAATAGGAGGACCCATCGAATTAACCGTGGTTTTGCATCCTTCTTTGCAATCAAGTATTTAATGGCTGAATGATCAGTGTAGACTATTACCTTTGTACCAATCAAATATGCTCGGAATTTATCAAACGCAAATATTACTGCAAGTAACTCTTTTTCTGTAGTGGTGTAATTCAATTGAGCATCAGTGAGCATCTTACTTGAGTAATAAATGGTGTGAAAAATCTTGTCCCTTCGCTGACCCAACACAGCTCCCACTGCATAATCACTTGCGTCACACATTAATTCAAAGGGTAAAGTCCAATCCGGAGCAATTATGATTGGGGCTGTGACTAATTTCTGTTTCAGCACTTCAAAGGCTTTGATGCAAGCTTGATCCATCTTGAAGGGAACATCTTTCTCAAGGAGTGAACACAATGGCTTTGAAATTTTTGAGAAGTCTTTGATGAATCGACGGTAGAATCCAGCATGTCCGAGAAAACTTCTAACGCCTTTTACAGATGTCGGTGGAGGTAGCTTTTCAATGGTTTCGATCTTTGCCCTATCCACCTCTAGACCTACGTCAGATACTTTGTGCCCCAGAATAATTCCTTCTCGCACCATAAAGTGGCACTTTTCCCAATTAAGCACCAGATTCGTTTCCACACAACGCTTCAGTACTAAGATGAGATTATTAAGACATAAATCAAAACTATCACCGAATACAGAGAAGTCATCCATAAATACCTCCAAATTCTGCTCAACCATATCCGAGAAGATAGCCATCATGCATCGCTGGAATGTGGCCGGTGCATTACATAACCAGAAAGACATTCTCTGGAATTCAAACGTTCCATAAGGACATGTAAAAGTTGTTTTCTCTTGATCCTCCGGAGCTATCACTATCTGGTTATATCCTGAGTATCCATCGAGAAGGCAATAGAACTGATGACCGGACAACCTATCCAACATCTGATCAATAAATGGCAAAGGAAAGTGATCCTTGCGCGTAGCTTTATTCAACTTGCGGTAATCCATACACACTCTCCAACCTGTAACCGTTCTTGTCGGAATGAGTTCATTGTTTTCGTTCTCAACCACTGTCATTCCTCCCTTTTTAGGCACACATTGTACAGGACTTACCCAAGCACTATCTGAAATTGGATAGATAATACCGGCATCTAACCACTTAATGATTTCTTTCTTCACTACATCTTTCATAATCGGATTCAAACGTCTTTGTTGCTCAATGACCGGTTTTGCTCCTTCCTCCAGCAGAATTTTGTGCATGCAAAATGACGGACTGATTCCCTTGATATCTACTATGGTCCATCCAATCGCTGTTTTATACTCACGCAAAACCCTTAATAGTTTTTCTTCTTGAGATTCATTCAAATGCGCAGAAACTATTACTGGTAGTGTGTCTGAGTCTCCCAAGTAAGCATACCGTAGATAAGATGGAAGAGGTTTGAGTTCAAGCACAGGTGGCTCTTCCACTGACGGTTTGGACCTCTTTTCTCCTTCGTTCGACCGGTCAAGTACATCAAATTGCCTGCTGAATTTCCGAGGAATAGGTACTGAGTCTAGAACCTTAACATAATCCCACTCATCAAATCCATTGAAAGTGTCTATCCCAACCAAGGCAGCTTCTAATGGATCTTCACAAAAATTTGCGATGGTTCGCTCATTCACAATTTCATCAATCAGGTCTATCCGTAAGCATTCCTCATCCTCCTTCGGGAATTTCATTGATTTAAAAACATTAAAGGTGACTTCCTGATCTTGCACTCTCATTATTAATTCACCTTTTTGTACATCTATCAACGTTCTCCCTGTTGCTAAGAATGGACGACCTAGGATGATGGGAATCTCCTTATCCTCTTCGTAATCCAAAATAATGAAATCAGCCGGGAAGATGAATTTATCAACTTTAACCAAAATATCTTCCACAATACCCCTCGGATATGTCACTGATCTGTCTGCCAACTGCAAGTTGATGTTCGTCGGTTTTGGTGCCTTTAGCCCAAGCTGAGTGTAAATTGATAACGGCATTAAATTAATACTAGCCCCTAAGTCACACAATGCCATCCCAGAAAACTGGTTACCAATTACACAAGGAATAGTGAAGCTTCCTGGATCCTTTAATTTAGGTGGCAACTTGTTTTGCAAAATTGCGCTGCACTCCTCGGTAAGTGCCACCGTTTCGAATTCACCCAATTTCCTTTTCTTTGACAAAACATCCTTCATAAATTTTGCGTAACTGGGCATCTGTTCCAGGGCTTCTGCAAATGGTATATTAATATGTAGTTTCTTGAAAACATCCAAAAATCTGGAAAATTGCTTGTCTAGCTTGGCTTTCTGCAATCTGTGAGGGAATGGTACGGGAGGCACTACACTATCGGGCTTGAGTTCCTTTGACTTTACCTCCGAACCTGTATCCTTCTCCTTTTCCGATTCTTTCACCTTACTTTTCTCCGGGGCTACCTCATCGTTCTCCTCCCCACCTGTTTCTGGCTTAGAATTTTCTTTGACCGCATCAGGAAGCTCTTTTCCACTTCTTAAGGTGACAGCCTTGCAGTGTTCTTTTCCATCCGATCTTGGATTCACCTCTGTGTCACTTGGAAGTGCTCCTTGTGGTCGAGTATTCAAAACTTGAGCCAACTATCCCAGCTGATTTTCCAAGTTCCTAATTGACACTGCCTGGCTCTTCACATTCAAATCTACCTGAGTTAGCAATTTATCTTGATCATTCATTCTTTTCTCAGATGTTGTGAAAACCTTGCTAACGATTCTTCTAAATTCGGCTTCCTTTCTGCATGTTGTGGAGCTTGGTTCTGAAAACCTGGGGGGTTCTGTGATCTTGGAGCGGGATTTTGAACTTGAGAGTTATTACTCCATGAGAAACCCGGATGATTCTTCCACCCCGGATTATATGCATTCTGGTATGGCTATTGTGGTCTGTTGTAACTCCCCAAGTACTGTACAGATTCAGGATTAATAGCACAATATTCCGTCGGATGTGCGCCTGCACATAGTTCACACACATAGGCTACTTGCTGAACTTTCGATTCTGCTAACGCTTCAATCTTCTTAGACATGGCCGCCATCTGAGCTGTTAGTGCTGTGACCGCATCTACTTCCAAAACTCCAGCTACCTTTTGTTGATTCAATCTGGAAGTCGGCCATTGATAATTATTTGCAGCCATAGTCTCTAACAAAGTAAAAGCTTCATCGAAATTCTTATCCATTAAAGCTCCCCCTACAGCTGCATCTATACTTGATCGAGTGTTACTGCTCAACCCATTGTAGAATGACTGAATCTGCAGCCACTTGGGTAACGCATGATGTGGACATCTTCTCAATAATTCTTTGAACCTTTCCCAAGCTTCAGACAGTGACTCTCCATGACTTTGCTCAAAGGTAGAAATATCGTTTCTCAATTTAGCAGACTTAGCCGGCGGGAAGAATTTTGCGAGGAATTTCTAGGCCTAGTTGTCCCAAGTTGTGATGGACCCCGGTGGAAGTGAGTGCAACCAACTTTTTGCTTTATCCCTTAGTGTAAACGGAAACAAACGTAATTTCACTGCATCATCAGACACATTTGGATATTTGAATGTATCACAAATCTCAAGAAAGATAACCAAGTGTGCATTCGGATCGTCGTTGGCTAATCCCCCAAACTGTACCGAATTCTGAATCATCTGAATTGTGCTTGGCTTGATCTCGAAGGAATTAGCAGTGATGGCTGGCCTCGTGATGCTTGACTTGATGTCATCTATCTTAGGCATAGCATATTCCCTCAATGATTTTTGTTCTTCGTTAGCCATTTTCTCTTTCTCAAGTGTCTCCTGACAGAACTTTCTCAACTGACGAAGCTTGTTTTCAAGATTATCCTCACACTGCACGAGTTCCGGTTGTTTTTATCGTGTTTGCATAAACGAATCAAAAGTCACCTGAACAATAAACAAAAGAAATAAAAAAGAAAATAAGTTTGCTTAACTAGAACAGACTTAATTAAACTGATATTGAAAATTATAAAATACAAATAATCCCCGGCAACGGCGCCAAAAACTTATTGTCCGATTTAGATAACGACAATTACGTGCAAGTGTACACGATCAACAAGTAATAAAGTGATAAGAAAGAGTGTCGAACCCACAGGAATTATTACGATTTAAATTTCCACTATCAATCTAATCTATGACTATTCTATTAAACAATCGCCAATTGGTTGTTTGATTTAAGCTAATTTAACTAATACGAAAACTAAATACTATCACAACGATTGAAATTCAGATTTAAAAGATTAAGACTACAATTTCCCCAATTATATATCATAAATCAACATATCTACGTCATTCAGTTATTCACTTCATTAGAATTGTTAATAGGAATTCAATTTTACTCATAAGCCCTTTTCCAAGTGATCAAATAAATCTATCTAATCCAATTAACTCTACGATATTCCTATGCAGAATAACAAGATTAAATTCATAAGCACCAATTCCCAATTGTTACGTGTAGTAAAGAGATATTCCTATTCACTTTACAAATCTAATTATTCAACACTTTCAAATAATTTTAGAATACACGCTATCTCATTCAGTTCTAACCCTAGATTGCATCTCCCAAATTCACCTAAGGTATTTCGATAATTGTTGGCCAAACAATTTAAACATTTAGCATAGAATATGATAAACAACTCAATTTGAATGAATAACTGAAATTAAATAGAAAATTAATTCATCAATATAACTGGTTCAATTGCAGCCTTAATAAAAAGATTTAGTTCATACTAACAGTAAAAACTAGAAATTCAAAATAAGTCATTGTAAATAATTACAAATTAAGGATAAAAAGATTAAAAGAAAACTCAATATAATCCTTCGTCCTCCAATCTGAATTCTTCACAACGCTTGGCTTGATTCTTTATCTCCTTGCTCAACTCTCAATCTTCAATCTCCTTGTTAGTAGTTGAATGAAAAAAAACTCCCCTTTATCCATGTTTTATTCTCCTATTTATCCTCAATAACCTCCTCAAGACTCCTTATCAGAATAGCATTTGAATTCCTTCCTAATTTCAAACTTTTCAAAGAACCCGATTGTCAAATTCTATATTTTTTTTCCACCAGACGCAACCTCGCCCCGGCGAGAAAATCCTTCACAAAAGTCTCGCCCCGGCGAGAAAAATATACTTGGACTTCTCGCCCCGGCGAGAATGCCCTGCACCCAGCCAGATTTGCTTTCTTTGATCCTCAGCCAGCCGTAACCTACAAAAGAAATATAAACACAAATAAAAAGGTACTAAACTACTAAAAGACTGAAAAGAATCTCGCTAAAACGTATCTAACTCGTAGGTTAAAACCTACTCATCAGGCAGCCGCAGATTGATCTGCGGCTAGCCTTAGTTTCTCCGCGCCCATCGCGCACTTCAGCCGCCCGCCGCGTACTTCAATTATTTTAATCGTTGGCCGCAGATCAATCCGCGGCTAGGTGGGCTGATTTTCTCGATTTTCGAGCCGCACCTTAATTCTCGTGTCGTACCATTGGTTTTTCTGAAGGAGTTATATTTTGCAGTCCGGGAACCGCTTGGAAACGTGCCATATCATTCCGCTTAGATCGTTGTCGTGTCGGCTTCGATCGCATGTCGTTGTGGTGGCTCTGAGTGTTCGTACTTATATCCACCTTTCGTTCTCGTAGGCTGGGTTCATTGACGATTTTGCCCTCCTGTCAGGGTTAGTATATGAAGTGCAAATTTTGGGTGTCTACAGCTGCCCCTCTTTATCATGTTTATGAAATGTTAAATGAAATGAACATGATAAAGAATTAGACACCCGATGCATGAATGGTCGTGCATACATGATGCAACACATATAGCTTATGATGCAGCACAAGATGTAAGGCATGCAAAACATTCGTAAAGGTGTCAATGCATCATGCAATCGCAAATTCATTGTGAGTATCGATCTCAACAGGACTCAATCGCCGATCGCATTGTTGTTGTCAGGTTTCGTCTCTAACAACTCGCTGCGATAATCGTTATCGTAGGTTTCGTGCTCCGTCTCGTAATCGTCGTCGTCGTGGAATCATTGTCGTCTCATAACCGTCGGGTCTCGTATCCGATCGATCGTCTCGTAGATGTGGGGTCTGGTCTCCGATGGGTCGTCTCGTCTGTATCGGTTCTCGTCTTCGATTGGTCGACTCGCCTGTATCGGTTCTCGTCTCCGATTGATCGTCTTGTCGGCACCGGGTCTCGTCTCCAGTTGCTAGTCTCGTAATCACCGGGTCTCGTATCTGGTCGCTCGTCTCGTAATCAACGGGTCTCGTATCCGGATGATCGTCTTGTCTGCGCCGGGTCTCGTATCCGGTCGCTCGTCTCGTAATCACCGGGTCTCCTACCCGGTTGATCGTCTTGTCTGCGACGGGTCTCGTATCCGGTCGCTCGTCTCGTAATCACCGGGTCTCGTATCCGGTTGATCGTCTTGTCTGCGCCGGGTCTCGTATCCGGTCGCTCGTCTCGTAATCACCGGGTCTCGTATCCGGTTGATCGTCTTGTCTGCTCCAGGTCTCGTATCCGGTCGCTCGTCTCGTAATCACCGGGTCTCGTATCCGGTTGATCGTCTCGTCTGCGCCAGGTCTCGTGTCCGGTTGATCGTCTTGTCTGCGGCAGGTCTCGTATCCGGTCGCTCGTCTCGTAATCACCGGGTCTCGTATCCAGTTGATCGTCTTGTCTGCGCCGGGTCTCGTATCCGGTCGCTCGTTTCGTAATCACCGGGTCTCGTATCCGGTTGATTGTCTTGTCTGCGCCGGGTCTCGTATCCGGTCGCTCGTCTCGTAATCACCGGGTCTCGTATCCGGTTGATCGTCTTGTCTGCGCCAGGTCTCGTATCCGGTCGCTCATCTCGTAATCACCGGGTCTCGTATCCGGTTGATCGTCTCGTTTACGCCGGGTCTCGTATCCGGCCGCTCGTCTCGTAATCACCGGGTCTCGTATCCGGTTGATCTTCTCGTCGGCGCCGGGTCTCGTATCCGGTCGCTCGTCTCGTAAATACTGGGTCTCGTATCCGGTTGATCTTCTCGTCGGCACCGGATCTTGTCTCCGGTTGATTGATTCGTCATGTTCCATACCTGATTGATTGAAACCTCGTATTTTTTAAGTCAAATGGATTGAAATTGATCAATTTTTTTACAAAGGAGGGAAAAGGAGGGAAACAGGGCCCAGCCGCAGATTGATCTGCGGCCAGCCGCAGATTGATCTGCGGCCAAGATCGGGATTTTTAGGCGCCTCTCCCCTTCCCAGATCTATCGTTTTCAACTCGTACCCCACATTGGTTTTCGTGACTTTGCGCCTTTGCACCTCCCTTTTGCCGATCTTTCCAACCTTTCGCAAAAACCGCTCCGGTTAGATTGATCTACACGTTACAGGTAACATTTTGACCGATTGTTTTCTCATTTCGTCAATGTTTCCCTATACATTTGGCTATTTTACATGTTTAGAGATAGAAATGTATGCTTTGAAATGCTATGTCATGTATCGTTGCATGTATATGTTATGTCTCAACCGTGCGAGTCATATTCTATGCTCATGATACGGGTCATAAATACTTGTCGTATTTTTTTTAATGGAGTCCCACTAAAATCTAATTCATGCATATATGGTAAACACGCATCATGCTGCATTATTTCTGTGATGAAGATAGGCAGATAAAATATTTCGTGACATAATTAGAAATATAATGTACCTCCCTCTTTGACTGTGTCGTTCCAGCTATGGATCTTGATGTTCCCAGCAACTCCACTGCATCTCGTGCTTCGGGTGTTCACCGCCGTAGGGCTGCACCTGCCCCAGCTTTGCCTCGGACTCGCCAGGCTCGTCGACTGGCAGAGGCGGTCGTCCGACCCGATCACCCTGAGGTTGAGGAGGCCGTTCTCCCAGATATTGAGGCAGAGGGGCCGTCCTCCAGCACACCGGCTCCATCTACCCGTCGCGTTCTACCTAGCGCCTCTGTATAGGTACCCGATCTATTGGGTCGGGATCTCAGTCGTCACCCTTCAACATCTCTTGTTGCTAATGAGGTATATTCATTACTTCTCTGAATTCCCTCACGATCTCTGCTCATATCGGGACTGATCCGTTAGTGTTTGTCACAGGTGCCCGAGTTCACTCAGCCGAGGGGCAACTGGTTTAACATCTACTCTCTCTACACGGCCTTGCACACCGATTACCGCACGGTGGTGGACTCCTGGAGTTTCCGCTCTTTCTTCACCATCATTCCCCGTCAGTGCCCCTGGGGTTACATGAGGGCTTTGTCTGAGCGATGGTTCCACCAGATCCAGTCCCTTCATCTTTTGAACTACGAGGTTATGCTGACTCCTTGGGATTGGAGGTACATCATCGGTATTGAGTTCACCGGAGTCCGTGTCCCTTTGGATCTAGACATTACTCCAGCGGAGGTCCGAGCTTTATTGGGCTTCGCTGCCGAGGACCGGGTCTTCAAGGCCCGCAGCATTCGGTCCGGAGCTTTGGTTGTTGACGTTGTTGGAGGCATATATGCGACGCCCTTCCCTGCAGATCGAGCCACTCGTGATATTCTGCTCCGACGTCTGTTCCTGACCATTATGAGGGGTTGTTTCCTAGCGAACAACTCCTCTACCATTCATTTCAGCGTCGTTGGAGCTATCAGGGATGTAGACCAGATCGGTGACTATGATTGGGGGTCCTTCACCTTTGCCTACTTCCTCCATGGTCTTCGTCTTCGTTCGGAGGGACAGACAGACGCTTGGCTTGGGTTCTACCCCTTCCTGCTAGTAAGCCTTCTCTTCTTACTGCACCTCCTATCATTTTATTTCTCTTTTCTGCATTTGCCGGTCACTCAGGCCGTTTCTTGTTTCTGTTCATAGTTCTGGGCTTACGAGCGACTCCCATGCCTGAGGCCTGTCACGACCCTCGGCTTGGATACCTATCCCCGGGGTCGGCGGTGGCATCATAGCACTTTGGAGGAGGTCCCGGTATCTGGCAGCTTAGCACACTGCCGCATTCAGCTGGAGCTGATCACTGCCGCTGAGGTCGTCTGGGTTCCCTATCTTTCCGAGCATCTGACTGTGGGATTTACAGATGGATATCCTTCCGGCCCAGAGTTCGCTCTTTTCACCCGTCGCCTCACCTTGCAGAGTGTTGGAGGATGGGTGATGTATCTGGGAGAGCACGCATTCAGATGCGTTACTGAAGAGATCCGCATTCCGCACTCCCTTCCCTTCACTACATCCTGGTCGTTGGACTCTCAGCCTTCAGAGATTATGCTCGCGTGGGAGGATGGCCGGACACTTTCTTCAGGTCCCAGCACGAGCGAGGCTTTTCGTACCTGGTGGGTGCCCCGCACTATCGGTCCTCAGACTCGGGCCACATTCTTCCTCAGAGATATGGTCCCCGACTCGGTGATGATGACTGATTGGGCCGCCTGCGTTCGGAGTCCCACCCATGTTGAGCAGATTGCCAGTCTGACCCGTCAGGTGGACCAGCTATCCTTATACCTTCGGGTGTTAGGCCGGACCCCAGAAGATGCCTACGCATATGATCCTGACAGTGCGGGTTTTGACACAGGCCCCAGCTCATCTGATGCCCCCGTGCAGCCATACATCCTTGATATGAACTTTGGGGCTTCGACTTCGACGACTCCAGGGGATCAGTTCGAGGATTCCGACTTCATAGATGACATCGCCTTTGATTAGATCATGATAGGATAGGGTTTTTTTTTGTATTTGAACCTGTTCAGCTTTTTTCATTTCATGCACTATGTATTGAACTCATTTATTTATTTATGCAAAGTTTTATCATTATGACAGTTCAATTGCTCTATTATTAACTGTATGATGCATGCTTTTTTTTTATGGATAGAGAATGACCCCTGCACAGTCTTTTTGATACTATTTTTCACAGATGTCGTCACTAGACGCCGTGGTACGTTTGGATCTCATTCCTCCCACAAGGTTAGTTGGCAGTCTTCTCCGCTCGTTGGACAGTTTGTCGCCGGCCGACAGGGTTATCGCAGATGGTCTTCTGGGACATTCCTGGTCCTTATTATCCTTTCGGGTGCCGGCGGGCTTTATGGAGGGTATTCTGAGCTATTGGGCCCCTACCCGTCAGGTGTTCAGATTAGGGACAGTGGAGCTGACCCCTACTCTCGAGGAGTATGCTCGTTTTACCGGCTTGTCTTTGGATGGTCCTTGTGCCAGGGTCACAGCTGGTCCCACGCGCCGCCAGTTCCTGACTTTTACTGGGTTGCGGAGGACAGTTTATTTGTCGGTGATCACATCAGACCATCTAGTTCCCTTTCATTTCCTGATTGACCGATTCGGCTCTCCTGACAGTTTTCACCTATTCTCTGGTGATTTTTCCGTATCCGAGGAGCGCTGGGGTGCTCTGAGAGTAGACGTTTTGATGGCCTGTGTCATCTCAGTTTTGTATTTGCCAGCCGGACCCGATCTGTTGGATATGTGAGTTGTCGCGACCGTTAGAGCCCTTCAGGAGGATCACACCATTCTTCCCATGATACTAGCAGATACCTACATGTTAGCCTCATATTGTCAGTCTTTCCGAGGCAGAGTGTTCAGAGGGAGCTCTACTTTGTTGTATGTGTGGTTTATGAGTCATCTTAGTCCCATCGGCCATTTCCGTCGCCATGGGTTTTGCTTCAGCCACGACATAGCTATGCAATTTTCATTCCGTCCCGTAAGCTGTATTGATGCGGCCTCCTGGACAGAATTTTTATCGGCTATTGAGGAGCCCTTTCATCTCTTGATCTATTCGGGTTATTGCTCCTTTATGAGCTTCTTGACTCACGTGCCCACCTTGGATTTCATCCCCATTTTTGGCTTGAGGGGCGTGACGACTTATCATCCCTTAGCGGTCATGGGGCAGTTTGATCAGATACAGGATTTTCACCCTTTCACGTGCGCAGCCGACTATCGATTCCTCATATCACCCCAGACAGAGAGAGATCTACTACGGCTATACGATCTTTGGTCTCGCAGGATCTTTGCCGAGCATAGTGAGAGCTGCCCCATTCAGACATCTGCTTATGTGCCATGGTTGCACGGAGACTCCGATATGGTCGGTTTGAGTCAGACTGGAGTATTTGATGACTCTCAAGTGATTTTCACAGATGATACCACCCCAGAAGTATTTGTCCCTCCTGAGTCTACAGAGATGATATCCAGATGTGATTTTGAAGGATTCTCCACTCCTGCCCAGACTCCTCATTCCATCTCAGCTGATTCTGCCCCTAGTCGGGTTATTGAGGATAGCCTGATCCGACAAGCCTTGCTTACTACTGAGGCTGAGAGGGACGCTGCTCTTGTTGAGAGAGATGTTGCTATTCTGATCAGAGATGCTGCCCTCACTGACAGAGACGCCATTGTATTGTAGACTAGGGCAGTTATAGATGCTCACTCTGAGACTGTTAGTCGAGCCACTGCTTTATTGGATCGCATCGACATGATAGGGCAGCAGATTGCAGGGGATGCCGATGCCTCCGATCTATCCACCACCTTATCCATCCTGCTTCAGTTAGTTTTAGATTTGTAGATCATTTTATTTCCTGCATAGACTATGTCAGTTTCATCGGTTATCGAAAGAGAAATCTTGTAACAAAATGACTTATATATATAGACATGCATTTAAATTTAGTCATTTTCCCTTTTTGTCGTATCGTTGCCTTTCATTGGATCCTCATTTTATCCAGCTAACCACGATTTTGATATTTCGCCTTCTTTCTCTTCTCAAGTCTTGATGGAGATTTGACAGATATTGTCGCACACCCTGTTGATTTCATCGGATTGAGTCTTAGATTTCGACTAACTGTTTGGCTGGGTTAGGGTTATGTCATTTGAGATGACGCTGATCAAGCGACTGGTTTCGGGAAGGTTCCGAGGGTATAGGAAGGTTTTTCTGGCTGTTGGGAATCGGTTGGGGTTAGAGAAAGTATTATTTTGTAAAGAAATGGACCGTGCCATGATGGCTGCCTACGTACTCCCACAAGTCGGGAGATCAGGTCCTACGTAGTTCGTTCTTCCAAGAAAGAGGAGAAAATGATGATGATTTTTTTAGGCGTAGAACCGCTTCACCGAGTCAGAATTGATGGGCTGTGGAAACACCTCACCTTCCATCTCTTGCAATACGAGACCTTCCTAGTTCGGGGCAAATTTCCCTTTGGCTTCGCTTTGACAAGGCATGACTCTCTTTAGCACTAGGTCATTTTCCTTGAACTTCCGAGGTCTTACCTTTTTGTCGTACGATCGAGAGATTCTTTGCTGATATAACTGACCGTGCAAAACAGCAGCCACCCTCCTTTCATCAATTAGGGCCAATTGGTCATACCGACTTTGCATCCAATCCTTCTCGTTTATCTGAGCATCAATCAAGATTATGAGGGACGCCATCTCAACCTCAACTGGCAGAACAACCTCCATTCTGTATATCAAAGTGTAAGGGGTTGCCCCTGTAGAAGTACGCACCGACGTTCTGTACGCCAGCAGGGTGAGAGGTAACAGATCCGGCCATGCTTGAAACCCTCCTTGATGGGCAACCGGTAAATGCCCCATTCATCTTAGGATGGTAAATGACAGAATTAAGGTGTTTCCGCTTGACAGGCTTGAAACCCTCCTTGATGGGCAACCGGTGTACCACAATGTCGGTGGACAATCCGATCATGTCCTCATGAGACCAGGCAAAAACATCCTCATACTGGCTTAGCAACACGGTTATTTCTGTTTTTTTGGCTAGGGGTCAGGTCTGTCCCTATCTTGAGCTCTTTGGGTTTATCAGGGGTTCCGATATTTAAGGTGATAATTTGGTCTAAGTTGGGTTTGGGTTTGTCTTTGACCCATCCTTTGATCTCGTCAGGCGTGTTGTCATTATCTGTCTCATCCTGCTCAATGCCCATTAAATCGAAATCCAGCTCAATATCAAAATCATAGTCGTCTTTCATATTTGAAACATCGTTTGTTAGGCAAGCAATACTCAAATCGGTACACCTGACATTAAACAAAAATATTTGTCATATATATAAGTCATTTTCCCGCAATGATCATCTTTAAAATAACATGACAAAATAACATAACCATGAAAAATTCAAAATAAGGAACAAAACTGGTATCTATTCATCCCCCACCATCTGGGGTATACCACCCTGACGCCATATTTTACCCTCGTTTGGATATTACTGGCTTCATCGTCCAGTTGTTGGTGGTCAGATCGGCCGGAATGCGACAGATGAAAGGCGGCTTCGCTCCTTGATCACTTGTCATCCCAATCATCACATCAATTCTCTTTATATAATTCAGCCTTGGTGGTCCTCCGGTTTCGCTGGCTTCCACCACATTGACCCCTTCCCCATCATGCTTAGGCAGGGGATTGACTTTAATATTTGGTGACTCTGGTTGTTCCACCACGATCTCCCCGCTATCGATCATGTTCTGAATCTTGTGCTTCAGCGCCCAGCATTCCTGAGTATCATGACCCGGGGAACCCGAATGGTACGCACACCTCTTACTCGGGTCAAATCCTCTCGCTTTCGGGTCAATTGGGGGTGCCAAATCGACTATCCTTCTTTGTGCTATTAATACTGCCAAAATCTGTTCAAGAGGATCCCCGAGCGGGGTGAATACCCGATCTCTTGCAGTCTCAAATCTTCTTCGTTCGTTCGTCCTTTGATTATCGAAATTAGGTTGTCGGGGTGGCACAATTCTCTATATTTGCACTGGAGGGCTATTCTCCACCTTCCTAGATGATCCCTGCAGAATGAGGGACACATCTTGCTCCCTTCTCTTTTGGGTCCTGTGGGAAGCGTTGCCATAGTTTTCACTCTGGATTTGCTCCGCAACTGCTTCTAGAGCTGTGAAGTCCCGGATCTTGCCAGACTTTAACCCCATGTCAACCATTTCTCCATGCTTTATCATTTCGGCAAAAGGTCTTCCAATCCCCGCTATCACTCGCTCATAATAGGGCGCCTCCTGAATATCCACAAAGCTCATTACCATCTCCGCCTCGCTCATTGGGGGATTCACCTATGCAGCCATACCCCTCCATCGCTGTGCATAGTCCCTAAAAGATTTTTTCGGTTGTTTCTTGACCTTTGTCATCTGATATCTGTCAGGGGCCATCTGTGCTTGGAAGTTGTATTATGTCAAGAAGGTATGGGCCAACTCCTCCCAATTGTGGATCCGAGCATTATCAAGGCGGGCATACCAAATTCTTGCTTCTCCCGTCAGGCTCTTTTAGAATAACTGCATCCTCAGTCCTTCGTCCTCTGCATACGACCCAAGTTCCCCAATGTATATCTTCAGGTGTGTATAAGGGTCTCCCTTCCCATTATATTTCTCAAATTCGGGGATCTTGAACTTCTCCGGATACCTGGTTCCTGGAAAGACACACAGATCTGAATAATTCACCTTGCCCAGGGACCCTATGCCTTTCAGAGACTGGATGGTCTCCTCCATCTGCTTCATTTTCTTTCGAAGATCATCAGTGTCTCCCTCCTCGGGAATAGTGATTACTGTCCTGGTAGGTGTAGGAATGGGTTTGGTAATGACTGGCTCGCCCTTAGGTTGGGGTGGATCATCTTTAGGTGGATCCTGTCTCAATAACAACTGCTCTTTCATCATCGTGGCCATTTCCAACATCTGTTTTTTAAAATCATCAAATTCCTCCCGAGATATGGAACCAGGATTAAGAGGTGGGATATCAGCCATTTCAGATGTAGAACCCTGGGCCCTCTTAGATTGCAAACGCGTTTGAGGAGCAATCCTACCAAAAAAACAGTTTGGAGTTTAATCTTTGGGAAATGAAAGATGTGGATGCATGCTAAAGTTGTAACTTTTGTGTTTTTTGGGTTTTTTAATCTTTCTCTGCAAAACAAAATGTTAGCAGTCCCTTATTGCAATAATAAATGCTAGACATGATTTATTATGCATTCCCAGCTATTCCCTGCAAAACATAGAGGTCAGTACTTTCTTTTGACAACAGGCAAGGTATATGTAAAAATATTGAATATGACACTTATACGTGTAAACGTAAAACGGCATGAAGAGACTTTTCCTACGTTGGGTTAATCTGAGGCTGACCTATCCTAAGGTTACTCTCGCGGCTTTTCGGCATGAAGGTCCCCAAATCTTCGCAATCTACTCGTCTGAATCCTTTCGATTGGAGCGGATCTGGGTGGTGCGTTTCCTGAGCCATCTCTGGGGAGCAGCCCCTTCGAGTCCAGTAATAAGCAACCGACAGGTTTGCCTCAGGAGGAGGTACACTCTCAACATACATTCACATTCATCGTCCTCACCGTATGCAAATGAATACTTTAAAGTAAAGCAATTCCATTCAATCATTCATTCATTGGACAAAAACACACATTCGCACAACAATAAGTAAAACATGTCAAAATATCGCACGTACACACACATTCATAAATTTTTAAAGGATAGGACAGCATCAAGACTTGAACGCGGCTTAAGCCCTCTAATGTCCCCAGCAGAGTCGCCAGCTGTCGACGCCGGGAGGATCTCTTCTGTGCTAATTGTTACCCTTTTCAATTTTAGCCTTTTTGTTAGATGATTCTTTTGGAAAAGGTCGGCATGAATGTCGACGGGGTTTTGAAATATCGTTTTTATGATGAGCCAATTGACCAGAGTCGCCAGTTGGTATATTTGAAATGGATGTACCAACTCATCCGAATTTCATTTTCGTAAATCGCTGGCTCATGTGTGACTCCGAATTAATTGGTTTGCGAACCGAGATTCATAAAGTTCGAGGGCTTGCTTAAGTGAGGGGAAGGTGTTAGGCACCCCCCGACTTCCGTGAAACACGGTTACCACAATCTTGATGCTTTTCCTATCCTTTTAATTCTTAAAATGTGTATGTGTGCGCGTGTGTGTGTGCCTATGTGAATATTGTGATGAGTTTGTATGAAAGAATCATTTGGGGTTTTTTATGGAAAGTCGTGT
Organism: Aralia elata; assembly: GCA_034770075.1. Classification (NCBI taxonomy): domain Eukaryota; kingdom Viridiplantae; phylum Streptophyta; class Magnoliopsida; order Apiales; family Araliaceae; genus Aralia; species Aralia elata. The sequence goes on along the minus strand of JAVJAP010000197.1, from coordinate 274,102 downwards.
TTTGAGAATGCTTTAGAATGTTAGAAAGGTTAGAAAGGTTTATTCTTTATTAGAAAGGTTTGATTTTGATTGTCAAAACTGCAAGGTTTCCATTAGGTGTCGTTTTGGCAAAACAAGAGTTTTCAAACCTTCGTCAAAATAGGAATCGAGACCTATACGTTGCTTTCATAATTAAAATGACGGGCAATTTCTAGGATCTCTTTAACCCTATGCACATTGGTTTAATAAAACGTCATTTATTTTATAAAACCATTTTTGTGATGTTTGAAAACGATTTTCTTTAACCTTCTCGTTAAGTAGGAATCGACATTCCTTAGCACTTCCAATTTCTTATCCTCGTGATGCTAATAACCTAATTTGATTGATTTTATGAAAATCTTCATCGTTTAGCTTTGAAATCAATCTTATGTCATAAATCAAATCAAGCATTAAAATGCGTTGGGGCTATTCATGGGCATGTAAGCCACCAAAATAACCCAAACGCCCACAATCACATATTTCACTATTACGGGGCCTTAAACCCGATTTTCGACTTGATATCGTTTTAAGGCCCGACGATTACAATTTACAATAAGGGTACATCGGCCATAATACATACATCCAAAAATATCCATCATCGGATTTGGACCACGGGGTCACGTTCCTAAGCTCACATCCACAATTTTTACACACCCACAAAATGGATACTACAACAATTAAACAAGCTACAAATCACCAAATGAATATCATCGGGCCATTAGGAAGAATTTTGTTCCGTTGGAACCCTCACTAATAATCCCTAATCCATATATTTTCAATAATATCTAAGAAAAACTACATTTAATATAAAACTTAACAAAATGATATAACAAAACTGCTATAAAAAGGGTTCTTCACCTTGCAAAAAAATGGCACTACGATTCGTATAAACTCGTATATTGAATATGGTAGAAATTATACGTGATACAATCTAGCAAAAGGGTATAAATCCTCTCTTTTTTCTCTCTTTTCTCTCTTCTCCCGCTGCTGTTTTGTTGCTGTTTGTTCCTCTTGTTTTCTTTCTTTTGCTCCTCTCCAACTCCCTGTATGCCAAATGAAGAAATGAGCTGATAAAGGCTGGCCAAGGGCAGCCGCAGATTGATCTGCGGCTAGCCTTGGTTTCTCCGCGCCCATCGCGCACTTCAGCCGCCCGCCGCGCACTTCAATTATTTTAATCGTTGGCCGCAGATCAATCCGCGGCTGGGTGGGCTGATTTTCTCGATTTTCGAGCCGCACCTTGATTCTCGTGTCGTACCGTTGGTTTTCTGAAGGAGTTGTATTTTGCAGTCCGGGAACCGCTGGGAAACGTGCCATATCATTCTGCTTCGATCGTTGTCGTGTCGGCTTCGATCGCATGTCGTTGTGGTGGCTCTGAGTGTTCGTACTTATATCCACCTTTCGTTCTTGTAGGCTGGGTTCATTGACGATTTTTCCCTCCTGTCAGGGTTAGTATAGGAAGTGCAAATTTTGGGTGTCTACACTTATCATAGATTATGGTTACACAGTCTTGCATTAGAATTGTGGAGAGTACTTACAATTTCTATAGAGATAGAAATTAGGGTTTTGCCAACACCCATCTTCTTGAACAACTATTATTCCTTGGTGGATCACCTCTAGAGGGCAAACACTTGGGTGGCTAACATTGATCAAAGGAAGGAATTTAATGTAACGACCCCAAAATTTTGAACAAACCAACTCTCAACATCGGTCGTTATCAATACATCTTCGTTCTGACTTTACAACAATATTCAGTGTTAAACTTAATAAAATGCGGAATAATTTTAAACTTTTCAGTTTTCTTTCTTTGCTTTCCCTAAATCATAACCTTAAATCATTTACTTATTCTAGAATCATATTTACTTTATGATTCGCTTCATCAGAATTATAATAAAATAAAACTACTTCTAGATTCAATAACCTTTTATACCTTGAATTAAATTAAATTACAAGTTAATACGAATTTTACAACTCAACATCTGTTACATTTAATACATCATCAAATACATTATCTAGAACCTTAATCATGGTTTAAAAATATTAATTTAAGCTACAACACTTAATCTGCATGCATTACATCTGATTTATGTCATTCAAGCAGCACATAACTTTACCTTGTATCTTTAACCTGCAAAAATGGTTATTTGCAAGAATGAGCTCGACAGCTCAGCAAAATCTAACAGTTTGCATACATCACATAACACATAGATAACGTGCTCATCATATACATCATAAAACATCTGGTTAAACATATCATACATATTGTACATCATTTACCAAGTAATAATTGAGTTCCATAACTCAATCAACATTCTAACTCAACGAAGATAATCATAAATTGACTTTGGCGTTTCATACATACAACACATAGAATACAACATGCTTTTACATCATAGCTTTAAAACAATTAATCATTTAGTTCACATAACAAATAGGAACTGAAAGACTTGCTTGGTTCGTAGATCACCAATTACCATAATTAGCTTATACTTATTTGCACTTCGCGTATCCTACACGATATATAATCATGCACAACATTTATTAGTCACATAGCAACACTTAGTATTAACTCTACTTTACAATTCATAATCCTTCATTTTATTCTCTATTCAATTCTCAACTTAGAAATTAAGTTCTCCTCGTAAACCTTTTATTTTACTACGTTCCACTTTAATCGACACTTAACATTTAGTTAAGTCTTAAACTTTTCCTTTACATTAGATTAGATGTATAATATATAAGTTAATCTTTGGCTCGTTACATTTTTTTTTTGCATCTCCCGCCGGGGTGGGAGTTTTCTTCACAAAAGACCACGGGGGCGCCAAACTCAATACAATTAGACCGTCGGGGCGACAATCCTAGTGTAATTTCATTGCGGGGGCAGTGAACTTGAAACCCAGATTCTGCATTTCGTGAATTGCAGAATACTAAAGCCCAAAAACACGAATTTTAAGCATCAAACACCAATTCCAAGCATATCCAATTATCATAAATTTTGTTAAAACAATTCTAAACATGTATTTAACCATCCTAAATACATAACTCACATTAATCCACCAATTTAGAGCCTCAATTCTCATGTTCATACTAATTTTTACAAATTTTGATAAATTTAGCGTAATCAATCACTACAGATCTGTTATTCAACCAAATTGATTGATTCAACGTGTAATGTTTTTGTTTTTTAACGCATAACAACAATTCATCTTCAATTTACAGATTATTACTCAAATACCTAGCCAATTTTGACTCCAAAACAAGCCAAAACATATATATAACAACAAAACTCAATTTCTTCACTTTACAACATATTTTCATGGATTCGATACTCCAAATATCATCTATTGACAACATATATCAAGTCTTGATGGAGATTTGACAGATATTGCCGCACACCCTGTTGATTTCATCGGACTGAGTCTTAGATTTCGACTAACTGTTTGGCTGGGTTAGGGTTATGTCATTTGAGGTGACGCTGATCAGGCGGCTAGTTTCGGGAAGGTTCCAAGGGTATAGGAAGGTTTTTCTGGCTGTTGGGAATCAGTTGGGGTTAGAGAAAGTATTATTTTGTAAAGAAATGGACCGTGCCATGATGGATGCCTACGTACTCCCACAAGTTGGGAGATCAGGTCCTACGTAGTTCGTTCTTCCAAGAAAGAGGAGAAAATGATGATGAATTTTTTTTTAGGACCGCTTCACCGAGTCAGAATTGATGGGCTGTGGAAACACCTCACCTTCCATCTCTTGCAATATGAGGGCTCCTCCGGACAGTACTTTCTTAATCACAAAAGGTCCTTCCCAGTTCGGGGCAAATTTCCCTTTGGCTTCGCTTTGACAAGGCATGACTCTCTTTAGCACTAGGTCATTTTCCTTGAACTTCCGAGGTCTTACCTTTTTGTCGTACGATCGAGAGATTCTTTGCTGATATAACTGACCGTGCAAAACAGCAGCCACCCTCCTTTCATCAATTAGGGTCAATTGGTCGTACCGACTTTGCATCCAATCCTCCTCGTTTATCTGAGCATCAATCAAGATTCTGAGGGACGCCATCTCAACCTCAACTGGCAGAACAACCTCCATTATGTATATCAAAGCGTAAGGGGTTGCCCCTGTAGAAGTACGCACCGACGTTCTGTACGCCAGCAGGGTGAGAGGTAACAGATCCGGCCATCCCCGATGATTGGCAGACATTCTCGCCATTATCTTCTTGATATTTGTAGACACCCAAATTTTGCGTTCTCTATACTAACCGTGACAGGAGGGAAAAATCGTCAATTGGACCGGCTTGCGGGAGCGAAGGAATGGGCACAAGGGCGAATGCCCAACACCACCGCAATGATTGGCGACCAAAGCCGACGTGACGATAAGGCCATCCGGAGCGGGCATCCCCGAATGAGGTGGCACATCTCCCGGAAATTCCCGGACTGCAGAATACGGGCCTGTCAGCGAAAACCGACGTTCCGGCACGAAAATCGAGGCGTGGCACGAAAATCGAGAAAGTCAGACCGTCCAGCCGCGGATTGATCTGCGGCCAAAGAGTGCGCCTTTTGAAAACACGGAACTCGAAATCGGGCGAGTGGGAGGCAGGCGGCCAGCCGCAGATCAATGTGCGGCTGGCTTTGGCCAGCCTATTTTAGCTCAGTTTCGTTGCAGCATACAGGAGGTTGGAGAGTTCAGCAGTTTTGGAAGAAGAAGAATTTCTGCAACAGCCAAGGCGCGGAAATAAGAAGAAAATAGCTAGATTTTGCAACAAAATAGGAAGAAAAGAGAGAAAAAAGAGAGGATTTATATTCTTTTGATTTTGATTGTATCAAATACACTCTTTATCCTATTCAAATACACAAGTTCACATCCATTTGAGATCATTTGCAAGGTAAAAATTCCCTTTGTTCTAGCAATTTATATCATATTATTGGGTTGGATTAAATGTAATTTTCATGTATCTTGTTGAACAATCATGGATTAGAGATTATTAGTGAGGGTTCCATCGGAACAAAATTCTTCCTAATAACCCGAGGATATCCAATTGGTGAAATTTCTGGCTTATTTAGAGTGATTTATTGGATGTAATTTATTTAGATTATCATTTTCGGATATCATGGTGTATTAGACAAATTCGTGTTGGTTAGTTTCGTAGTATTCATTTCGTGGGCATGTAGTAATCTCGGGTGTGAGCCTAGGAACGCGACCCCGTGGTCCAAATCCGATGATGGACGTTTTGATGTATGTAATAGATTCAAGTTGCTCGTTTTTGTAATATGTAATCGTTGGGCCTTAAAACGACGCTTAGGCGATAATCGGGTTTAAGGCCCCGTAGTAGTGAAATATGTGATTGTTGGCGTTCGAGGATATTTTGATGGCTTACATGCCCGTGAATAGCCCCCTACGCGTTTGATATTTAATTTGATTTGTAACACCAAGCAAAAGATTTCAAAGCCAAAACAATAAAGATCTTTCTAAAATTAATCAAAGTAGGGTATTAGCGTCACGAGGCTAAGAATTGGAAATGCTAATGAAAGTCGATTCCTATTTTACGAGAAAGCTAAGGAGAAGTTGTTTCCAAATATCACAAAAAAATGGTTTATAAAAAAGAAAATAACGTTTTATTAAACCTTGATATATAGGGCGAAAGAGATCTTAGAAATTGCCCTTCATTTCATGAAAGCAAAGTATAAATCTCGATTCCTATTTTTGTTAAGGTTTAATAAATTCATGTTTTACCGAAACAACCCTTAATGAAAAATCTCATAGCTTTTGCCGATTAAAATCAAATCTTTCTCATAAAGAAATCAAGCTTTCTCGTATAAAACGAAGGACATTCTAAAGCACTCCCAAAGCACGACTTTCCCTAAAAATCCAGATGATTCTTTCACACAAACTCACCACAACATTCTCATAGGCACACACACACACGCGCACACATACATATTTCGTGAATTGAAGGATAGGAAAGCATCAAGATTGCGGTAACCGTGTTTCACGGAAGTCGAGGGGTGCCTAACACCTTCCCCTCGCTTAAGCAAGCCCCCGAACTCTATGAATCTCGGTTCGCAGACCAATTAATTCGGAGTCACACATGAGCCAGCGATTTACGAAAACAAAACTCGGATGAGTTGGTACATCCCTTTCAAATATACCAACTGGCGACTCTGGTTAATTGGCTCGTCATTGATGAGTGTGTTTTATATACACAAATTGGGTACTTTTAGCCTTAATAATTTGTAAGTCTTTAGCTATTTCGTTTGGTTTTATGTGTTTTCATCTTATTGTTGTGTAATGTAGTTTTGTATTACTTTTATATGTATTTGTGTGCTTTTATGTGTTTTTACGTTGTTTTGTAGGTATTGAAATAAAGGCCCCTTGGATCGGTGCGTTTTTGGCTTGAATCTAGCATTCCCGCTGCTTGTTTCTCCATTTGACCCATGATGCAATCCGAATCTCTCAAAACTCAAAGAACGAAGGTTGTAGGTTTTGATCTTAGCTTTCCAGAACATCTGGAATCATCCAATTTGAAGTTCTTATGAGAGAGTTATGGTCATTTTACCATCGGATTCTGCATGACTTTTACACAACAGTTGCTTCGGGCTCAATTTGAACCTTGCTCCGGCCATTATCTCGACGAGCTCCAGTTATGAAAATTGTAGAGCTACTTCTTAGCTTTCCATAGCCTACTTAATCGCCTAAATCCGAGTTCAGACGAAGAAGTTATGACCATTTTACCAAACGACGTCGAAGCTGAATTAGGATACAGGAAGCTGAAGCCAAGGGAGCTCGCCGGGGCGCGGATTGTTAGGCTTATTTTGGCGCCGGGGCGAGCTCACCTGTAGCTATGCAGAAAGTGCGATTTTTGGTCCAAAACTCGGGAATAAGCTAGGGTTTTGGACACCCATCTCTTATAACACAAAGGGGCGGCTGAAACAAGAGACCCACTCATTCTAACATCATCTAACACTTCTAACATCAATTCTAGAGAGAGGGAGGCTTCCAAAAAAACATCAAATTAAGAGAAAAAATCTGCAATACAAGGCAATTTTCAGCAAAGTCCAAGGAACAAGAAGAGCAAGGAGTATCAAATCTTGAAGGAAAGCTAGAGAACAAGAATCAACCCATCAAGCAACCATTGAACATCTTCCTAAGGGGTTTTATCATTCTATCTCTAGTATTCTCTTCTTAATTTGTAATTCTATCATGATGTATAGATCAAATTTGATGTTTATTGTAATTCCCATGAACTAGAACTCATTTGCTAAGATTTCAATGGAACCCAATACATAGTTTGAATTGAATGCTCTCTCTTTGATGTTGGTTAATTATTTGTGATTGGATATCATAATTTTGTGCTTTATATATTAATTACCTAGCTAGTAATTACCTTGGGAACTTATATGGAATTGAGAGAGGAAGTATAGGTTGAGACCTTGTTATGATATCATGTGAAAATTAGATATTCCTATGGGTAATTTATGAAATTAAGTGACGTGTGTTTTATTTATTACCCTCATGAATGGATAATTTGATTGTATTTAGGATAGACATATACCTAAATACCACATGTATCCTTTGGAGAATCCATGCTTAATGATTTCTATTGTGAAAGTTGATAATTGATAGGGTGATTAATGAGATTTGGTGACACGTGTCTTATTAATTATTCTTGACATTGGATTCTTGGTAGTGTGTAGAATAGAGATATCTATACACCGCATTGGGAAATACGTATTTGACCATCGAGAGAGGCTTAGACATACTAGTGATTTCTCGGATAACAATTCTTGTGATTTAACTAGTTGAAAAGAGAGAGTTAGGACATTCAAATGAAGTGTTGGGGGAAATTGCAATCTTAGACTTATTAATATTTGATTTAATTATCTTAATGCTTTCCATAGTTCTTTAATTAATTGTTATCTTTATTAATGCAAAACAACACAAGCAATTATCATTTGTTTAAATGAGATTGAGATGATAAAAGGTTAATACTTGGAAAAGACTAGTAACAATTCCTCGTGGGATCGATACTCTACTTACTCTTTATTACTTGTTGACCGCGTATACTTGCGCGTATTTGTCATTATATAAATCGGACAACAAGTTTTTGGCGCCGTTGCCGGGGAATTATTTTTTCTAGTATTTTTCCAATATTAGTCATAATCAAATTGATCTTAATTTAAACTTGTATATAAATTTCCTTTTAGTTTATTTTATCATTTATTTTTCTGTTTTATTGCTATCTTCTTTGCAAGGTACACCATGGATGAATTTGCTTATCAATGGCCATACACGAGTATGACTCAACCAATGGAAACTGGGATTGATGGACTCAATGCACTCTCTGCATTGTCAGCACAATTTGAAACACTATCGAGGAAGTTGGATGCTTTAGTAGTAGAGAGCACCCAAGGTATAACAGTTACTTGTGATTATTGTGCTGACAATCACCCGAGTCATCAATGCACCATCAGTTTTGGGCCGGTACATTACGGTGGTGATTACCTCAATAACTATGCTTATCCCGATTATCACCAAGATTGGGGGTATCACCCGGATTCTACATGGAGCTACAATTATGATGATCAATGTTATGCTCCAAGTCCAGCTTTTGCACCGGAATTCGCATGTCCACCTCCTATTCAAGAAGAGAAGATGTCAAACTTTGAGGAACTTGTGACCAAGATCATGGCTTCGAAGGAGGAGATGTTGAAAAGTCAGGAAATATCAATTCAAAATCTTCAGAATCAGATTGATCAAATGTTCAAAGCTTTAAACAACTGTCCTCAAAGCAATTGGTGTAATGACATGGATTCCGAGATTGATGGGCGACCCACGCCAAATCTGCAACTGGATGAGCCACAAGATGTCGAAACTGGGGAGACAAGTGGGGAGCGGGAAAAGGAGGCCGAGGATCTAGCCTTGAGTTCCATCAATGATGAGCCGATTGCATTAATACCCCAAGTGCCTTCGCCACCAAAGTTCAAGATTCCAGTCGGTTTTGCAGTCCCGTGCCCAATTGGTAGTCATGTCTTGGGCAAGGCTCTATGTGACAATGGAGCTAACATAAATTTGAACCCATGGTGTGATGAATTAAGGGTCCATGAGAAGAAAGTTGAGGATTCTATTGTGTTTAAGGAGCTTCTATTCAACAATCTTTTCATAGACACAAGGGAGCAATCACCTAGTGATGTGAAGTTCTCAAATGAAATTTTATCTAAAAGTAACAAGCTAGGTGAACTTGAAACAATGACCCTTACTGAGGATAAACCCTCAAATATTACATGGCTATCAATGGAGGGTGGGTTCCTCAATTATCGAAGGGGAATTGGATAAAAGCAGGGAGTTAGTCAGGCCGAAGACTTTAAAACAAGCGCTTCTTGGGAGGCAACCCAATTTTATTATTTTGATTTTGATTTTTTTTTTCAATTGCTTTTTAGTTTGTTTAATTGCATTTTAATTTCTTTAGTCAATTGCTTTCAGGTACCGAATACTAAGCAAATTGGTGTGCGCTCCCAACTTAGGGGACTTGAAAGATGATATTAATAGTGTTTGACACGTTCTCAGGGAAGTCTTCTATTTTATTTTTTTCCCTATTTTAGACATTGAGGACAATGTCAAGTTTAAGTTTGGGGGTATGGGCTTTAGTATTTAGTATTTGTGTTTTTAATTTAGTATTTGTGTGTTGTTAAGGTTTTTTTTTTTTTTTTTTTCAAAAAACAAAAAAAACTATTTATTTTTAAGATGTGTCCCTTGAGCATTGTTTTAATTTGATTTGAACTACAATTCATGGTCTATGATAAGAACTTGATTGAATAGTTTCTAACTCATGAAAAATGGATAAATGTTGCTTAGTCTTTGTGCTTAATCGTTATTGTTGGTTATTATTTTGCTTATGCGTCCTTTCACTCTTTTGCACCTACCCATGAGTATTGAGCTAGTTGTATGCTTAGAGAAGGCTTTTATAACCGAATGCTTGTGGGATATATCTATAAACTCTAGAACTCGTTTAAAAACCATCACTCGAAGCAAGGTGTCCCAAATTTGTTGTGTTTGAATTGATGGTCATGTGGTGAATGAGATGGAGCGTAAAACGCACTCACTCATGGACACATACGTAGGAGAGATAGAACGTCAAACGCACTCTCTTATAATTGTGATTAAAAAAAAATTGGATATTTCAAATCTTGTGTTGAATTGAGATGGAGCGTAAAACGCACTCACCCACAAGAGTGGACTTAGGATAAGATGGAGCATAAAATGCACTTACCTAGAGTCTTTTGATTTCAAATTTTTGGAAATTGTGTTTTGTATACCTTTTTATTGAGTGGTGTGTTAAGTATGTTGGTTTTGGGGTTTATTTTGATTATTTCATAAGGTAATATGGTTGCATAGTTTTATCCGAGCTTAATTGGTTTAGTACTATTGGGTACACACACACACGGAAGGGACCTAAAGCGAGCTATGACTAGCTAATTGTAAATCTAAACTTGCAACGCTTTGAAAGTTTCCTTGAGTTTTATTGTGTTTATGCTTTGAGACCATTGGTTAGCTTATTTAACTCATTGCTCAAGATAGTTTTTATTTAGAAATGTTTAATTTTTATAGTTTGTGTGTTTTGCTTGAGGACAAGCAAAGGTTTAAGTTTGGGGGTATTTGATGAGTGTGTTTTATATACACAAATTGGGTACTTTTAGCCTTAATAATTTGTAAGTCTTTAGCTATTTCGTTTGGTTTTTATGTGTTTTCATCTTATTGTTGTGTAATGTAGTTTTGTATTACTTTTATATGTATTTGTGTGCTTTTATGTGTTTTTACGTTGTTTTTGTAGGTATTGAAATAAAGGCCCCTTGGATCGGTGCGTTTTTGGCTTGAATCTAGCATTCCCGCTGCTTGTTTTCTCCATTTGACCCATGATGCAATCCGAATCTCTCAAAACTCAAAGAACGAAGGTTGTAGGTTTTGATCTTAGCTTTCCAGAACATCTGGAATCATCCAATTTGAAGTTTCTTATGAGAGAGTTATGGTCATTTTACCATCGGATTCTGCATGACTTTTACACAACAGTTGCTTCGGGCTCAATTTGAACCTTGCTCCGGCCATTATCTCGACGAGCTCCAGTTATGAAAATTGTAGAGCTACTTCTTAGCTTTCCATAGCCTACTTAATCGCCTAAATCCGAGTTCAGACGAAGAAGTTATGACCATTTTACCAAACGACGTCGAAGCTGAATTAGGATACAGGAAGCTGAAGCCAAGGGAGCTCGCCGGGGCGCGGATTGTTAGGCTTATTTTGGCGCCGGGGCGAGCTCACCTGTAGCTATGCAGAAAGTGCGATTTTTGGTCCAAAACTCGGGAATAAGCTAGGGTTTTGGACACCCATCTCTTATAACACAAAGGGGCGGCTGAAACAAGAGACCCACTCATTCTAACATCATCTAACACTTCTAACATCAATTCTAGAGAGAGGGAGGCTTCCAAAAAAACATCAAATTAAGAGAAAAAATCTGCAATACAAGGCAATTTTCAGCAAAGTCCAAGGAACAAGAAGAGCAAGGAGTATCAAATCTTGAAGGAAAGCTAGAGAACAAGAATCAACCCATCAAGCAACCATTGAACATCTTCCTAAGGGGTTTTATCATTCTATCTCTAGTATTCTCTTCTTAATTTGTAATTCTATCATGATGTATAGATCAAATTTGATGTTTATTGTAATTCCCATGAACTAGAACTCATTTGCTAAGATTTCAATGGAACCCAATACATAGTTTGAATTGAATGCTCTCTCTTTGATGTTGGTTAATTATTTGTGATTGGATATCATAATTTGTGCTTTATATATTAATTACCTAGCTAGTAATTACCTTGGGAACTTATATGGAATTGAGAGAGGAAGTATAGGTTGAGACCTTGTTATGATATCATGTGAAAATTAGATATTCCTATGGGTAATTTATGAAATTAAGTGACGTGTGTTTTATTTATTACCCTCATGAATGGATAATTTGATTGTATTTAGGATAGACATATACCTAAATACCACATGTATCCTTTGGAGAATCCATGCTTAATGATTTCTATTGTGAAAGTTGATAATTGATAGGGTGATTAATGAGATTTGGTGACACGTGTCTTATTAATTATTCTTGACATTGGATTCTTGGTAGTGTGTAGAATAGAGATATCTATACACCGCATTGGGAAATACGTATTTGACCATCGAGAGAGGCTTAGACATACTAGTGATTTCTCGGATAACAATTCTTGTGATTTAACTAGTTGAAAAGAGAGAGTTAGGACATTCAAATGAAGTGTTGGGGGAAATTGCAATCTTAGACTTATTAATATTTGATTTAATTATCTTAATGCTTTCCATAGTTCTTTAATTAATTGTTATCTTTATTAATGCAAAACAACACAAGCAATTATCATTTGTTTAAATGAGATTGAGATGATAAAAGGTTAATACTTGGAAAAGACTAGTAACAATTCCTCGTGGGATCGATACTCTACTTACTCTTTATTACTTGTTGACCGCGTATACTTGCGCGTATTTGTCATTATATAAATCGGACAACAGTCATAAAAAATGATCTTTCAAAACCCGTCGACATTAATGCCGACCTTTTCCCCAAAAATCACCAAAACCAAAAGGCTAAAATAGGAAAAGGACAAGAGACGAGAAAACCCGGCGTCGACAGCTGGCGACTCTGCTGGGGACATTAGAGGGCTTAAGCCGCGTTCAAATCTTGATGCTATCCTATCCTTTAAAATTCATAAAATGTGTGTGCATGCGATATTTTGATTTTTTCTTTTTGTTGTGTGAATGTGTGTTTTGTCCAAATAGATGAATGATTGAATGGATTTGCTTTACTTTAAGTAATCATTTGCATACGGTGAGGACGATGAATGTGAATGTATGTTGAGAGAGTACCTCCTCCTGAGGCGAACCTGTCGGTTGCTTATTACTGGACTCGAAGGGGCTGCTCCCCGGAGATGGCTCAGGAAACGCACCACCCAAATCCGCTCCAATCGAAAGGGCTCAAACGAGTAGATTGCGAAGATTTGGGGACCTTCATGCCGAAAAGCCCGTGAGAGTAACCCTAGGATAGGTCAGCCTCAGATTAACCCGACGCAGGAAAAGTCTCTTCATGCCCTTTTACGTTCATACGTCTAAATGTCATGATCCCATTCAATATTCATATATGCCTCTCCTGTGTCAAAAGAGATTACTAACCTCTATAAATTGCAGGGAACAGCTGGGGAAGCATAATAAAGCATGTTTAGCATTGGTTATTGCATTAAAGGACTACTAACTTTCTGTTTTACAGGGAAAGATTTAAAAAACCCAAAAATACAAAAATTTTTACAGCTTTAGCATGCATCCATATCCTTTCATTTCCCCGGACTAAACTTCGAACCGTTGTTTTGTAGGATTGCTCCTCAAACCCGTTCGCAGTCTAAGAAGGCCCAGGTCTCCACTTCTGAAATGGCTGATCTTCCCAATCATAGTTCCATATCTTGGGAAGAGTTTGATGACTTTAAAAAGCAGATGATGGAAATGGCCACAATGCTAAAAGAACAGTTCCTAGTCAGACAGGATTCATCAAACCAGGGACCACATAATATACCGCCACCGGGGGGTGACCAGAATCCTCCTAAGGATGATGCAGTCCTGTTTAAAAATAACCAACATCAGCTTAAGGATGAGCCGGTCCTCCCAAAGGTCATTCCTGCCCTCAACAAGACAGTAATCATGATTCTAGAGGAGGGAGATACTGATGACCTTCGCAGGAAGATGAAACAGATGGAGGAGACCATCCAATCTCTAAAAGGCATAGGCTCCCTGGGTAGGGTTAATTATGCAGATCTGTGTGTCTTCCCCGGAGCCAGATATCCAGAAAAGTTCAAGGTCCCTGAGTTTGAGAAATACAATGGGAAGGGGGATCCTTATACACATCTGAAAATCTACATTGGGGAGTTGGGATCTTATGCAGAAGACGAAGGACTAAGGATGCAACTTTTCCAAAAGAGCTTGACAGGAGAAGCGAGAATCTGGTATGCCCGTCTTGACAATGCCCGAATTCACAATTGGGAGGAGTTGGCCCACACCTTCTTAACACATTATAGCTTCCAGGCACAAATGGCCCCGGATAGATACCAAATGACAAAAGTTAAGAAGCAACCTAGGGAGTCTTTCAGGGACTATGCACAACGATGGAGGGGTATAGCCGCCCAGGTGAATCCCCCGATGAGCGAGTCAGAGATGGTGTTGACTTTCGTAGATATTCAGGAGGCCCCGTATTATGAGCGGGTTATTTCAGGGATTGGTAGGCCTTTCGCTGAAATGATAAAGCATGGAGAAATGGTGGATATGGGGTTGAAATCTGGTAAAATTCGGGATCTCATGGCTTTGGAAACAGCTGCAGAGCAGATCCAAAGCGGTAACTATGGCAGCACTTCCCGTAGGGTCCAAAAGAAGAAGGAGGAAGATGTTTCCCTCGTCATACAGGGATCTTCTAGAAAGGCAGAGAGCAACCCTCCAGTACATGGGCAGAGAGTGGGGCCATCCCGACAGCCTAACTTCACTGATCAAAGGGCAGAGGGGCGAAGGAGATTTGAGGCCTCGCAAAATCGGGTATTCACCCCGCTCGGGGAGCCTCTTGAACGGGTATTGGCGGTATTGATGGCCCAAAAGAAGATAATCAATTTGGCGCCCCCGAGTGACCCAAAGGGAAGAAGGTTTGACCCAAGCAGGCGATGTGCCTACTACTCGGGTTCCCCGGGTCATAATACGCAGGATTGTTGGACCTTGAAGCATATAATTCAGAATTTGATTGATAATGGGGAAATTGTGGTGGAACAGCCAGACTCCCCAAACATTAAGGTCAATCCCCTGCCTAGACATGATGGAGGTGGGGTCAATATGGCGGAGGACGGTGAGGTCGAGGGGCCGTCTAGGCTGAATTATGTGAAGAAAATGGATGAAATGATCAACATGATAAGCAATCACGGGAATGCACGGGGAGCGCCCATTCGAGTGATGGGTGTAAGTGGAAATACCCCGGGGGAACCTGTCAAATTGGCGACACCGAAACCCATCATTCTGGCAGCAAGACCGCAAATCCCTATCAGCAGTCTAAAGACGATGCCATGGAATTATGGGGGGGTGTCAGAGGAAGCGGCCAGTTGTGCTTCTGTGACGACAAAGGGGAATCCCTTGTATCTTCCCGAGCGAGTCCTGGAGTGCCAAAAGAAGAAAAATGAAGAGATATCCGAGGAGAGGGCCATGGAATTCTTGAAGAGGATGGACCATCCGGAGGCGAGAGGGATCCAGATTTTAAATGAGGAGTCGACCCTGTCATCAATCATGGACTTGGTGTTATCATCCAATGAGCACTGCAAAACCCTGGCAAAAGTCCTGGAGGAGGCATACGTGCCCAAAGAAATTAGTGAGGAAGGTTTCGGCCAGCTGGTGGGCCATCTGATGGAGAGCGATGTGATATCCTTTGCAGATGAGGACATCCCCAAGGAGGGAAGGGGGCATCAAAAACCGCTACATATTGCGGTAATCTCCTCAGGATATATCATGAATGGGGTGTTGATTGATGGGGGATCGGCATTGAATATTTGTCCCCTCAGTACATTGCAGAAGATGAACATCAATCCCAAGCGCCTACGGGCCAGTCATGTGGTGGTGCGAGCTTTCGATGGTTCCCGAAGGGATACAATTGGAGAGATAGAATTACCAGTGGAAATAGGACCCTGCACTTTTGATATCTCTTTCCAAGTTCTAGACATCGCCGCCAGTTATAACCTGTTACTGGGAAGGCCGTGGATACACATGGTCGGGGCAGTTCCGTCCACGCTACACCAACAAATCAAACTATTCATTGATGGGAATCTGGTGACGATCTCGGCAGAATGTGATGATCCTTCTCCTCCCAGGAATGGCCTGCCAGTGATTAATGTGGATTAGTCGGCGGCACCTGCCAGTTTTTAGGCGTTGGAAATCAGTACTCCCCACTACAGATGCTTGGGAGCCCCAGCTGTGAAACCCAAGGTCTCTCCAGAACTTACCTTCGTGGCAAAAGAAATGATGAAAATGAAATTCCAACCTGGGCAGGGGTTAGGAAAGAGTAGCCAAGGAATCACCAAGCCCATTCAACTACCCCATCAGGTGGGCAAGGCAGGTTTGGGATATCACGGAGGTGTAGCACGGGGACACCGTCAAAGCGCGGCTCCGATTCGACTGGCTGGCAGTCCGGTGACCCCGGTCAACAATGAGCAGGGGACTAGCAAGCCTGTGACTAGAGCAGGGGGTGAAGATTTGTCCCCCACAAATGATGAATTAACCAAAAGGGAAAGTTTCCTACAGGAGGTCGCGAAAGAGTTCGAAACCCAGTGCTATATCCCCGGACAATTAATAAGCAATGAAGAGGGGACGAATGTTGCCACACCAGGAGCCCAACAAGGTATGAAGGGAGACTCAGGCGATGTGGCCGTGGTCATCGGGGAAGTGTCCGGTGTAAAACCACCTCTCATCCAGCACATTTCATCTGACCTGACCGTCGACAACTGGACCATGAAACCAGTGATATCCAAAAGAGGGTAAAACCCGACCTCAGGGTGATAGACCCTAGAGGATGGGATGAGGAAGAAGTTTATTTTTGTTGTTGTTTTATATTTTGCATAATTATGTCGTTTCTTCAAGTTATCTGAAAATGTGATCATCGTGGAGAAAAACTTATATATGACAAGTATTTTGTTTCATGTCAGGTGTACCAAATTGAGTAATCCTTGCCTAACAAACGATCTTTCAAATTTGAATAATGATTATGATTTTGACATTGAGCTGGATTTCGATTTGGTGGGCATTGAGCAAGACGAGACAGATTACGACGACGCGCCTGAGGGGATCAAAGGATGGGTCGAGGATAAACCCAAACCCAACTCAGACCAAACCATCACTATAGATATCGGAACCCCGGACAAGCCAAAAGAACTCAAGATAGGGACAGACCTTACCCCCAGCCAAAAAGCAGAAATGACTAAGTTGCTAAGCCAATATGAAGATGTCTTTGCCTGGTCGCACAAGGATATGATCGGATTGTCCACCGACATCGTGGTACACCGGTTGCCCATCAAGGAGGGTTTCAGGCCTGTCATGCAGAAACTAAGGAAGTTGAAACCTGAGTGGAGCTTAAAAGTGAAGGAAGAAATCATCAAACAGTTCAGGGCGGAAATCATTATGGTATCCACTTACCCCGAATGGCTGTCCAATGTAGTCCCAGTGGCTAAGCTTGGAGGAAAGGTGAGGGTATGTGTAGATTACAGAGATCTAAACAAGGCCAGTCTCAAAGATAACTTCCCGGTGCCTTTCATACACATCCTGGTGGATAACACAGCCCAGTACGAGATGTACTCTTTTGTGGATTGCTTTGCGGGGTATCATCAAATAATGGTGGCGGAAGAAGATCGGGAAAAGACCGCGTTCATCACCCCTTGGGGCACTTTCTGCTATAGACGGTTGGCTTTTGGTCTCACAAATGCGGGGGCCACCTATCAGAGGGCCATGATGGCCTTGTTCCACGACATGATGCATAAGGAGATAGAGGTCTACGTGGATGACATTATCGTGAAGTCAAGGGTAGAATCTGACCATATAACCCATCTTAAAAATCTATTTGATCGACTCAGAAAGTATAACTTGAAGCTCAACCCAGCAAAGTGTGCTTTCGGAGTACAATCAGGTAAGCTCTTGGGATTCCTGGTTAGTGATCGAGGCATTGAGTTGGATCCGGCAAAGATTAAGGCCATTGTGGATATGCCGGCACCTCACACAGAGAGGGAGATAAGAGGATTCCTGGGAAGAATAAACTTCATCAGCCGTTTCATATCCCACTTGACAACTACGTGCGAGCCAATTTTCAAATTGTTGAGGAAAGGTGCTTCCCAAGAATGGAATGAGCAATGTCAGAGGGCTTTTCAGACCATTAAAAAACAGCTGACTGAGGCACCAGTGCTGGTACCCACCAGTCAAACCCCTCCTCTAAGCAACCCCACCCGAAGGATGGGATCCCCCTGTTTATGTATATATCGGTTAATGCCATTGCAATGGGATGCATGCTGGGGCAGAAGAATGAGGCAGGTAAAGAGCAGGCCATCTATTACCTCAGCAAGAGATTTAGCCAATGTGAACAGAATTACTCTCCCATCGAGAAGACCTGTTGTGCTCTGGCCTGGGCTGCAGGGAGATTACAGCACTACCTCCATGGGCATACTACGTACCTGATATCGAGAGTGGATCCCTTGAAATATATCTTTGAAAGGCCCATGCTGAACTGTCGACTTTCAAGATGGCAGTTAATCTTACAACAGTTCGACATGGTATACGTAACCCAGAAGGCCATTAAGGGGCAGGGAATTGCAGATCAGTTGGCAGAAACCCCGTCAGGAGGGATGGAGCCGTTAGAAACTCCTCTACCGGGCGAAGATATATTTTGGGTGTCAGACACGAAATGCAATGACAAGGGACAATTCTGGAAGATGTATTTTGATGGTGCCATGAATGCTGAAGGGGCAGGAGCAGGAGCGGTCTTGGTCTCTATCACCAGAGAGCAATACCTTGTAGCCACTAAATTGCAGTTCAGTAATTCGAACAATACAACGGAGTACGAGGGATGTATTTTGGGACTCCGTTTTGCACGCGATATGGGAGTGAGGAGACTGGCGGTGTTCGGGGATTCAGAACTGGTAATCAGACAGGCGATTGGGGTGTACAACACGAAAGAGCTCCGGTTACTCCCATACCATCGTTGTGTTATCCAATTGATGCAAGAGTTCGAAGATATCGCTTTCCGCCATATTCCCCGGGGACGGAATGATTTTGCGGATGCGTTGGCCACCCTAGCTTCCTTAATCCATATAATCAAAAGAAAGGATGTTCCGCAGATTGAGATAGCCGTACAGAATGCCCCGGCATACGAGGAACATGTTGCAGTATTATCAGGCGAGGTGGTTCTGCCAAAGCAGCCTTGGTATCACGACATTAGGGAATATCTAAGGGATAGATCCATTCCCGACCAGGCAAACCGAGCTGAAAGAAGGAGAATTCAAAAAATGGCAATGAAGTTCTACCTGAGTGGGGATTCACTCTACAAGAGGGATGCTAGGTTGGGACTGTTACAATGCGTAGATGAGACACAGGCCCAAAAGATTATGAACGAAATACATGGCAGAGTGTGCGGGCCACACATAAGTGGACCGATGCTGGCCAAAAAGATCTTGAGAACGGGGCATTACTGGTTAACATTGAAAGCCGACTGCGATGATCATGTCAAACGGTGTTATCAATGCCAAGCGCACGGTAATGTGATCCATACGCCTCCCAATGAACTACACTGTATGACTTCCCCTTGGCCCTTCTCAATGTGGGGAATGGATGTAATCGGGCCAATAGAGCCCAAAGCAAGCAACGGGCACCGATTCATTTTCGTCATTATCGATTATTTCACCAAGTGGGTAGAGGCAGCCTTTTTCCCAAAAGTCACTCAGGAGGTTATCGTCGGTTTCATCAGGAATAATGTCATTTGTCGATATGGGCAACCTGAGGTTTTGGTCTCCGACAATGCCAAGAATTTGAACAACGCCCTCATGAAAGGATTATGCGACCAATTTAAGATCAAACATCTCAATTCTGTCATTTACCGTCCCAAGATGAATGGGGCAGTAAAGGCTGCAAATAAGAACATTAAGAAAATCATGGCAAAAATGTCTGCTAATCATCGGGGATGGCCGGATCTGCTACCCCTCACCCTGCTGGCGTACCGAACGTCAACGCGTACTTCTACAGGGGCAACCCCTTACGCTTTGGTGTATGGAATGGAGGCCGTTCTG
Source organism: Aralia elata (assembly GCA_034770075.1). NCBI lineage: Eukaryota > Viridiplantae > Streptophyta > Magnoliopsida > Apiales > Araliaceae > Aralia > Aralia elata. The sequence continues at coordinate 254,204 of JAVJAP010000197.1, read as the reverse complement.
CCAGTTGAGGTTGAGATGGCGTCCCTCAGAATACTGATCGACGCTCAGATAAGCGAGGAGGATTGGATGCAAAGTCGATACGACCAATTGGCCCTAATTGATGAAAGGAGGGTGGCTGCTGTTTGGCACGGTCAGTTATATCAACAAAGGATTTCTCGATCATATGACAAAAGGATAAGACCTCGGAAATTCAAGGAGAATGACCTGGTGCTAAAGAGAGTCATGCCTTGCCAAGACGAAGCCAAGAGGAAGTTCGCCCCGAACTGGGAAGGACCATTTGTGATTAAAAAAGTGCTATCTGGAGGAGCCCTCATATTGCAAGAGATGGACGGTGAGGTATTTCCACAACCCCTAAAATCCGACACGGTGAAGCGGTTCTACGCTTGAATCATCAGTCCTCTTTTTCTTTGAGGAGCGAACTACGTAGGACCTGATCTCCCAACTTGTGGGGGTACGTAGGCAGCCATTTCGGCACGGTCCGATCCCTTTAAAAATAATCCTTTCCCTAAAACAAAACCAATCCCCAACAGCCAAATAAACCTTCCTAAACCCTCAAAACCTTCCCAAAACCAGCCCCTAATCAAATTCATCCCAAGTAACCTAAACCTAGCCCAACCAAACAATGAGCCAAAATCCAAGACTCAATCCGATGAAATCAACAGGGGTGCGGCAATATCTGTCAGATCTCCATCAAGACTTGAGAAGAGAAAGAAGGTGAAATGTCAAAATCATAGCCAGCGGGATAAAATGAAGATCCAATGAAAGGCATCGATACGATAAGAGGGAAAATGACTAAATTTAAATGCATGTCTATATATATAAGTCGTTTTGTTATGAGATTTCTTTTTCAATAACCGATGAAATTAACATAGTCTATGCAGGAAATAAAACAATCTACAAATCTGCAACTAACTGAAGCAGGATGGATAAACTGGTGGATAGATCCGAAGCATCAGCGTCCCCTGCAATCTGCTGCCCCAGCATGTTGATGCGGTCCAATAAGGCAGTGGCTCGGCTGACAGTCCCAGAATGTGCATCTATGACTGTCCTGGCCTGAAAAACAATGGCATCTCTGTCAGCTAGGGCAGCATCTCTGGCTAGAATAGCAGCATCTCTCTCAGCAATGGCGGCATCCCTCTCAGATTCAATAGCAATCAAGGACAGTCGGATCCGGCTATGTTCAGTGTCCTGACTAGGGGCAGAATCGGCTGAGATCGAGTGATATGTGGTATCGTCTGGGAAAGTCACTCCAGAGTCATCAAAAGTCCCAGTCTGACTCACACCAACCGCAGCCGAATCTCCGCGCAACCACTGCACATAAGCGAATGTCTGGATGGGGCAACTATCATTATACTCGGCCAGGATCCTACGAGGCCAAAGATCATATACCCGCAGTAGATCTCTCTCTGTCTGGGATGATATAAGGAATCGGTAGTCGGCCGCGCCCGTGAAGAGGTGAAAATCTTGGGTCTGATCAAACTGCCCCATAACCGCCAAGGGATGATAAGTCGTCACGCCCCTCAGGCCAGCAATAGGGATGAAATCCAGGGTGGGCATATGAGTCAAAAAGCTCATAAAGGAGCAATAACCCGAGTAGATCAAGAGATGAAAAGGATCTTCAATAACCGACAGAAATGCTGTCCAGGAGGCCGCATCAGTACAGCTCACAGGACGAAACGAAAACTGTGTGGCTATGTCGTGACTGAAGCAAAAACCTTGGCGACGGAAATGGCCGATGGGACTAAGATGACTCATGAACCACACGTACAACAAAGTCGAACTCCCTCTAAATACTCTGCCTCGAAAAGACTGACAGTATGAGGCTGACATGTAAGTATCTGCTAATATCATAGGAAGGATGGTGTGATCCTCCTGAAGAGATCTCACGGCCGCGACAATTCGCATGTCCAACAGATCAGGTCCGGCGGGCAGATACAAAACCGAGATGACACAGGCCATCAAAACGTCTAATCTCAAAGCCCCCCAGCACTCCTCAGATACGGAAAAGTCCCCAGAGAAATGGCGAAAACTGTTAGGTGAGCCGAATCGGTCAATCAAAAAGTGAAGAGGAACCTGGTGATCTGATGTGATCGCCGATAGCAGAACCGCCCTCCGCAACCCAGTGAAAGTCAGGAACTGACGGCGCATGGAACCAGATGTGACCCTGGCATAAGGTCTATCCAAAGGCAAACCGGTGAAGCGACCATACTCCTCGAGGGTGGGGGTCAGCTCTACTGTCCCTAACCTGAACACTTGACGGGCAGGGGCCCAATAGCTCAAAATACCATCCACAAAGCCCGCTGGCACCTGAAAGGTCAATAAGGACCAGGAATGTCCCAAAAGGCCGTCTGCGATAATCCTATCGGCCGGCAATAAACTGTCCAACCAGCGGAGGAGGTTGCCGACCAACCCTGTAGGAGGAATGGAATCCAATCGTACCACGACATCTGAGGACGTCATCTGTGAAAGAATAGTATCAAAAAGACTGTACAGGGGTCATTTTCTATCCATAAATAAAAAGCATGCATCGTACAGACAATAATAAAGCAAATTAATTTCATAGAGATAAAAGGTAAAAACTGTGCATAAATAAATAAATGAGTTCAGTACATAGTGCATAAAATGGAAAAGAAATCTAAACAGGTGCAGGTACAAAAGCCCTATCCTATCCTGATCTAAATAAAGTCAATCTCGTCTATGAAAGCGGGATCCTCAAACTGATCCCCTGGGGTCGCCCAAGTCGAAGGCCCAAAGTTCATGTCGGGGATGTATGGTTGCGCGGTGGCATCGGATGAGCTCGGGCCCGCATCATAGCCCACACCGTCAGGGTCATAGGCATAAGCATCCTCTGGAGTCCGGCCCAACACCCGAAGATATAGAGACAACTGGTCTACCTGCCGGGTCAAGGTGGCGATCTGCTCAGCATGGGTAGGGCTCCGAACACAGGCTGCCCAGTCAGTCATCATCACTGAGCCGGGGACCATATCCCCGAGGAAGAATGTGGCCCGGGTCTGAGGACCGATAGTACGGGGCACCCACCAGGTACGGAAGGCATCACTCGTACTGGGACCCGTAGAAAGCATCCGGCCGTCCTCCCCGGCGAGCATGATCTCCGAGGGCTGAGAATCCAGCGGCCAGGAGGTAGTGAAAGGAAGGGAATGCGAGATGCGGATCTCTCCAGTGACGCATCTGAATGCGCGCTCCCCAAGGTACATCACCCATCCTCCAACACTCTGCAAAGTGAGGCGACGGGTGGAAAGCTCGAACTCCGGGCCAGAAGGATGCCCATCATCAAACCCCATAGCCAGATGCTCGGAGAGGTAGGGAACCCAGACGACATCAGCCGCCGTGATCAGCTCCAGCTGGATACGGCAGTGTGCAAAGCTGCCAGATACCGGGACCTCCTCCAAGGTGCTATGATGCCATCGCCGGCCCCGGGGATATGTGTCCAGGCCAAGAGTAGTGACGGGCCTCAGGCATGGAAGGCGCTCGTAGGCCCAGAACTGCGAACAGAAACAGTGAAAAGCATGAGTAACCGACGAATGCAGGAAAGAGAAATAAATGAAGGAAAGTCCAGTAAGAAGGGAGGAAAAGAAGCCTCACCAGCAAGAAGTGATAGAATCCGAGCCAAGCGTCTGTCTGGCCCTCCGAACGTAGACGCAGACCGTGGAGGAAGTAGGCAAAAGTGAATGACCCCCAATCATAGTCACTGATCCGGTCCACGTCTCTGACAGCTCCTACGACGCTGAAATGAATGGTGGAGGAGTTGTTCCCTAGGAAACAACCCCTCATAATGGTCAGGAACAAGCGTCGTAGCAGAATGTCCCGAGTACCCTGATCCGCTGGAATAGGCAGTGCGTACAGACCCCCGACAGCATCGACAGCCAAAGCACCGGACCGAATGCTACGGGCCTTAAAGACCCGGTCGTCGGCGGCAAAACCCAGCAAAGCTCGAACCTCCGCTGGAGTAATATCAAGGTCCAAGGGGACACAGGACCCGGTGAACTCTATACCGGTGATGTACCTCCAGTCCCAGGGAGTCAGCACCACCTCGCAGTCAAGAAGATGAAGAGACTGCGTCTGGTGGAACCATCGCTCGGATAAGGCCCTCATGTAACCCCAGGGGCACTGGCGGGGAATGATGGTGAAGAAATGACGAAAGCCCCATGAGTCCACCATCGCCCGGTACTCACTGTGCAGAGCTGTATAGAGGGAATATATGTTGAACCAGTTACCCCTCGGCTGAGTAAACTCGGGCACCTGGGGCAATCACCAATGGGTCAGTCCAGATAAAAGGGAAATTGAGAAATGGAGAATAAAATCGGAATAGAACTGAATATACCTCGTTAGCCACGAGAGATGCTGAGGGGTGACGACTGAGATCCCGGCCCAATAGATCGGGTATCTGCACAGATGCGCCAGACGGGGCACTATGAGGAGATGGAGCTGGTATGCTGGAGGACGGACCCTCTGTCGCAACCTCCGGAAGAACAGCCTCCTCGACGTCCGGATGATCGGGACGGATGACAGCCTCCACCAAGCGGCGAGCCTGATGGGTCCGAGGAAGAACAGGGGCAGGTGCAGCCCTACGACGGCGAACACCCGAGGTCCGTGACGCAGAAGAGCTACTGGGAGCGTCAGGATCCATAGCTGGAATAGAACAAGCGAAGAGGAAGGTAAGTTCCCTTTTGAATTATGTCACGAATATTCTAAATTCATACCCTCATCATATAATTAATGCAGCATGATGCATGTTAAAAAAAAAAAAAATCGGCAGAGTTCCGTCTGTAAAATGGACATCCCAGGCATAAGCCAAACATGTTTTCCGATAATCCAAGCCTCAAAACAGATCAAAGTGCACACATATGTGTAATTACAGCATGTAAAGTACCATAATTGATGTTTTCCTTTCAAAAAAGGAACGACAGTATGTGGGACCGCATCATGAGCATAAAATAGGACTCACACAGTTGATACATAGCATGTATATATGATAGTACATAACATAGCATTGTAAAGCATACATTTCTATCTCTAACCATGCAAATAGCCAAATGTATAGCAAAACATTGACGAAATTGAAAAGTGAACGGTCAAAGTGTTACCTGTGGCGCGTAGATCGATCCTACCGGAGCAGTTTTTGCAGAAAGGTTAGAATATTCGGCAAAAGGGTGTGCAAAGGTCTGAAAAATCGCGTGGGGTACGAATGAAAGTGACAGATCTAGGAAGCGGCAAGCCGCCCTTATGCCTGATCTTGGCCGCAGATCAATCTGCGGCTGGCCGCAGATCCATCTGCGGCTGGCTCCAGTGGGTCCCCTTTGGTCCAATGCAAGTTTAATCGACCCATTTGACTCATAAAGTGACAATAAAATGCGAGATTTTGATGAATTGAGTGTCGAACACGACTTCTCAATCCGACCGAGTGACCGTAGACGAGATCCGGCACTCACAAGACAATCGACCGGCGACGATAACCGGCGATTACGAGATGGATGTCCGGCAACGAAAACCGGCTCCGACGAGATAACCAACCGGCGACGATAACCGGGGGTTACGAGATGGGTGTCCGGCGACGAAAACCGGCCCCGACAAGACAATCGACCGGCGACGATAACCGGCGATTACGAGATGGATGTCCGGCGACGAAAACTGGCTCCGACGAGATAACCAATCGGCGACGATAACCGGGGGTTATGAGATGGGTGTCCGGCGACGAAAACCGGCCCCGACAAGACAATCGACCGGCGACGATAACCGGCGATTACGAGATGGATGTCCGGCGACGAAAACCGGCTCCGACAAGATAACCAACCGGCGACGAAAACCGGCCCCGACAAGACAATCGACCGGCGACGATAACCGGCGATTACGAGATGGATGTCCGGCGATGAAAACCGGCTCCGACAAGACAACCAACCGGCGACGATAACCGGGGGTTACGAGATGGGTGTCCGGCGACGAAAACCGGCCCCGACAAGACAATCGACCGGCGACGATAACCGGCGATTACGAGATGGATGTCCGGCGACGAAAACCGGCTCCGACAAGATAACCAACCGGCGACGATAACCGGGGGTTACGAGATGGGTGTTCGGCGATGAAAACCGGCCCCAACAAGATAATCGACCGGCGACGATAACCGGCGATTACGAGATGGATGTCCGGCGACGAAAACCGGCTCCGACAAGACAACCAACCGGCGACGATAACCGGGGGTTACGAGATGGGTGTCCGGCGACGAAAACCGGCCCCGACAAGACAATCGACCGGCGACGATAACCGGCGATTACGAGATGGATGTCCGGCGACGAAAACCAGCTCCGACGAGATAACCAACCGGCGACGATAACCGGGGGTTACGAGATGGGTGTCCGGCGACGAAAACCGGCCCCGACAAGACAATCGACCGGCGACGATAACCGGCGATTACGAGATGGATGTCCGGCGACGAAAACCGGCTCCAACAAGATAACCAACCGGCGACGATAACCGGGGGTTACGAGATGGGTGTCCGGCGACGAAAACCAGCCCCGACAAGACAATCGACCGGCGACGATAACTGGGGATTACGAGATGGATGTCCGGCGACGAAAACCGGCTCCGACAAGATAACCAACCGGCGACGATAACCGGGGGTTACGAGATGGGTGACCGGCGACGATAACCGGCCCCGACAAGACGATCATCCGCATCAACACCCTTTTCTAAATGTTTTGCATCCATCGCATCTTGCGTTGCATCATAAATCATATGTGTTGCATCACGTATCTATTGTCATCCTTGTGCACTATCATTCATGCATCGAGTGTCTATTCTTTATCCTGTTCATTTCATTTAAACATTGCATAAACATGATAAAGAGGGGCAGCTGTAGACACCCAAATTTTGCGTTCTCTATACTAACCGTGACAGGAGGGCAAAATCGTCAATTGGACCGGCTTGCGGGAGCGAAGGAATGGGCACAAGGGCGAACGCCCAACACCACCACAATGATTGGGGACCAAAGCCGACGTGATGATAAGGCCATCCGGAGCGGGCATCCCCGAATAAGGTGGCACATCTCCCGAAAATTCCCGGACTGTAGAATACGGGCCTGTCAGCGAAAACCGACGTTCCGGCACGAAAATCGAGGCGTGGCACGAAAATCGAGAAAGTCAGACCGTCCAGCCGCGGATTGATCTGCGGCCAAAGAGTGCGCCTTTTGAAAACACGGAACTCGAAACACGGAACTCGAAATCGGGCGAGTGGGAGGCAGGCGGCTGGCTTTGGCCAGCCTATTTTAGCTCAGTTTCGTTGCATCATACAGGAGGTTGGAGAGTTCAGCAGTTTTGGAAGAAGAAGAATTTCTGCAGCAGCCAAGGCGCGGAAATAGGAAGAAAATAGCTAGATTTTGCAACAAAATAGGAAGAAAAGAGAGAAAAAAGAGAGGATTTATATTCTTTTGATTTTGATTGTATCAAATACACTCTTTATCCTATTCAAATACACAAGTTCACATCCATTTGAGATCATTTGCAAGGTAAAAATTCCCTTTGTTCTAGCAATTTATATCATATTATTGGGTTGGATTAAATGTAATTTTCATGTATCTTGTTGAACAATCATGGATTAGGGATTATTAGTGAGGGTTCCATCGGAACAAAATTCTTCCTAATAACCCGAGGATATCCAATTGGTGAAATTTCTAGCTTATTTAGAGTGATTTATTGGATGTAATTTATTTAGATTATCATTTTCGGATATCATGGTGTATTAGACAAATTCGTGTTGGTTAGTTTCGTAGTATTCATTTCGTGGGCATGTAGTAATCTCGGGTGTGTGAGCATAGGAACGCGACCCCGTGGTCCAAATCCGATGATGGACGTTTTGATGTATGTAATAGATTCAAGTTGCTCGTTTTTGTAATATGTAATCGTTGGGCCTTAAAACGACGCTTAGGCGAGAATCGGGTTTAAGGCCCCGTAGTAGTGAAATATGTGATTGTTGGCGTTCGGGGATATTTTGATGGCTTACATGCCCGTGAATAGCCCCCTACGCGTTTGATATTTAATTTGATTTGTAACACCAAGCAAAAGATTTCAAAGCCAAAACAATAAAGATCTTTCTAAAATTAATCAAAGTAGGGTATTAGCGTCACGAGGCTAAGAATTGGAAATGCTAATGAAAGTCGATTCCTATTTTACGAGAAAGCTAAGGAGAAGTTGTTTCTAAATACCACAAAAAAATGGTTTATAAAAAAGAAAATAACGTTTTATTAAACCTTGATACATAGGGCGAAAGAGATCTTAGAAATTTCCCTTCATTTCATGAAAGCAAAGTATAAATCTCGATTCCTATTTTTGTTAAGGTTTAATAAATTCATGTTTTACCGAAACAACCCTTAATGAAAAATCTCATAGCTTTTGCCGATTAAAATCAAATCTTTCTCATAAAGAAATCAAGCTTTCTCGTATAAAATGAAGGACATTCTAAAGCACTCCCAAAGCACGACTTTCCCTAAAAATCCAGATGATTCTTTCACACAAACTCACCACAACATTCTCATAGGCACACACACACACGCGCGCACACATACATATTTCGTGAATTGAAGGATAGGAAAGCATCAAGATTGCGGTAACCGTGTTTCACGGAAGTCGAGGGGTGCCTAACACCTTCCCCTCGCTTAAGCAAGCCCCCGAACTCTATGAATCTCGGTTCGCAGACCAATTAATTCGGAGTCACACATGAGCCAGCGATTTACGAAAACAAAACTCGGATGAGTTGGTACATCCCTTTCAAATATACCAACTGGCGACTCTGGTTAATTGGCTCATCATAAAAAACGATCTTTCAAAACCCGTCGACATTAATGCCGACCTTTTCCCCAAAAATCACCAAAACCAAAAGGCTAAAATAGGAAAAGGACAAGAGACGAGAAAACCTGGCGTCGACAATATTCTTATTTGCAGCCTCCACTGCCCCATTCATCTTAGGACGGTAAATGACAGAATTAAGGTGTTTCTGCTTGACAGGCTTGAAACCCTCCTTGATGGGCAACCGGTGTACCACAATGTCGGTGGACAATCCGATCATGTCCTCATGAGACCAGGCAAAAACATCCTCATACTGGCTTAGCAACTCGGCTATTTCTGTTTTTTTGGCTAGGGGTCAGGTCTGTCCCTATCTTGAGCTCTTTGGGTTTGCCAGGGGTTCCGATATTTAAGGTGATGATTTGGTCTAAGTTGGGTTTGGGTTTGTCTTCGACCCATCCTTTGATCTCGTCAGGCGTGTCATCATTATCTGTCTCATCCTGCTCAATGCCCATTAAATCGAAATCCAGCTCAATATCAAAATCATAGTCGTCTTTCAAATTTGAAACATCGTTTGTTAGGCAAGCAATACTCAAATCGGTACACCTGACATGAAACAAAAATATTTGTCATATATATAAGTCATTTTCCCGTAATGATCATCTTTAAAATAACATGACAAAATAACATAACCATGCAAAATTCAAAATAAGGAACAAAACTGGTATCTATTCATCCCCCACCATCCGGGGTATACCACCCTGACGCCATATTTTACCCTCGTTTGGATATTACTGGCTTCATCGTCCAGTTGTTGGTGGTCAGATCGGCCGGAATGCGACAGATGAAAGGCGGCTTCGCTCCTTGATCACTTGTCATCCCAATCATCTCATCAATTCTCTTTATATAATTCAGCCTTGGTGGTCCTCCGGTTTCGCTGGCTTCCACCACATTGACCCCTTCCCGATCATGCTTAGGCAGGGGATTGAGTTTAACATTTGGTGAATCTGGCTGTTCCACCACGATCTCCCCGTTATCGATCATGTTCTGAATCTTGTGCTTCAGCGCCCAGCATTCCTGAGTATCATGACCCGGGGAACCCGAATGGTACGCACACCTCTTACTCGGGTCAAATCCTCTCACTTTTGGGTCAATTGGGGGTGCCAAATCGACTATCCTTCTCTGTGCTATTAATACTGCCAAAATCTGTTCAAGAGGATCCCCGAGCGGGGTGAATACCCGATCTCTTGCAGTCTCAAATCTTCTTCGTCCGTTCGTCCTTTGATTATCGAAATTAGGTTGTCGGGGTGGCACAATTCTCTATATTTGCACTGGAGGGCTATTCTCCACCTTCCTAGATGATCCCTGCAGAATGAGGGACACATCTTGCTCCCTTCTCTTTTGGGTCCTGTGGGAAGCACTGCCATAGTTTTCACTCTGGATTTGCTCCGCAACTGCTTCTAGAGCTGTGAAGTCCCGGATCTTGCCAGACTTTAACCCCATGTCAACCATTTCTCCATGCTTTATCATTTCGGCAAAAGGTCTTCCAATCCCCGCTATCACTCGCTCATAATAGGGCGCCTCCTGAATATCCACAAAGGTCATTACCATCTCCGCCTCGCTCATTGGGGGATTCACCTGTGCAGCCATACCCCTCCATCGCTGTGCATAGTCCCTAAAAGATTCTTTCGGTTGCTTCTTGACCTTTGTCATCTGATATCTATCAGGGGCCATCTGTGCTTGGAAGCTGTATTGTGTCAAGAAGGTATGGGCCAACTCCTCCCAATTGTGGATCCGAGCATTATCAAGGCGGGCATACCAAATTCTTGCTTCTCCCGTCAGGCTCTTTTGGAATAACTGCATCCTCAGTCCTTCGTCCTCTGCATAAGACCCAAGTTCCCCAATGTATATCTTCAGGTGTGTATAAGGGTCTCCCTTCCCATTATATTTCTCAAATTCGGGGATCTTGAACTTCTCCGGATACCTGGTTCCTGGAAAGACACACAGATCTGAATAATTCACCTTGCCCAGGGACCCTATGCCTTTCAGAGACTGGATGGTCTCCTCCATCTGCTTCATTTTCTTTCGAAGATCATCAGTGTCTCCCTCCTCGGGAATAGTGATTACTGTCCTGGTAGGTGTAGGAATGGGTTTGGTAATGACTGGCTCGCCCTTAGGTTGGGGTGGATCATCTTTAGGTGGATCCTGTCTCAATAACAACTGCTCTTTCATCATCGTGGCCATTTCCAACATCTGTTTTTTAAAATCATCAAATTCCTCCCGAGATATGGAACCAGGATTAGGAGGTGGGATATCAGCCATTTCAGATGTAGAACCCTGGGCCCTCTTAGATTGCAAACGCGTTTGAGGAGCAATCCTACCGAAAAAACAGTTTGGAGTTTAATCTTTGGGAAATGAAAGATGTGGATGCATGCTAAAGCTGTAACTTTTGTGTTTTTTGGGTTTTTTAATCTTTCTCTGCAAAACAAAATGTTAGCAGTCCCTTATTGCAATAATAAATGCTAGACATGATTTATTATGCATTCCCAGCTATTCCCTGCAAAACATAGAGGTCAGTACTTTCTTTTGACAACAGGGAAGGTATATGTAAAATTATTGAATATGACACTTATACGTGTAAACGTAAAAGGGCATGAAGAGACTTTCCCTGCGTTGGGTTAATCTGAGGCTGACCTATCCTAAGGTTACTCTCGCGGCTTTTCGGCATAAAGGTCCCCAAATCTTCGCAATCTACTTGTCTGAATCCTTTCGATTGGAGCGGATCTGGGTGGTGCGTTTCCTGAGCCATCTCTGGGGAGCAGCCCCTTCGAGTCCAGTAATAGGCAACCGTCAGGTTTGCCTCAGGAGGAGGTACACTCTCAACATACATTCACATTCATCGTCCTCACCGTATCAAAATGAATACTTTAAAGTAAAGCAATTCCATTCAATCATTCATTCATTGGACAAAAACACACATTCGCACAACAATAAGTAAAACATGTCAAAATATCACACGTACACACACATTCATAAATTTTTAAAGGATAGGACAACATCAAGACTTTAACGCGGCTTAAGCCCTCTAATGTCCCCAGCAGAGTCGCCAGCTGTCGACGCCGGGAGGATCTCTTCTGTGCTAATTGTTACCCTTTTCAATTTTAGCCTTTTTGTTAGATGATTCTTTTGGAAAAGGTCGGCATGAATGTCGACGGGGTTTTGAAATATCGTTTTTTATGATGAGCCAATTGACCAGAGTCGCCAGTTGGTATATATGAAATGGATGTACCAACTCATCCGAATTTCATTTTCGTAAATCGCTGGCTCATGTGTGACTCCGAATTAATTGGTCTGCGAACCGAGATTCATAAAGTTTGGGGGCTTGCTTAAGTGGGGGGAAGGTGTTAGGCACCCCTCGACTTCCGTGAAACACGGTTACCGCAATCTTGATGCTTTTCCTATCCTTTTAATTCTTAAAATGTGTATGTGTGCGCGTGTGTGTGTGCCTATGTGAATGTTGTGATGAGTTTGTATGAAAGAATCATTTGGGGTTTTTTATGGAAAGTCGTGTTTTGAGAATGCTTTAGAATGTCCTTCGGCTTATACGAGAAAGCTTTATTCTTTGTTAGAAAGGTTTGATTTTGATTGTCAAAACTGCAAGGTTTCCATTAGGTGTCGTTTTGGCAAAACAAGAGTTTTCAAACCTTCGTCAAAATAGGAATCGAGACCTATACGTTGCTTTCATAATTAAAATGACGGGCAATTTCTAGGATCTCTTTAACCCTATGCACATTGGTTTAATAAAACGTCATTTATTTTATAAAACCATTTTTGTGATGTTTGAAAACGATTTTCTTTAACCTTCTCGTTAAGTAGGAATCGACATTCCTTAGCACTTCCAATTTCTTATCCTCGTGATGCTAATAACCTAATTTGATTGATTTTATGAAAATCTTCATCGTTTAGCTTTGAAATCAATCTTATGTCATAAATCAAATCAAGCATTAAAATGCGTTGGGGCTATTCATGGGCATGTAAGCCACCAAAATAACCCAAACGCCCACAATCACATATTTCACTATTACGGGGCCTTAAACCCGATTTTCGACTTGATATCATTTTAAGGCCCGATGATTACAATTTACAATAAGGGTACATCGCCCATAATACATACATCCAAAAATGTCCATCATCGGATTTGGACCACGGGGTCACGTTCCTAAGCTCACATCCACAATTTGTACACACCCACAAAATGGATACTACAACAATTAAACAAGCTACAAATCACCAAATGAATATCATCGGGCCATTAGGAAGAATTTTGTTCCGTTGGAACCCTCACTAATAATCCCTAATCCATGTATTTTCAATAATATCTAAGAAAAACTACATTTAATATAATCCAAATGACAAAACTTAACAAAATGATATAACAAAACTGCTATAAAAAGGGTTCTTCACCTTGCAAAAAAATAGCACCACGATTCGTATAAACTCGTATATTGAATATGGTAGAAATTATATGTGATACAATCTAGCAAAAGGGTATAAATCCTCTCTTTTTTCTCTCTTTTCTCTCTTCTCCCGCTGCTGTTTGTTCCTCCTGTTTTCTTTCTTTTGCTCCTCTCCAACTCCCTGTATGCCAAATGAAGAAATGAGCTGATAAAGGCTGGCCAAGGGCAGCCGCAGATTGATCTGCGGCTAGCCTTGGTTTCTCCGCGCCCATCGCGCACTTCAGCCGCCCGCCGCGCACTTCAATTATTTTAATCGTTGGCCGCAGATCAATCCGCGACTAGGTGGGCTGATTTTCTCGATTTTTGAGCCGCACCTTGATTCTCGTGTCGTACCGTTGGTTTTCTGAAGGAGTTGTATTTTGCAGTCCGGGAACCGCTGGGAAACGTGTCATATCATTCCGCTTCGATCGTTGTCGTGTCAGCTTCGATCGCATGTCGTTGTGGTGGCTCTGAGTGTTCGTACTTATATCCACCTTTCGTTCTCGTAGGCTGGGTTCATTGACGATTTTGCCCTCCTGTCATGGTTAGTATAGGAAGTGCAAATTTTGGGTGTCTACACTTATCATAGATTATGGTTACACAGTCTTGCATTAGAATTGTGGAGAGTACTTACAATTTCTATAGAGATAGAAATTAGGGTTTTGCCAACACCCATCTTCTTGAACAACTATTATTCCTTGGTGGATCACCTCTAGAGGGCAAACACTTGGGTGGCTAACATTGATCAAAGGAAGGAATTTAATGTAACGACCCCAAAATTTTGAACAAACCAACTCTCAACATCGGTCGTTATCAATACATCTTCGTTCTGACTTTACAATAATAGTCAGTGTTAAACTTAATAAAATGCGGAATAATTTTAAACTTTTCAGTTTTCTTTCTTTGCTTTCCCTAAATCATAACCTTAAATCATTTACTTATTCTAGAATCATATTTACTTTATGATTCGCTTCATCAGAATTATAATAAAATAAAACTACTTCTAGATTCAATAACCTTTTATACCTTGAATAAAATTAAATTACAAGTTAATACGAATTTTACAACTCAACATCTGTTACATTTAATACATCATCAAATACATTATCTAGAACCTTAATCATGGTTCAAAAAATATTAATTTAAGCTACAACACTTAATCTGCATGCATTACATCTGATTTATGTCATTCAAGCAGCACATAACTTTACCTTGTATCTTTAACCTGCAAAAATGGTTATTTGCAAGAATGAGCTCGACAGCTCAGCAAAATCTAACAGTTTGCATACATCACATAACACATAGATAACGTGCTCATCATATACATCATAAAACATCTGGTTAAACATATCATACATATTGTACATCATTTACCAAGTAATAATTGAGTTCCATAACTCAATCAACATTCTAACTCAACGAACATAATCATAAATTGACTTTGGCGTTTCATACATACAACACATAGAATACAACATGCTTTTACATCATAGCTTTAAAACAATTAATCATTTAGTTCACATACAAATAGGAACTGAAAGACTTGCTTGGTTCGTAGATCACCAATTACCATAATTAGCTTATACTTATTTGCACTTCACGTATCCTACACGATATATAATCATGCACAACATTTATTAGTCACATAGCAACACTTAGTATTAACTCTACTTTACAATTCATAATCCTTCATTTTATTCTCTATTCAATTCTCAACTTAGAAATTAAGTTCTCCTCGTAAACCTTTTATTTTATTACGTTCCACTTTAATCGACACTTAACATTTAGTTAAGTCTTAAACTTTTCCTTTACATTAGATTAGATGTATAATATATAAGTTAATCTTTGGCTCGTTACATTTTTTTTTGCATCTCCCGCCGGGGTGGGAGTTTTCTTCACAAAAGACCACCGGGGCGGCAAACTCAATACAATTAGACCGTCGGGGCGACAATCCTAGTGTAATTTCATTGCCGGGGCAGTGAATTTGAAACCCAGATTCTGCATTTCGTGAACTGCAGAATACTAAAGCCCAAAAACACGAATTTTAAGCATCAAACACCAATTCCAAGCATATCCAATTATCATAAATTTTGTTAAAACAATTCTAAACATGTATTTAACCATCCTAAATACATAACTCACATTAATCCACCAATTTAGAGCCTCAATTCTCATGTTCATACTAATTTTTACAAATTTTGACAAATTTAGCGTAATCAATCACTACAGATCTGTTATTCAACCAAATTGATTGATTCAACGTGTAATGTTTTTGTTTTTTAACGCATAACAACAATTCATCTTCAATTTACAGATTATTACTCAAATACCTAGCCAATTTTGACTCCAAAACAAGCCAAAACATACATATAACGACAAAACTCAATTTCTTCACTTTACAACATATTTTCATGGATTCGATACTCCAAAAATCATCTATTGACAACATATATCAGATTAAATAAATCCAATAACACATGAACCCAATTTCTCAACAATTCGACCCTAGAAATTCAATTATACAGAACTTAGATAACAAAACTAAAACTAAAAATCTAGAGTTTTACCTTTCATTAGTTAGATGATAAGGAGAGCTTGACTAATCTCCTTCTTTCCCTTGATTTCTTCTTTGATTTTGTCTCTCAATTTCACAGAGAGTTTCTTCTCTCTGAATTTCTCTCTTTCTCTGCTCTTTGGCTTACAAAACCAACTGATGAAAATAACTTACGTGACTTTTAGTTGGAGGTTTTCAGCGGTTAAGAAAATCAAAGGTTTATGCCATGTTTGGTGAAACCCATTTAAAACTCCATTCTAATTTATTTTAATAATATTCTTATTATAAGATACTTTGCCACACTTTAATTTAATTAGACCTATTTTATTAATAAATCTAATTAAATCTTACTAACAAAATTATAACTTCTATTTAATAAATTATTTTATTTAATAAACCATTAGCGTACTAAAATACGCACCAACACTTCACACACAAATATATTCACATCAATTCACTATTTTAATTAAGTGAATCACTCACATTATTTATGAAATTTAATTTACAATAATTTTCATTGTCCACAAGACATAACAATCAAATTATATTATTTCCTAATATAATTTTAACTTAATTAAATTAACTAATATTATTCAACTAATTTTCTTTTTATGACAATTTTATTTAATCTTTTCAATGGTTTAATTAATTATTAAACCATTTCTTCCCAATTACATGAATATATAATTTTCTTCACTTCGAACCAGATATTTCATAATATAAAACACATATATACACATACTCAAACTCAAAATGTCTCATAATAAGAATTTTATTTATTAAATTCTTATTTAATAATTTCTGAAATTCTGGGTTATTACATCCTTCCTTCCTTATAAGGATTCCATCCTCGGAATCAACGAAACCTCACTTACTCGATTTTTACTAAATCTTTTTTACAATTATCGTTGAATAACTCAACGAATTACCTTAGTGTCGGTTTTATTTCATTATCTTCACTTAAACCTGGAACACTTCGAGTGTTATATATTCTTTAACCCTTTAACGCATTCATTGCATATCATACCTGTTGTAATCATTTAATATCCTGATTTAGCATCGTATAAATATTCGGGATATCACATTCACCCCTTCTTCTAAGAATTTCGTCCTCGAAATTTTGATTTACTAATATTTGTTCCTTCCATCTATCCAAATGGACTTTACATTAATCTCTACTTATTCATTGGGTTCTATGGCCAAGTTCTTTCTCTAAGGATCTTTATAAGATCATCACATTCTTCACATCTTCCTCTTCAAAAAATTTCTCATCATTACTCATCATCAACTAAATTTATCTCTTCCCTTTCTGGAATTTCATTTCTTTCTTGGATTTATTATAGTTTGTTTAATTTACTCATCACCACATGCCGCATTCTACAACTTACCCCTTCTTAAGGAATATCCTCCTTTCCACTTCTACCTTTCAAAAGAATAAGAATCTTCTACAATTGTTCAATAATTAGGAAACAGTATGAATAACTCGGAATTTAAAAGATTCATTCAAAAACTTTCAATATCATGCTGAGGAGTCGTAAAGACTTGAACCTTGTCCTAGGTTAACAGATATTTCTACTATAACCTTTAACAGTTAAAAGACTATGGACCATCGCTTCTCGTACTCCAGGTGATCAGCCCTTCGTACTATGTATTGTGCAGATACATATTAACGCTATTGCGTATCCCCCATTACAGGGTTGGTTCACCTCAGACTTAATATAAATTTCACACCAGAACAATCTGGTTTGGCATAAACTCTCAAAGAACTCTTGAACTTCTTAGACACCTTTCAACAGTCGTCTAGCCGAATCAATTAGCTTAGACCTTAAACAACAATTCGGACATCAGTCAAAACATTTTTAGCCAACTCAATTGGCACACTGCCTTAGTTTAAGAAAATCAAATATCTTTACTTTATGATATCATGATACCGTATCATTTTAATGATACGTTGAGGATTCAGTCATTATATGACCTTGTCATGCTACATCATACCATAGTGGGTTAACGATCCTAAGATCACATCCAACACTAGGTTCAATTGCATTGATGACTTCCTCGTGTATTATTTCTACACCATATTAAATGATGTATATGATCAAAATACATTTTGAAAATTTTCAAATCATTGTTGTCTAGCTGAATCGATTAGCATAGACATAAGAATAATAACACCTTTTTAAAACTTATTGGTTCAAACATTGACCCAATATATTTTCGAGAACACAAAATTGCGAATATCAGCACGATGTCAATAAATTTCGAAAATCTAGCATAGCTAGAAGATTCAGAATCTCCATTTTCTCCATCAACTTCAATCTTTACTCCATTACTTCATTAATTAATCATTCTGTCAATCTTCAATACCATCAATGCTTTCTACACCATCACTTTTCTATACCAAATATAGTTCATCAAACTTACCACACTTTGGAAGTTCAGGAACTTACCAGAATCATATGGGTTTAGGAACTTATCCTAGTCAGACCAAAATCGTCCATTTGCTGAGGGGTTCCACCATACGATTATGAGTTACGAACTTACCATAAGTATGAGTTTTAAGAACCGTACCTAATCTTAATATTCTATAACTGTCAAATATAAATATGAGAAAAGAATCACCTTCTCGTCATACGTATAGTGATAGCGCGATACCAACATTGCAATAAATTGTCAATATAGGAAGCTAAGCAGTTGTTACACCAAGCACAAATTCCCCGCCCATACAAGGAATTGTACAACTCAGACACTAACATGAGTCCTCCATTGAAATCCCACCTAATTCTATCTTGCTCTTAACTTACTCTTTGCTTGATACGAATTCCTCGTATTACATCATCCATAACTCCTCGTGAGTTTACCTCGTACTATTTCATAGTACCGTCTCTTTATGGCATCATGCTACAACTATTCAATCATTTCAGATCCTCTGACATTTTATAACTTTAGCAGATCACGTCGTGATCTCGTTCTATCATCAACTCTTCTTACGATTCTTTCTTATCTTATGATCGTCTCATCCTACAATCTTCTTTATTCTTCTCTTTAATCACGTTATCTTATGATTAATCAATTCAAGTGTTCCATGTTCTTTTAGCTCTTCAGGTTCTTCTTTGAACCTAAATATTTTATCATAATCTTATCTCACATGAATACTCTAAACTCTATTTGAGTTCATCCTTATCATTTATATCATTCTCATCTTATAGATATCGTCTATTTATTAACACCATCTTTATTACTGGAGTCAGGTAACTCATGGTTCTCATCTTATATAACTCTTCAAGATTCTTCTGTGAATCTTCTTGTTTATATATCAATTCTTCCTTTAAGAATCTCTAACTTCATTCATATTATTCAATATTTTATTCGAGTTTACTTTGCGTCATTCGCATCTTCTTCTTGTAACGTTTCTAGGATTTAACTCATCTCATGCATCTACCTATATATAAAAAAAATCACTTCTTAATCATACGCATCCATAATTTTATACTCGGTACACATCGAGTCTCTAACAGTATTCAGTACAGCACCTGAGTGGTTTCCCATAAACAACTAACAAACTAGTTCCCGTCTCGTCTACACTGTCTTGCATAACGAGTTAGATCGGTTGCTAGTTCGTATTAACCTCCGCTCTCTGAAGGAATTGTAATATTTCGAACCCTAATAAGATTTGTATATGTAAATTATATGTTTAATAAATGAAATTTCTTGTTCCGACTCTGTGTTATGTGATGATATACTCTAATGAATGACTGTTCAGGGAATCATTGAAAACCTAATACGATTTAAAAACGCTATCGTATACGTTTAGAATTAGAGCATATAACCTAAAACTAGGTATCAAGAAATTTAAAACATTAAGCCCTAATGAGATTCGAACTTTGTGCTTAATAAAGATCGAAATGATATTTTGAACCAGGTGTTTTATAATTTTATAGTGTAAACGATGAATTTGGTCAAATAAAATTTTTTTGTCAAGCTGCTTAGTCGTGCTTACATTGACAAAATGATTTGTCGTACTTTCCACGATTTCACCAAGAAGTATCCCAGCAAATTATTTTTAGTGAGCTGCTTTGTCGTGCTTAAACTAATACAGTGCTTTGTCGTGCTTACGGTAACAAGCTGCATTATCGAGCTTGTAAGATATTTTCATTGAGGAGCTTAGAAGATAGGTTCAATTGCAAGCTGTATTATCGAGCTTAGAAGATATTTTCATTAAGGAGCTTAGATTGCAAGCTGCATTGTCGAGCTTGGAAGATATTTTCATTGAGGAGCTTAGAAGATAGGTTCAATTGCAAGCTGCATTGTCGAGCTTAGAAGATATTTTCATTGAGCAGCTTAGATTGCAAGCTGCATTGTCGAACTTGGAAGATATTTTCATTGAGGAGCTTAGAAGAATATTCTAAGAATATGCTAGAGTGTAAAGTGTAATAAGCCGAGTCCCTAACGTGCAATTAGTGAAACTTGGTTTTTCTATAAATAACAAGCTCAGTTCATTCATTCCTTGCTATTTTTCAAAAGCAGTTCAAGAGCAAAAACACTCTATATTTATATTCTGAGAGATATTGTGAGATAAAAATTACTTTCTAAGCATCGAAGCGCTGCGTGATTGGAAGTAAAGCTAGCAACTACAAGAGGTATTACTCTAGTGGTTATTATTTTCATTCTTCATTTAAAAATATACTTTTATAAGCAGTTATAATGCCCAAATTATTTTAAGTATATATAGTACAAAAGTCCTATTTACAAGCAGTTATAATGTCTGATTTATATCTCTTATATATTAGAAAATATAATTTTATAAGCAGTTACTATGTCCGAATTTCTTTAACTATTTAGTAAAAATATTCATTTTATAAGCAGTTATAATGCTGAAATTTTCTCAAATATAATAGCCGAATATTCATTTTGCAAGCAGTTATAATGCTCAATTTATTTTAAATATAGTTGAAAAATATTCATTCTGTAAGCAGTTATAATGCTAAAATTATTTCATATATTGTAAAAGAAGTCTTATTTATATGCGGTTATGATATCCGAAATAAAACTTAAAAGATTTAATCGTTAAATGCTTAATTGTCTACATAAAGTTATAATCGTATAAGATTTACGACGAACGTTTAGACCGTTATAATAATTGTAAAAGATATACGAGGTAAGTCTTCTAACCTTGTTACATTTAAGCAAGTCTATTACATCTTGCTATCAATTATTGTGAAGTTATTGAAAGTAGTATGCACACAAGCCAATCATATTTGATATGATGTAGCATATACTTTGTAATCTTATTCGGTTGTTAAAGGTATTTTACTTTATCTACATGGTGCTATTATATTAAATGTGATAAACCCATAGTTTTGAGCAATGCTTTTAAAATCATGATGGTGATCATGCTAATGAGATCTAAATTCTAGATAGCTCACAAACTAAAATCGTTCCTAATCGTTGGATTACTAAAAAGGGAATTAGTGAATCCAGATAGATTAGTACATACGTTGCTTGCTCTTATGAAGAGGATGATTGATCTCATAATCATTTGTGTGGAGACACTAAAGCAAGTATGTAGGTGCTTATTAGAGAATAAGTTCACTGAACGTGGCTAGCTAAGGAATACCTAATGGAGTTTTACTCGCCTGTCAATAGGAATTCCTCTAGTGATAGTAATACAAGTGATCCTTGGACTTGAGATCATCATAGTATCTTGTGTATGATGAGTTATACTTTGACATGTCCCTTAAGACCCTTAGGGTATATCAAAGGGTATGATTGGGTATAATAAGTTATACATGGAGATAGGTGAATGATCAACAAAGAATCTACCACTTCTAGTAAAAGGAGAGAATGTCCTATGTGATTCGATAAATGACAACTTAGAAGTCTTTGACCAAAGCAGAATGAAATTAGAAAGGAGTTTCTAATTTGCATTAATCAGAGTTGTGCATTTGAGAATCGAAATACATATAATTAAATAAAATAAGACTTGACAGTAATTCCATGTCTTATATTTAATTGGGACATTGTATGGTAGAAGAATTGAATTGTACGGTAACTATTCACTGAAAGGTTCTTTTGTGATTAATGTTGAAATCTATATTATCTGAAAAGTCGTTGATCGTTAAGGGGGCTTACCCTTATTGTAGAATAAATATTATTTATTTAAATGAATTAAATAGTTTAATTTATTTATTTAAATAAGATTAGAATTGTTCTAATTGATTTATTCACAACCGGTTTAATATGGAGAACCTAAAGGGTCACACCGTAAAAGGAAAATATTTATTTAAAAAGTAAATGACATAATTATAATAATAAGTTAAGTGTATTTAATTTAATCTATGAAGATAGAATAAATTAAATAGCTTAATATTTATTATTTAATATTTTGGAAATATTAAATATAAATTAATAAGAGGAGTCTTATTATTATTTTTATTATTACTATTACTATTATTTAATTCTTAATAGGGATTGGGAATTAATTAATAGAAGTACTCTCACATGGATTCCTAATTAGATTAGGAGCATAATTAATTAAAGGAGTCTAATTATAATAGAAACCCTAATCCTAAATAGTTTAGGAGGGTTCCCTATATCTATAAATAAGAGGAGTCTTATCATGATTGAGGGTTAGACAGTTACATACTCTTCCATAAGAATTGGAGAGGGTGAGGAGTATTTGTAATTTCTATAGAAATAGAAACTAGGGTTTTACCAACACCCATCTTCTTGAACAACTATTATTCCTTGGTGGATCACCTCTAGAGGCCAAACACTTGGGTGGCTACCGTTGATCAAAGGAAGGAATTTAATCGGTGGAATTCAAGGAGAACGCGAAGGATTTGGAGGTGAACTCGTACTTGTGGAATCATGGTTCTACAACGATATGATTCGCATACTTTATCTCTTTCGTTTAATTGATAATTGAGCACATGGATGATTATGGTGATGATTTGTATGGAAATTTTAAAATCCATTTTTTATTGCGCTTCCGCACTACTTATGTAATTTGATTGCATGTTCGCGTTATATACAAACCTAACAGTGGCATCAGAGCCTAACCTTGTGCTAATTATCGATTATGATGATTCCATGTGTGTATGGTATGCGATTGGATCGAAATTTTTGGGCAGGATCTGTTTTTTCTGAATCTGCTATGCGGCGCAGCTGCGCCGTTTCCAGTTCATTCTGGAGCGCAGCTACGCCCAAACCTAGAAAGTCGTTTCTGGGGTTCAGCGCAGCTACGCCGGACAGCAGAATCCGGAAAAATAATTTTTCTTCAAATAAAATAAATGGTTTATTTAATTAATATAAGTTTCCTATAATAAAGGAGTTTATTCACATATGGAATAGGATTCCATGTTTCCTTAAAAATAAAGATGTTTATTTTGATAAGGAATACGATTCAACATATTTTATGTAACGAATGTGATTTTTGTGAATGAATAAAAATATTTATTGAGTTTATATAAATATTTTTCTTAATTTATTTATTGAGTAAGCATAAATAATTTATAAAGTTATCGTGCAATAATTCATGTTAAATGTAATTATGTTAAATGTTATTTGAATGTGATTTGATGTGATTATTCTAATTTAATTTTATAATTAAATTAGATGATTAAATGATTTATTTGAATGAGGGACTTATTTGAATAAGATAATTTATTTGGTATTATTGTTATTGGTCAAATAGAAATTATTAATTAAGTTAGTAAGGTTTAATTGAATTTATTTAATAATAAGTTTAAATAAATTAAAAGTGTTACTATTAAAACTATATAGTATAGTGGATTATTAAAATAATTGAGAAAGGGTTTTATTTTGGATAAACCAAACAAGGCTTTGTGACCCTTGGTTGGTAAAAATGGATTATTTTGTATTAGGGTTTGTCAAACAAGGCCTAACCCTTTGTTTTTCTTTAACTGACTAAATGAAAGCTAAGTTACGTTAAAGTAGAGCCTTGAAAGTTCATCAGGTTGTTAAAAAAAATAGAGTTTAGCAAAGAGATTAGAGAGAAGAGTGTGAAAAGAGAGAAGAATTTCTCTGTTAAAATTGGAGAGTGGAATTGAGAGAAACAAGAAGAAGGAGAGGAAGCTAAGGAAATCATCTTGTTTATCATAAAGGTATAATCCTTTTTAAAAGTTCTTCACTGTATTCTTATTACTTTACTTTACTGTATATGAATTTATTTGTTCAATGCATGAATTGCTTGATTGTAATTGATAGTAAGCATGTATTGGCGATTATATAATGTTTATAAACCAATTTGAAGGAATTAATCCAGGAAAGTATGCTATAGAATAGAGTTTTACTTTCATGTATGGCATATATGTGTGAAAATTGATGCTCAAATTGATTATTAATCGGTAAATTGACATTTGATTATGATAATACGATGAAAAATGAAAAGAATGCAAGTAGAATGGATTAAAATGGTTTAGGGATGAATTCACAGTCTTTGATTTTATTGAAATGGCCAAAATATGAATATTTTGTATAAACAGTGAATTTTTGGTTTTAATTAGTTGATTATGTGTATTATAATGGATAGATTGGTTAGAAACATGTTGGGTAATTGTTTTATAACATGTTTGATGTCTGGGTGTGTTTATTTTATGTATTGGATGATAGAATTTGGAAAATTTGGCCTGAAAATTCTCTGGTTCGTGAATTGTAGAAGGTGTCAGTCGAGTCCACCGCCTCGGCGATAGAAATGAACTGGAAGTCTCGCTCCGGCGGTCTCGTCGCCCCCGCGGCATAATTGCACTAGATTCCTCGCCCGACGACAGTTTTGTATAGAAATCCACCGCCCCGGCGATGGAACAGTAATTGGAAAAAAAAATTATTTATTTGTTTTGTGATATTGCTATGTTGCTATGTGCATGTTTAAAACTTATATTAAGGTATTAAATGATTAATGAGATACCACGTTGGTTGTTAGAAAATATTTGTTGAATATCGAATGACAATCGAGATGTTGCAATAAAATAGGATAAGAACGAGACTTAAAATGTATATGATTCTGTAACTAATTATTGTTACCGTTTTATAATCAAAATGTATAGGGTGATTAAGGAACGTGAATTATTGAAGTCTGTAATCTACGCACGAGGCAAGTTTCTGAACTCCATTATTACTGTCGACGCCGGGAATGTCGCTTCTTTGGTGATTATTACCCTTTCCAATTTTAGCCTTTTTATTAGATGATTTTTTGGAAAAGGTCGGCATGAATGTCGACGGGGTTTTTGAAAGATCGTTTTTTATGATGAGCCATTTAACTAGAGTCACCAGTTGGTATATTTGAAATGGATATACCAACTCATCCGAGTTTTGTTTTCGTAAATCGCTGGCTCATGTGTGACTCCGAGTTAATTGGTCTGCAAACCGAGATTCATAGAGTTCGGGGGCTTGCTTAAGCGAGGGGAAGGTGTTAGGCACCCCCCGACTTCCGTGAAACACGGTTACCGCAACCTTGATACTTTTCCTATCCTTTTAATTCTTAAAATGTGTATGTGCGCGTGTGTGTGTGCCTATGTGAATGTTGTGGTGAGTTTATATGAAAGAATCATTTGGGGTTTTTTGTGGAAAATCGTGTTTTGAGAGTGTTTTAGAATGTCCTCCGATTTATACGAGAAAGCTTTATTTATTGTGAGAAAGGTTTGATTTTAATTGTCAAAAGTCATGGGATTTTTCATTAGGTGTCGTTTTGGCAAAATAAGAGTTTTTTAAACCTTCGTCAAAATAGGAATCGAGACCTATACGTTGCTTTCGTAAACAAGACAAACGGGCAATTTCTAGGATCTCTTTAACCCTATGCACAACGGTTTAATAAAACAACCATTTACTTTCATAAAACCATTTCTTGTGACGTTTGAACACGATCTTTCTTTTGCCTATTCGTTAAATCGAAATCAATATTCATCAGCCCTTCCAATTTCTTATCCTCGTGATGCTAACAACCTAGTTTGATTGATTTTATGAAAATCTTCATCGTTTAGCCTTGAAATCCTTTTTGGTGTTGCAATTCAAATCAAACATTATAATGCGTAGGAGGTTATTCACGGGCATGTAAGCCATCAAAATAACCCCGAACGCCCACAATCACATATTTTCACTATGACGGGGCCTTAAACACGATTCTCGCCTTGGCGTCGTTTTAAGGCCCGACGATTACATGTTTGCAATGAAGACTACATCGTTCCTACTATCAAAAGATGTCCATCATCGGATTTGGACCACGAGGTCGCGTTCCTAGGCTCACACCCGAAATTTCCACACACCCACAAAACGGATATTACAAGAAATAATTAACACGGATAATCTAACAATGCCAAGACATCCTAAGATAGCAAACTAAAGGAACCACGCCCAATATATCGCCGTAAAACAACCAAAAAATTCAATAAATGAATATCATCGGGTTATTAGGAAGAATTTTGTTCCGATGGAACCCTCACTAATAATCCCTAATTCATTGTTCCACCATAAATTACATGAAAATTACATTTAATTTAACCAAATGATATGACAGAAACTGTTATAACAAGGGGATTTTCACCTGGCAAATGATATCAAAGTGGATGTAAACTTGCGTATTTGAATAGAATGAGAAGTATATATGATACAATCAAATCAAAAGAGTATAAATCCTCTCTTTTTTCTTCCTTTCTCTCCTATTTTGTTGCAAGTTTTTGCTGTTTTTCCCTTCTTTTCCCGAGCCGCTGCTGCTGCTTCTCGTTTCTCCTCTCTGTCTTCTGTATGAACTGAAATTGGGCTATTAATCGGCAAGCCAGGGCAGCCGCAGATGGATCTGCGGCTGGCTGGCCGCCTACCATCCACTCAGCCTGGTTTTCGGTTTCCGTGTTTCGAGTTCCGTGTTTTCAAAAGGCGCACTCATTGGACGCAGATCAATCCGCGGCTGGCTGGTTTGACTTTCTCGATTTTTGTGCCATGCCTCGATTCTCGTGTCGTGACATCGGTTTTCACCGACAGGCTTGTATATTGCAGTCCGGGAATTACTGGGAGACGTGCCACATCTTTCGGGAATGCTCATTTCGGACGGCCTTGTTGTCACGTCCGTTTTGATTTGCAAATCGTCACGGTGGCGTCGAGTGTTCGCATTTGCGCCCCTCCTTCGCTCTCGTAGGCCGGCTCAATGGACGAATTTGCCCTCCTGTCAGGGTTAGTATACGAAGTGCAACATTTGGGAGTCTACAGCTGCCCCTCTTTATCATGTTTATGAAATGTTAAATAAAATGAATAGGATAAAGAAATAGACACCCGATGCATGAATGACAGTGCACAAGAATGACAATACATACATGATGCAACATATGCAACTTATGATGCAACGCAAGATGTAAGGCATGCAAAACATTCGTAAAGGTGTCAATGCATCAATCCCTGACCGCATTGTTAGTCGTCGGGTTTCATCTTCCAATCGATCGTCTCGTTTGCGCCGGGTTTCGTATCCGGTCGCCAGTCTCGTGATCACCGGGTCTCGTATCCGGTTGATCGTCTTGTGAGTGTCGGGTCTCGTATCCGGTCGCTCGTTTCGTAATCGCTGGGTCTCGTATCCGGTCGATTGTCTTGTGAGTGCCGAGTCTCGTATCCGGTCGCTCGTCTCGTAATCGTCGGGTCTCGTATCCGGTCGATTGTCTTGTGAGTGCCGGATCTCGTATCCGGTCGCTCGTCTCGTAATCCCCGGGTCTCGTATCCGGTTGATTGTCCTGTGAGTGCCGGGTCTCGTATCCGGTCGCTCATTTAGTAATCGCCGGGTCTCATATCCGGTTGATTGTCCTGTGAGTGCCGGGTCTTGTATCCGGTCGCTCGTCTCGTAATCGCCGGGTCTCGTATCCGGTCGATTGTCCTGTGAGTGCCGGGTCTCATATCCGGTCGCTCGTCTCGTAATCAACGGTTCTCGTATCCGGTTGATTGCCCTGTGAGTGCCGGGTCTCGTATCCGGTCGCTCGTCTCGTAATCGCCGGGTCTCGTATCCGGTCGATTGTCCTGTGAGTGCCGGGTCTCGTATCCGGTCGCTCGTCTCGTAATCAACGGTTCTCGTATTCGGTTGATTGCCCTGTGAGTGCCGGGTCTCGTATCCGGTCGCTTGTTTAGTAATCGTCGGGTCTCGTATCCGGTCGATTGTCCTGTGAGTGCCGGGTCTCGTATCCGGTCGCTCGTTTCGTAATCACCGGGTCTCGTATCCGGTTGATTATCCTGTGAGTACCGGGTCTCGTATCCGGTCGCTCGTCTCGTAATCAACGGTTCTCGTATCCGGTTGATTGTCCTGTGAGTGCCGGGTCTCGTATCCGGTCGCTCTGATGAATTGAGAAGTAGTGTTCGACACCCGACTCATCAAAATCTTGCATTTTATCACCACATTATGAATCAAACGGGTTTTAGAATCGATTTAGCTCGCAAAGGACAAGGGGGAAGGCATTGGGCCCAGCCGCAGATGGATCTGCGGCCAGCCGCAGATTGATCTGCGGCCAAGATCGAGATCTTAAGCGGCCAGCCGCTTCCCAGATCTATCACTTTCACTCGTACTCCACACGACTTTTGCACCTTTGCACGTCCTTTTTGCCGAATTTTCCAATCTTCTTGCAAAAACCGCTCCGGTTAGATTGATCTACGCGCTACACGTAACACTTTGACCGATTGTTTTCCAATTTCGTCAATGTTTTGCTATACATTTGTTATTTTGAATGTTTTAGAGATAGAAATGTATGCTTTGAAATGCTATGCCATGTATTATTGTATATACATGCTATGTATCAACTGCGCGAGTCATATTTTATGCTCATGATGTGGTCCCACATATCTGTTGTTTCTTTTTGAAAGAAAATCATGCATTATGGTCCTTTTACTGTCGCAATTAACCATGTACAATGTAATTTTGATCTGTTGTGGCCTGGGTTGTTGGAAAACACGCCTGTTTGTGCATGAGATGCTCATTTTATAGACGAAACTCTGCCGATTTTTTTTTCCATGCATATATAGTAAACATGCATCATGTTGTGTTAATTCTACGATAAGGATAGGGAATTGGAATGTTTGTGACATAATTCAAAATAGAATTTACCTTCCTCTTCGCCTGTTTTATTCCAGCTATGGATCCTGACGCTCCCAGTAGCTCCACTGCATCTCGGACCTCGGGCGTTCGCCGCCGTAGGGTTGCACCCGCCCCTGCTTTGCCTCGGACCCGCCAGGCTCGCCGACTGGCGGAGGCTGTCATTCGGCCCGATCACCCCGATGTTGAGGAGGCTGCTCTTCCGAACGTTACGGTAGAGGGGCCATCCTCCAGCACACCAGCTCCATCTCCTCATCGCGCCCTGTCTAGTGCTTCTGTTCAAATACCCGATCTGTTGGGTCGGGATCTCAGTCGTCACCCCTCCGCGTCTCTTGTTGCTAACGAGGTATGCTTAAATACTCATCTGAACTCACTCCCAAATTCTGTTTAGATCTGGACTCATCCATTAATTTTTGTCACAGGTGCCCGAGTTTACTTAGCCGAGGGGTAACTGGTTTAACATTTACTCCCTCTATACAGCTTTGCACAGCGATTACCGGGCGGTAGTGGATTCATGGGGCTTTCGTCATTTCTTCACTATCATTCCCCGTCAGTGCCCCTGGGATTATATGCGGGCTCTGTCCGAGCGATGGTTCCACCAGACCCAGTCCCTGCACCTTTTGGACTGTGAGGTCGTGCTGACTCCTTAGGATTGGAGGTACATCACGGGTATCGAGTTCACCGGATCCCGTGTCCCTCTGGATCTTGATATTACTCCAGCGGAGGTCCGAGCTTTATTAGGTTTCGCTGCCGATGATCGGGTCTTCAAGGTCCGCAGCATTCGGTCCGGAGCTTTGGCCGTTGACACTGTTGGGGGCATATACGCGACGCCCTTCCCTGCAGATCGGGCCACTCGTGACATTCTACTCCGGCGCCTGTTCCTGACCATCATGAGGGGTTGTTTCCTAGGGAACAACTCATCTACCATTCATTTCAGCGTCGTCGGTGCTGTCAGGGAGGAAGCTTAACCAAATTTTCTAAGAATTAGAAGGTATAAACTCTTTGCTGTATTTTATTTTTAGTTCTCTGTATATTATTTACTTGCTTAAAACATGAATTACTTGGTGTAATTGGTAGTAATCATGTGTTAGATGATTATGTGATGATTATAGATTAATTTGAATGATTAATCCATAAAATCATGTTTTGAAATTGAGTTTTTAGTTTTTACAGAGTTTTATTTCATGAATGGTTAATATTTATGAAAATTGATGATTCAATTTGGTTATTAATCGGTGAATTAATAATTGTTTATGATTATATGATGAAAAACAAGAATAATGCAAGAAGAATGGTTTTAATTGGTTGAAAAATGAATTTACAGAGCTTGATTTCATGAAAATGGTTAAAATATGAATATTTGGTTTTAACAGTGAATTTTTGGTTTTAAATTGGTTGATTATGTGTTTTATAATGGTTAAATTAGTTAGAAACATGTTGGGTATTTGTTTTCTAGCATATTTGATATCTGGGTATGTTTAATCTGTTTACTGGAAGATAGAATTCGGAAAATTTGGCCAAATTGGCCTAAGTTTTCACTGGTTCGCGAATTGGGGAAGACGACAGTTAAGTCTCTCGCCCCGGCGAGAGAAATGAACTGATTTCTTCGCCCCGGCGACAACGTCGCCCCGGCGACAAATTTGTTAAGCATAACTTCGCCCCGGCGACAGCCTCGCCCCGGCGACAAATTTCTTAAGCTTTTTCTCGCCCCGGCGAGAATCACTACTGTTTAAAAAAAATTAATTAATTATTATTATTAATTATTTTGTTTTCTTTTCTTGGAAGTTATGAATGCATAATTAAACTTATATGGTTGCTAGCTAGTACTTGTTGACTATGGTATGCTACATGAGATGTTATGATAAAAGAGCAAGCTTAGAACGCTTTTAATCTTGTGACTAATTATATTACCATTTTACAATTAAATGTTTAGGTTGTTTAAGGATCGTGAATTACTTAAATTTGTAATCTATGCTTGAGGCAAGTTCCTTATCTCAACTTATTACTTTTACGTTGAGCAAGTTTTCCTATCTCAAACTTGTTATTTCATTTCAAAACAAGTTTATTTATACTAAGCAAGCTTATTGACCTTAGCTTATTGATATTCAAGCAAGGTTATTATCATGATTATATACTTAAGCTTTATTTCAATCATTGTTTGTTATTCAAACTTTGGGGATAGTTTCTATTGAACAAACTCTTTTGATGAATTAGACTAGCAAACCCTTATTGATTCAGCTAGTCCTTAGTTGATGAGCGATTTCAAAGACTTGGAATATTTTCTATTCATTGTTCCAAGCCAAGTTTCTTTTGGTACGGATTCAGACGATAAATTGAGATGAACAACCCTAATATAGGGGATTACTTACGCGACAGCGTTAAAATGTTTGTGCACAATACATTGTACAAAGGGCTGATCCCCCTGAGTACGAGATGTTGGTCCATAGTCTATATGACTGTTAAAGGTTACAGTAGAAATACTTGTTAACCTAGGACATAGTTCGAGGTCTTGTGACCCTCAGATATAATTTCTAAATCTCGAAATCTATTTTTCCTTGAATTGAGCATTCAAACGAGCTTTTAGACTTTGATCATTTATTGACTGAGATTCAGAAAATTATTATTCCTCAGTTGAAATCCATTTCATTTAAATATTATTGTTATCGTACTTGTGAGCAATTGTTTGCTCACTCTTGCAGTAATCATTGCAGCTAAGACTGAGAGGTCGGACGAGCCGTCCACAAGCAAAGGCAAGGGCAAGATGCATAAATAGCTAAAGACCTGCTATTTACTTGATGTTTGATTGTAATAAGATTTGTTTAAATTATATTTTATTTCGCATTTGATGTATTAAGGTTAAGATAACCTGGGATTTGAATGTTTAATAGTTTGGTGATGTAACCTATTTTGGGAAGATATTTCTTTAAATTTATTTTAATTGTTCTTGATTGTGGATAGTTAGATGTGAATGAATGAGATAGTGAACACCAAATCTGTGGGAATTAAGTACCTGGATTTGGGGGTGTCACAGGTTGGTATCAGAGCTGATAGGTTATAAACCTTTAGGTGGGGAAAACCTTAGGGTAGTAGCCTTTTAGAAGATAGAGAATATAGTGGTGATAAACTCTTGTCGAGTTCTAAGGAATGAATTACAGAAATTCATGAAAGATAATAAAACGATTATGTGCTAAGTGCTTATTTGATAACAAACTTATGTGCTCGCGAGTATTCTCGAATTAGTAATTAAAACTTAAAATTTTGTTGTCAGGATGACTGATAGAGGAGAGCCCAGCCAGACTAGGGAGGAGGAGCCCCGAGATATTCACGTAGTTCATGAGCAGTTAGTGCAGAGGGAGCCATCCCCATTGATTACAGTTACAGGTCACGAGTATGACCCTGAGACTGATCCTGAGGAGGACCCTGAGGAGGATCCTGAGGAGGAGGAGGAGGAAGACCCTGAGGGGATATCACTATCTACTTTGGGTGTTCAGATGTACGAGCAGGTTTATGATCGCAACATAGAGTTGCAGGACAGAGTGGAGGAGTTAGAGGGGCAGCTGGCTGAGCAACAGACTGCTTTGGAGCAGAAGAATAGTGAGATTGAGGAGCTAGACATCCATCTTGGGGACGTGGAATGGAAGCTGGTTCATGTGGAGAGCGAGAAGGAGGGGTTAGAAGAACAGGTTGTGGAACGTCAAGCCACTTTAGAGCAGAAGGATGCTGAGATCCAAGACCTTTCATCACGTCTTACAGAGGTTGAGCAGAGGCTAGCACAGTCTGAGTATCGACGAGGACAGTTGATAGCCAGGAATGAGATTGCGCGAGATGAGTTAAAAAAAGAGTCAGCTGAGCGGGCGAGAGCTGAGACAGCTTGGCTGAGGGAGGCTGATCGCGCAGATCGTGTTGAGTGTGAGGTGCGGTCAAAGAAGGCCAAGATTGATGAGATGGAGTATATTTTTCATACTACCATAGATAGAGCTCAAGATCGAGCTAATCGTCATCCAGATGTGATGGATCGTAGGATTATGTCACGTATTATGGAGCAGGAACGCCAGGAAGCTGTGCGTCGTGGGATGTCATCATAGATTGAGATTAGTTATGTTATTAAGAAACTATGAAGTGAATAAATTGTAATCCCAGTTTCTATAATGGGATAGAATAATGATGTAGTCCTGGAACCTTATTAGTTCAGGATAGATGATTTGATGTAAATAACCACGATGTTATTTCTATTATGTTTTGAAGTAGTAAATGAATAAAATGTGAAAGTTTATCAGATGTGTTATGTGTTTAAGTGTTGTTTATAAATGTTTAAGTTTAGACTTAAATGTTTAAGTAATTGAGCAATACCCTAATAACGCGAATTTTTTAACAGTAAAATGCTGCCAAGAAGACAACCAACACGTCAACAGACCCCTGAGGGATCTACCAATAACGAAGAAGCCAACGCCAACCCAATGCAACAGTTGATAAATTTGTTAATGGGAGCCTTTGCAAATCAAACACAAGTTCAGGCTACAACCTTTAAAGACTTCAAGGCTGTCGGACCTCCGGAATATCACGGTTCTATGAATCCCATTGAAGCTCAAACGTGGGTCATGGAGATGGAGAAGGTGTTTGATGTCGCTAGGGTCAATGAGGATCAAAAGACGGCATTTGCAACCTTTATGCTGAAATCAGAAGCTAGCTACTGGTGGCAAGCAAATAAGACTCGAGGAGGTCAAGGGATTATTCCATGGGAGCGATTTAAGGAAATGTTTTTCGAGACTTATTTTCCGGCAAGTGCTCAGAACCAGATGGAGATGCAGTTTCTAGAACTGAAGCAAGGTACCATGACGGTACCTGAATATGCTGCAAAGTTCAACGAGTTGGCGAGGTTTGTGCCTTATCAGGTTAACACGGATGAGCGGAAGGCCAGAAGGTTTGAGCAGGGACTGAAGCCCTGGTTGTATAGCCGAGTTTCAATGTTTCAACTGAACTCGTTTGCGGCGGTGCTGGAGAAGGCAATTATTGCTGAAGGAGGCAGTGATGCTCTGTCCAAATACAATCAGGAGCAGAAGAAAAAAAAAGAATGAGAATGAAAACAAGGCAAGTAGCCATGGGGGTAGTAGCCAGAAAAGGAAATGGAATGATAGTAACTCTGCGGGAAGTCAGCAGGGTAATCATAAGAAGAAGATAGAGGTGTGCAGCAACTGTGGAAAGAGCCATATGGGTGCTTGTTTGAAGGGTAAGAGGGTATGCTTCAACTGTGGACAAGAGGGTCATATTTCACCAAATTGCCCTAATCCAAAGAAAGGAGCATGTTTCATCTGCGGGTCGAAGGATCACTTTGCTCGGGAGTGCCCTAAGAAAGTAACTACAGGTGGAGCCAGTTCAGGAAAGGGAAACAGCGGTGGTGGTGGCAATCTTACTATCACAGGATCGGCACAGCCCAACCGACCTACAGCTCGAACATTCAACATGACGGTGCAGGATGTTGTGCAGTCAAAGGATGTAGTGTCAGGTATCATTCCAGTCAATAATGTTAATGCTTATGTATTGTTTGACTCGGGTGCTACTTACTCATTTATATCCGATGATTTTGCTAAGAAATTAGAGTTACCCCAGGAAAAATTAGATTACCCTATGACTATAGAAATTGCGAATAGTGAGGTGATTCCTGTGAAGTTTGTCCACAAGAACTGTCAGGTAGATATTAAGGGTCATGTGATGACAGTAAACTTGATCCCAATTCGTCTTGGGGAGTTTGATGTAATTTTGGGTATGGATTGGTTGTTCAACCATGGGGCAGTCATTGATTGTCAAAAGAAGTGTGTAAACCTTCTGACTCCGTCAAAGGTAGTGTTTTATGGCAGCAAGTCACCTAGACAAAAAAGTTGTCTGACGATGGTGCAGGCCAGAAAGATGTTGAGACAAGGATGTGTAGGATATCTAGCCTACATAGTTGATACCCGAAAAGTGGGTGCAAAACTGGAATAGATACCAGTAGTTAGGGATTTTGCGGACGTGTTTCCTGATGATTTGCCAGGATTACCGCCAGATAGGGAAATCGAGTTTGTAATTGATTTAGCACCAGGAACGGCCCCTATATCGAAAGCCCCATATCGAATGGCTCCGATAGAAATGAAGGAGTTGATGGTGCAGCTGCAAGAGTTGCTGGATAAGAAGTATATTCAACCGAGCGTTTCGCCGTGGGGAGCGCCGATATTGTTTGTTAAGAAGAAGGATGGGTCAATGCGTCTTTGCATTGATTATAGAGAGTTGAACAAGGTCACGATTAAAAACAAGTATCCGTTGCCGAGAATCGATAACCTGTTTGACCAGTTGAAGGGAGCGAGATATTTTTCAAAGATAGATCTGCGAAGTGGGTACCATCAGTTGAAAGTGAGGAAAGAGGACATACCAAAGACGACATTTCGAACCAGATATGGTCACTATGAGTTTTTGGTTATGTCATTTGGTTTAACAAACGCGCCTGCAGCGTTTATGGATCTAATGAATAGGGTGTTTAAATCATTTCTGGATAAATTTGTGGTGGTATTCATAGACGACATTTTGGTCTACTCCAAAACTCAAGAAGAACATGTGGAGCATTTGAGGGTGACATTGGAGGCGTTAAGAAAGGAGAAATTGTATGCAAAATTTTCAAAGTGTGAATTTTGGTTGGAGCGTGTTAAATTTCTTGGGCATGTGATTGATAAGGACGGGATTTCAGTGGATCCGGCGAAAGTGGAAGCTGTCATGAACTGGGATCAGCCGAAGACACCGTCCAAAGTGAGGAGTTTCCTAGGTCTGGCAGGATACTACAGACGTTTTATTCAAGATTTTTCCAGGATCGCTACTCCGTTGACGAATTTAACAAGAAAGTCAGTGAAGTTTGTTTGGACGGAGAAGTGCGACGGGAGTTTCCAAGAACTAAAGGACTATGAAAAAGGATATCCGACCCATGATTTGGAGTTAGCAGCCGTGGTGTTTGCTTTGAAAATCTGGAGGCACTATCTCTATGGGGAGAAGTGTGAAATATATACGGACCATAAAAGTCTGAAGTATATTTTCACACAGAAGGATTTGAATATGCGGCAGAGGAGATTGATAGAATTGATCAAAGACTATGATTGTGAAATTCTATACCATCCGGGGAAGGCTAATGTGGTTGCCGACGCTTTAAGTAGAAAAGGTCGGGAGAAACTATTTTTGTTAACTGATCAGGAGAAGCTTGTAGCAGAAATGGCTAAGTTGGAGTTAGAGGTGAAGGGTTTGGCAGAGCCTAATGAAAAATTGTTCCAGATGGAAACTCAACCAACTTTGGTAGAAAAAGTCAAGGAAACACAACTCCAGGATGAGGAATGTGTTAAAATACGGCAAAGAGTGCTTAAGGGAGAAGAGCTTAAATATAAAATCGATACCGAAGGGTTGCTGAGATTTGAAGGCAGAATCTGGGTACCGTCGGTATTGGCAATCAGAGAGGAGATTTTGAATGAAGCTCACAGTTCACGATTTTCGGTTCACCCAGGAAGCACAAAGATGTACCAAGATCTTCGACAACATTTTTGGTGGCCAAACATGAAAAGAGAGGTTGCTGAATGTGTTACGAAATGTCTCACTTGTCAGAGAGTTAAAGCGGAGCATCAACGACCAAGTAGTTTGTTACAGCCCTTGGAGATACCAGAATGGAAGTGGGAGCATATCACAATGGATTTTGTGGTAGGGTTTCCAACTACTCAGAAGGGATATGACGCGATATGGGTCATAGTTGACAGATTGACGAAATCAGCGCATTTCTTGCCGATTAAAATCAGATTTACTTTGGATCAGCTGGCGAAATTATACATCAAAGAAATTATCTCAAGGCATGGAATTCCAGTATCAATAGTATCAGATCGAGATCCACGATTCACATCAAAATTTTGGAGGATATGCTTCGAGCGTGCGTTATGGATTTTAAAGGCAACTAGGATGACCATTTACCTCTGGTCGAGTTTGCTTACAACAATAGTCATCACGCTAGTATCGGCATGCCGCCCTACGAAGCATTATACGGAAGGAAATGCAGAACTCCATTATGCTGGGATGAGGTTGGTGAACGACGACTATTGGGACCCGAGCTGGTACAACAAACCGCTGAAATTGTCAAGGTGATAAGAACCAGACTGATAGCCGCTCAAGACAGACAGAAGAAGTATGCTGATCAACACCGACAAAATCGCGAATTTGAAGTTGGGAGCTTTGTGTGGAACACAAAGTATCCCCTTGGAAGGGAAATATCAGATTTGGTAAAAAGGGTAAACTCAGTCCGCGGTTTATTGGACCCTTCGAAGTGCTGAAACGGATGGGTGAGGTAGCTTATGATGTAGCTTTACCTCCTGAGTTAGGCCATATTCACAATGTCTTCCATATATCGGTGCTACGACAGTATAAGCCCGATTATAAACATGTAATAGAATATGAGCCAATACAATTTGAGAAAGATTTGTCTTATGAAGAGGTTCCGGTACAAATAGTGGACCGGAAGGAGCAAGTTCTTAGAAATAAAGTGATACCTTCTGTTAAGGTAAACTGGAGGAACCACAGTGCTGAGGAAGCAACGTGGGAACTCGAAAAGTAAATGATGCAAAATTTTCCTCAGTTATTTGTTTAAATATTTTTTTTATATTGCGATTCTGGGGACAGAATCTTTGTAAGGAGGGGAGAATGTAACGGATGATTTAATTGCGTTGTGATTCTGGGGACAGAATCCTTTTAAGGAGGGAAAGATGTAACGAATGCAATTTTTGTGATTGAATAAAAATATTTATTGAGTTATATAAATATTTTTACTAATTTATTGAGCTAAATAAATAATTTATTAAGTTTTTGTGAAATGGGTATATGTTAAGCTTAAAAATGTTAAATGTTATTTGAGTATGATTTGTTATGTTTATTCTAATTTAATTTAATAATTAAATTAGATGATGAAAAGGTTTATTTGAATAAATGATTTATTTGAATAAGAGAATTTATTTGGTATTATTGTTATTTGTTAAGTAAATTTATTATTTGAGTTAGTAAGGTATAATTGAATTTATTTAATAATAAGTTCAATTAAATTAAATGTGTGACATTTTTAACTATATGTTATAATGATTTATTAGAATAAATGAGAAAGTGTTTAATTTAGTTTTACCAAACAAGGCCCTTTGATCTTTGTTCGGAAATAATGGATTATTTTATTTGTGTTTTACCAAACAAGCCTTATGGCTTTTTGAATTATGTAACTGATAGATTAATATCAGTATACGTTATTATTTGATTTAATTGTCAGTTTTTATTTTCTTTATTCTATCAGTTTTATTTTTTAAAGTTACGTCAGTTGTAAAAAGAAAAGACAAAAGAGAAAGAGAAAGAACAGAGTATTGAGAAAGTTAGAATTGAGAGCTCTGTGAATTAGAGAGAGAGCAGAGCTTTGAGAGTTGAGAGAAAAGAGAGAAATTGTGAGAGAAGCTTGGAGATTGGAGTAAGAATTCAAGCAAGGAAGCTTAATCAAATTTTCTAAGAATTAGAAGGTATAAACTCTTTACTGTATTTTATTTTTAGTTCTCTGTATATTATTTACTTGCTTAAAACATGAATTACTTGGTGTAATTGGTAGTAATCATGTGTTAGATGATTATGTGATGATTATAGATTAATTAGAATGATTAATCCATGAAATCATGTTTTGAAATTGAGTTTTTAGTTTTTACAGAGTTTTATTTCATGAATGGTTAATATGTATGAAAATTGATGATTCAATTTGGTTATTAATCGGTGAATTAATAATTGTTTATGATTATATGATGAAAAACAAGAATAATGCAAGAAGAATGGTTTTAATTGGTTGAAAAATGAATTTACAGAGCTTGATTTCATGAAAATGGTTAAAACATGAATATTTGGTTTTAACAGTGAATTTTTGGTTTTAAATTGGTTGATTATGTGTTTTATAATGGTTAAATTAGTTAGAAACATGTTGGGTATTTGTTTTCTAGCATATTTGATATCTGGGTATGTTTAATCTGTTTACTGGATGATAGAATTCGGAAAATTTGGCCAAATTGGCCTAAGTTTTCACTGGTTCGCGAACTGGGGAAGACGACAGTTAAGTCTCTCGCCCCGGCGAGAGAAATGAACTGATTTCTTCGCCCCGGCGACAGCGTCGCCTCGGCGACAAATTTGTTAAGCATAACTTCGCCCTGGCGACAGCCTCGCCCCGACGACAAATTTCTTAAGCTTTTTCTCGCCCCGGCGAGAATCACTACTGTTTAAAAAAAATTAATTAATTATTATTATTAATTATTTTGTTTTCTTTTCTTGGAAGTTATGAATGCATAATTAAACTTATATGGTTGCTAGCTAGTACTTGTTGACTATGGTATGCTAAATGAGATGTTATGATAAAAGAGCAAGCTTAGAACGCTTTTAATCTTGTGACTAATTATATTACCATTTTACAATTAAATGTTTAGGTTGTTTAAGGATCGTGAATTACTTAAATTTGTAATCTACGCTTGAGGCAAGTTCCTTATCTCAACTTATTACTTTTACGTTGAGCAAGTTTTCCTATCTCAAACTTGTTATTTCATTTCAAAACAAGTTTATTTATACTAAGCAAGCTTATTGACCATAGCTTATTGATATTCAAGCAAGGTTATTATCATGATTATATACTTAAGCTTTATTTCAATCATTGTTTGTTATTCAAACTTTGGGGATAGTTTCTATTGAACAAACTCTTTTGATGAATTAGACTAGCAAACCCTTATTGATTCAGCTAGTCCTTAGTTGATGAGCGATTTCAAAGACTTGGAATATTTTCTATTCATTGTTCCAAGCCAAGTTTCTTTTGGTACGGATTCAGACGATAAATTGAGATGAACAACCCTAATATAGGGGATTACTTACGCGACAGCGTTA
This sequence comes from Aralia elata, assembly GCA_034770075.1. Lineage (NCBI taxonomy): Eukaryota > Viridiplantae > Streptophyta > Magnoliopsida > Apiales > Araliaceae > Aralia > Aralia elata. Next base: position 214,355 of record JAVJAP010000197.1, on the reverse strand, counting down.
AAATGTTTGTGCACAATACATTGTACAAAGGGCTGATCCCCCTGAGTACGAGATGTTGGTCCATAGTCTATATGACTGTTAAAGGTTACAGTAGAAATACTTGTTAACCTAGGACATAGTTCGAGGTCTTGTGACCCTCAGATATAATTTCTAAATCTCGAAATCTATTTTTCCTTGAATTGAGCATTCAAACGAGCTTTTAGACTTTGATCATTTATTGACTGAGATTCAGAAAATTATTATTCCTCAGTTGAAATCCATTTCATTTAAATATTATTGTTATCGTACTTGTGAGCAATTGTTTGCTCACTCTTGCACTAATCATTGCAGCTAAGACTGAGAGGTTGGACGAGCCGTCCACAAGCAAAGACAAGGGCAAGATGCATAAATAGCTAAAGACCTGCTATTTACTTGATGTTTGATTGTAATAAGGTTTGTTTAAATTATATTTTATTCCGCATTTGATGTATTAAGGTTAAGATAACCTGGGATTTGAATGTTTAATAGTTTGGTGATGTAACCCATTTTGGGAAGATATTTCTTTAAATTTATTTTAATTGTTCTTGATTATGGATAGTTAGATGTGAATGAATGAGATAGTGAACACCAAATCTGTGGGAATTAAGTACCTGGATTTGGGGGTGTCACAGATGTTTATTTAAGGTTAGATGACCTGAGATTTATTTATTAATGATGTTGTAACCCTTTTATGGGAGATTCCTATTTTTATTAAAAGTTTTCATTTATATTTGAATGGGTAGTTAGATGTGATGTGATGTATTTGGATAGTGAACACCAAATCCTGAGGAACCGAAGTACCCAGATTTGGGAGTGTCATAGAGATCGTGGCCTATCGATGTATAGATTTCAGAGATTCCCCTTGATGACGTGGATGGATTCCTACTGTCGGATGGTCCTAGCAGCTCAGAGGATTTTACCGTCTGGTGTAGGCCTCAGACTATTGGCGCCTAGACCGAGCTACACATTTCCTGGGAGATCTTGTGCCTGGATCAGTGGTGATGTCTGATTGGATGACCTATATTCGTGAGCATACACATCAGGCCCAGATCGCTAGTTTGACTCATTTGGTGGATTAGCTATGCTTCTTCATCTGCCAGCTGGGTAGGGACCTGTCGGAGGCTTACACATGTGATCCTACTGGATTGGGCACTAGTTCTTTATCTGGTTCAGGTACCACTGACATTCCGGAGGGAGGAGCTGTTTGCCTAAATCTATACTAGCAAAATACGCAAGTATACGCCGTCCACAAGTAATATAATAATAAGAGAGTTGTCAATCCCACGAGGAATTATTTAATAATAATTACCAAATACTAACTCTTAACCAAATTAATTTTATTTAAACAACTGATTAAGGTTGTTGAATTATTGAAAATAAATAACTAATGAAAATAATACTAACTACCACAAGATTGAAATTAGATAATGAAGACTTAAAATTACAATTTCACTTATTGGTTTACTCAGGTTATACTTCCTGTAAGTTACGCTAACTATTCTAGATTGTTAATTAAGAACTCATCAATATTTATGACCATCTCTTCATGTACCATAAACGAATCAACTTAAATCCACAGATGATAAAATTATGTTGAACACCCTAGTTTACTAATTCACTATATCTCTATGTGAATTACAATTAAAAAGGATTTAAAGCACATGTTCTCTATCAGTTTACATGTGGCGTATAGGTATATCTTTATCCTAGACACAAATCATGAATTCCATCACCATGCAAAAAACACAAACACATGCTATTATGATCAGATTTAAACCTATAATCCATCTCTCAAGTTCATATATATTATCACGGTAATTACTAGTCAGGCAATTAAGCAATTAGGAGCAACCCATAATAGACAATCTCATAATAGTCAACAACAATTAACAAGGAAGCATATCAATAAAAGCTACGCAATAAGATTCATTGTAATCCTAAAGAGAAATTAGTTCATGATTGAATTAAAATCCATAATTCACAATTGATAAACCATTCAAGAATACAAAATAAAAGGTAGAAAAGAGAATAGAATTTGTAGACGCAATCCTTGAGTCTCTCCTTCAGCTCCTTAATTGAATCATTCGTGCTCTTGCAATTGCTTCAAGCCTCCATTTCTTTCTCCCAAACTAGGGTTAGCAAAAAGTAGCAAGATCTCCTCAATTCTATGTCTCATATCATGTATTTATAGGTTCTAGTTAAAGTCCTAAACCAATTAGAAGTTACAATCCTTGTTCCATTCAATTCAGATCAAAAATAAGTTTTTTAACAGTTCGACCCAGCGCGGTCGCGCCCAAATTTGGCCTAGAAAGCAGCACTGTCGCGCCCAAGTGGCAGAAACTAAGTTTTTCCTTCTGCAGACCAGCGCGGCCGCCCTCAAAATACACTTGGAACGGGCGCGGCTGCGCCCGATAATTTTCTGCTGCAATGTATGTTGGTAAAATGGTTATAACGTTTGATCCGGGAGGAGTTACAGGGCCTGCCATCTATCAAATCGAAGATCTTGACGAGATCTACAACTTTTATTCTTTGAGAATTTAGAGAGACTGGCTGGATCAAGGTCGAAATTGGGCTTCAAGTGGCTACTATGTAAATTCAAACATGACAACTACAAACTTTGATCTTTGTTGATATCAAGGCCATAACTCTCGCATCTGAATTTCAATTGGGACGATTCAAGATGTTCCAGAAAGCTAAAAAGTAGATCTATAATAAAATTGAAGTTCCAAACCAAGAACATGCATCCAACTTAGTGTTAAAAGCCCTGCAATCTTCCCTTCTTGCATTTGCTTGTATATTTTACTCCAATAGATGTTCGAATTGGATTTCCTTGCTTCTTCCTACAAAATAACATAAAAACACTATAAATACCTAATACTAACTTAAAATACTTAAGAATTTACAAATTATCAAGCCAAACGTACTCAATTCATAGGTATAAGCTCACTCATCAAATACCCCCAAACTTAAATCTTTGTTTGTCCTCAAGAAAAACACTAAGAACAAAACTAAAACAAATAACGAACAACTGATTCGAGCAATTAATCAATATGAATTCGAAATTTGGCCTCAAAGATTTTCTTAAAATGATAACTCAAGCAAAATTTCAAGAACATGCAAAGATTACAATTTCAACCTAATCATCAGTTCCACATCTACTTATCATTCTTTAAGTGTGTGTGTGTGTGTGTGCATCCAAATGTTCAAACTAATCATGACTCAGATAAGACCATATAAACAAATACTTATAAAATATTTTCAAAATCAATTCTAAAAACCTTCTTATCACATCAATCTCCGCTAATAAAGACAAAACATAAAATTTAGAGGATAAAAAAGATATCCCATATATTTAAGCACACTTGAACCCTTCCCAAGTATTTCAAAAATACCTTCTTCTTTTTTTCCTTTTTAGTGAGTGCATTTTATGCTCCATCTCACTTTCTTTTGAACGAGTGCGTTTTACGCTCCCTCTCATTTTCTCTCGCACGAGTGCGTTTTACGCTCATTCTCGCTTCATGTGTTTATGAGTGAGTGCGTTTTACGCTCCATCTCAACCCACCACATGATTCATCATTCCAACTCAGGATGGTTCCAATTTTTTAAAATTTTTAATAATTCAAGATTTCCCCCAAACTTATGTTAATGCCTAAATTTCTGCTTCAAATGATGCTCAAATAAATTTTTTCAGTGTCAATGAAATCTTTCATAAGCATTCAACCAATTTTATTTTCCTTAAGACACAACTAGCTAAACAGATAGATATGTGCATATAAGTGCAAAAGATCACAAACAATATAAACCCAACTCATAAGTCAAAATATAAACTAAGCATGCTTTTCAATTTTTCATGAGCTAAAAAAAATTAATTACAATTTTTCTTATCCTTGGCCATAATCAAATTCAAATCAAACCATTGCTCACCTATCCTAAAAACATACTAACTAACATGCAAATCTAATAACCTAACACACTCAAATACCAAATCAAATAAAAACTAAAAATACACCCCCAAACTTAAGCTAGACATTGTCCTCAATGGCTAAAATAGGAAAAACTAAAACAATGGACTTCCTTGAAAATATAGCAATGTTCCTCCTTGTCTGCTAAGTTTGAAGAATAGGCTAGGCAAATTAGAATGAATAAGGCACTACACTTGAATTGCACTCGAATAACCTGTAAACACATTAGAAGTAAGTTTATTAACTAATATGAAACCTAATAAAATAAACAAAAAATAAAACTAAAAATTAAACTTGGGTTGCCTCCCAATAAGCGCTTGTTTTATAGTCTCAACCTGATTGCTTCAATTTTTTATCCAATTCCCCTTCGATAATTGAGTAACCCTCCATCCATTAGTAATAATATAACTTTCTGAATGTAGTATGCACACAAGCCAATCATATTTAATATGATGCAGCATATACTTTGTAATCTTATTCATTTATTAATAAAAGAATTGATTTTCTTAAAAGGTATTTTACATTATCTACATAGTGCTGTTATATTAAATGTAATAAACCCATAGTTTTGAGCAATGCTTTTAGAATCATGATGGTGATCATGCTAATGAGATCTAAATTCTAGATAGCTCACAAACTAAAATCGTTCCTAATCGTTGGATTACTAAAAAGGGGATTAGTGAATTCAGATAGATTAGTACATACGTTGCTTGCTCTTAGGAAGAGGATGATTGATCTCATAATCATTTGTGTGGAGACACTAAAGCAAGTATGTAGGTGCTTATTGGAGAATAAGTTCACTGAACGTGGCTCGCTAAGGAATACCTAATGGAGTTTTACTCGCCTGTCAATAGAAATTCCTATAGTGATAGTAGTAAAAGTGATCCTTCGACTTGAGATCATCATAGTATCTTGTGTATGATGAGTTATACTTTGACATGTCCCTTAAGACCTTTAGGGTATATCAAAGGGTATGATTGGGTATAATAAGTTGTACATGGAGATAGGTGAATGGTCAACAAAGAATCTACCTCATCTAGTAAAAGATGTGAATGTCCTATGTGATTCGATAAATGACAACTTAGTAGTCCTTGGTCAAGGCAGAATGAAATTAAAAAGGAGTTTCTAATTTACATTATTTAGAGTTGTGCATTTGAGAATCGAAATACGTATAATTAAATATAATAAGACTTGACAGTAAATCCATGTCTTATATTTAATTGGGACATTGTATGGTAGAAGGATTGAATTGTACGGTAACTATGCACTGAAACGTTCTTTTGTGATTAATGTTGAAATCTATATTATCTGAAAAGTCGTTGATCGTTAAGGGGACTTACCCTTATTGTAGAATAAATATTATTTATTTAAATGAATTAAATAGCTTAATTTATTTATTTAAATATAATTAGAATTATTCTAAATGATTTATTCACAACCGGTTTAATATGGAGAACCTAAAGGGTCACATCGCAAAAGAAAAATATTTATTTAAGAAGTAAATGGCATAATTGTAATAATAAGTTTAGTGTATTTAATTTAGTCTATGGAGATAGAATAAATTAAATAGCTTAATATTTATTATTTAATATTTTGGAAATATTAAATATAAATTAATAAGAGGAGTCTTATTATTATTTTTATTATTACTATTACTATTATTTAATTCTTAATAGGGATTGGGAATTAATTAATAGAAGTACTCTCACATGGATTCCTAATTAGATTAGGAGCATAATTAATTAAAGGAGTCTAATTATAATAGAAACCCTAATCCTAAATAGTTTAGGGAAGGGTTATTCGTACATCTATAAATAAGAGGAGTCTTATCATAGATTAGGGTTACACACTCTTGCATTAGATTGTGGAGAGTACTCGCAATTTCTATAGATATAGAAACTAGGGTTTTGCCAATACCTAACTTCTTGAATACCTATTCTTCCTTGGTGGATCACCTCTAGAGGCCAAACACTTGGGTGACAAACGTTGATCAAGCAAAGGAATTTAGTCGGTGGAATTCAAGGAGAACGCAAAGGAATTGGAGGTGAACTTGTACCCGAGGAAGCACAGTTCTACGAGGGTATAATTTCTTAATCTCTATCTATTTCGTTAATTGATAATTGAACACAAGGAAAGATCATGGTGATGGTTTGTATGAAAAATTTTAAAATCCGTTTTATCACGCTTCTGCTCTATTTATGTAATTTGATTGCATTCTTGCGTTATATACAAACCTAACAGTGGTATCAGAGCCTAATCCTTGTGTTAATTATTGATTTTGATGATTCCATATATGAATTGATATGCGATACGATCGAAATTTTGGGCTGAAAAAGTTTTTTGAATCTGCATCGCGGCGCGGCCGCGTGGCTTCCAGTTCATTCTGGAGGGTGGCCGCGCCCTAACCCAGAAAACGTTTCTGGGGGTGTAGCGCGGCCGCGTCGCTCCTAGTTCAATTTGGAGCGTGGCCGCGCAGGTATGCAGAGTTTGAAAATTTTTTGTTTTTCTTAATTAACATAAATGGTTTATTTAATTGATAAAAGTTTAAAATAAAGATGTTTATTTTATCTGGAATTGGATTTCAGATTGCTAAAATTAAAGGAGTTTAATTTGGATTTGGTTTTTTGATTATAATAAAAGAGTTTATTTTGTTTCAAAACTAAATATTAGCAAAACTTTTGCCCATTAATTGATATCAATGCATATATGGAATGGTTTTATTATTCATAAGATGAATGTTATTTATTGATACATATAGAGATACGTATGATAATAAATAGGGATTGATTATGGACTCTTGACCAATGTGTGATTGGAATTATTTTAGAGGATGCTTGAATGTATGAGTTTTTATAAATGGGGTCTGCGTACCTCGTCTTCTCTAATTTTTCTTAATGTAAATTGTGACGCCCCCAAATCTCTACACTCCCATGTAGCAGATCTGGTGCTCACGTGAAACTATACAACTATAAATATTCAATAAAATATGACTTCTATCTATCCAAGGTTCACAGTATCCCATAACAGGTACTAGTTCCGGCCAGAACGTTCTCTGTGTTTGGATACCCTCACTTGGATGTATAGATTCATATCTAATGAATACCTCTTTCATATTTATATTCCCTATCTATCTGACATTCACAGTATTAATGATAAGATTGTCCATAGAACTGAGGGGCGCATTCCGGTAAAGATGGCACCTTACCGGCGCTCATTAAGTGTAACCCCAGAGCTTATAGGACTTTTAACATCATTCAAATACCCTCATTCAGATGTATAGTTCATATAGATACTGTATCTAACTTAGTACAACTATGCTAAATGAAATAAAGATCAGAGTATAACGTAATCAATGAAATAAAGGATCATAATATATTACATATCATTTGATTCGATTACATTGTTCTTAGTACTAAGTTATTACAACAAAAGCCTTTAAAAGACTTAGATTATTCAAAAGCAGTTAATAAAACTAGTAAACATGCCCTTTTCCTTTATCTGTCCCAGAAGTGCCAGGGATATCATTTAAAGCTGCAAAAGAAGATATGCGCAAGAATGAGCTACAAATGCTCAACAAGTTCATTTAAAAATATAAACACAGTGTGTTTGATTTGAAAGATGTCAGGTGATGTATAATTGATACTGAGGGTTCTGTACCGGAACCATATATTTCAATTTGTTCTATCAGTCTTCAATGACTTAGAACCTTTTGAGTTTGGATATTTGGTAGGTGATCAGCCTCACCAATATCCTAGGAGTATGCATATCATCCTACCACATTTTTGGTCAATTTAAGTTAATTGCCAATTTTGGTCAATTCATTTAATTGCCAAATTAAACCTTATTCGAAGGTTTGTCGGACCACCTTCTATCCACGGTGTCCCTTTTACTCAGTATAGATGTCATACCAAAACAATTTGGCTTGACACAATAATTTAAGCTCAAACAATCAATAAATGATTTCATTTCTTAAGTTATGCTGAACAAGTAGCAATAACTTCACAATAATTGATAGCAAGACATAAATGAATTGCTTAATATAAGTTGAGAAAAGTTAGGACACTTGCCTTAGCGTAGTTCATTTTAACTTAAGACAATTGGTCAACGTACGTAGTCTACGTATACCAATAATAAGCGTTAGCACTTATATAAACATGTATTACGCTAATCCAGATAAGTTTCATTAAGGTTCGACGTTGATTCAGTATCTCGGTCGTGTCCTTAATCAATTAAACACATAGGTTGTTCGATAAAACTTCATTTGGAAGCTTAATTATTAGTATAAATAATTTATTTATTATTTATAACATTTTTAGAAGCTTGGTATTATTTTTAAATAATTTTTATAAGCTTGGAAGTATTTTTAAATAATTTTACAAGTTTAGGAATATTTTTAAATGATTTAATTATCATTTAGAATATTTTTAAAACATTTAATATATTATTTAAATAATTTATTTATCATTTAGAGTATTTTTCGATATTTAAAATATTATTTAAATGATTTATTTATCATTTATAATATTTTTAAAAAGATAGAATATTATTTAAATGATTTATTTTATCATTAATAAAACTTTTAGAATATATTTTGTCATTATAATAATTTAATTATTACTTATAATAATTTTCAAAACTTAATTTAATATTTAAATGATTTAATTATCATTTAAAGTAATTTTTAAATACTTTATATATTATTTAAATGATTTATTTATCATTAATAATATTTAAATATTTAATATTTTATTTAATTATTATATATAATAATTTTATTTACCTTAATATCATTTTTAAATAACTAATATCATTTTTAAAGGATTTAATATCATTTTTAAATAATTAATGTAATTATTAAATGATTTATTATAATTATTATTATTATTTAATTAAATTAAATAATAATTCAAAAATATATAAAAATATTAAAAATAAATTTTTATAATTAAAAATGAATTTTTGAATATAATTATTAATTATTAATATTTATTTAATAATTATTTATTATTTTATAATTTATTTAATTAATTTTTATTTTATTTTTATTAAAAATCCGTCGCTAAAGGGCTTTAGCGACGGTCTGCATGTGTTCATAGGTTTCTGGGTTTGTACATGAATTTCGTCGCTAAAGGTGTTCTTCAATGAAGAACAGTTGGTCAATGTCCAGTTGGGACTTTTGACCTCAAATTAATTCCAACTGGTTTGATGTTTATGATTGATTTTTATTTGTTGTTAAACCTAGCATGGCATAGTATAACGACATAACAAATTTCACTTCAAATTATATCATATCATGCTTTAAATTTGATGGTCAAACCACCGGATTCAAACTGTTCTTGAGTTTCTGGGTTACCCAGAAACTCAGTCAGTCATGGTCAGTCAACGCGGCTTGACCGCTTATAACTTTGTTTCTGTGTTTGCTAAATGTGTTTTGATGCTTCAAGATTGTAGTTTACATACCAAATAACATGTTTAAAATAAGAAACAACATATTAAATATCATCTAGGCATGATCTGGGTTGTTCAAAAGTTTGACATCAAACTGTCAGACATTCATATGATTTATAGGTTACCCAGAAATCAGTTTATCATGGTCGGTCAATGGGTTTTGACCATTAATATCTTTCATCCTAGATATAATTTAACCATTCTACCAATTGGATCTTAAAGCTAACATGGCATACTATTGATTCATGCTTTAAAACACATCAAACAAACATTTTAAGCTGATCAAAATCTCTGGCAAAATAGCTTGTCAGACTGTTCTTGACTGCCAAGTACAGTTTGCTATTTTGGCTTGATTTTCATATCTAGATGTTATGTAAACGTGATTTAACCACCCATATCACTTAATTACATGTTAATAAGTATTCCTAAACACTAAAACATAACATCAAATTCCAACTTAAAGATCTAGGAACAAACTAGGGTTTATGCACCTTTTTCTTCAACTTTTTGATCTCTAGCTTTTGATTATGAACTTGTGGTTGCTAGGGCTTGTTTAGGCTGGTAATATAAGTGTTTAGGTTTTAAAATTTTGTAGGTTAAATGATCAGAACCTCTTTCTATTTATAGCAACTTGAATTAGGGTTTTCTAAGCTTTATTTTCCATTTTTGCCCTCAAAATATCTTGGCTTGTGAACTTGTGCTGCTCCAATTCTGATCTAGGTTGTCATGCTTGTGCTGGAGTGTTGTCGACGCCGGGTTCTCGTCCTTTCCAATTTTAGCCTTTTGATTTAGATGATGTTTGGAAAAGGTCGGCATTGATGTCGACGGGGTTTTGAAAGATCGTTTTTTATGATGAGCCAATTAACCAGAGTCGCCAGTTGGTATATTTGAAATGGATGTACCAACTCATCCGAGTTTTCGCTTTCGTAAATCGTTGGCTCATAGAGTTCGGGGGCTTTCTTAAGCGAGGGCAAGGTGTTAGGCACCCCCCGACTTCCGTGAAACACGGTTACCGCAATCTTGATGCTTTCCTATCCTTTAATTCATGAAATGTGTGTGTATGCGTGTGTGTGTGTGTGTGCCTATGTGAATATTGTGGTGAGTTGTATGATAGAATCATTTGGATTTTTAAGGGAAAATCGTGTTTTTCTTTTGATAATGCTTCAGAATGTCCTTCGGCTTATACGAGAAAGCTTTACGAGAAAGGTTTGATTTTAATTGTCAAAAACTATGAGATTTTCTTTAGGTGTCGTTTTGGCAAAAACAAGAGTTTTCTAAACCTTCGTCAAAATAGGAATCGAGATCTATACATTGCTTTCGTAACGCAAACGATGGGCAACTTCTAGAATCTCTTTAACCCTATGCACAAAGATTTAATAAAACGTTACTTATTTTTATAAAACCATTTTTTTGATGTTTGAAAACGATTTTTCCTTTAGCCTTCTCGTCAAATAGGAATCGACATTCATTAGCATTTCCAATTTTTAACCTCATGGTGCTAATAACCTAATTTGATTGATTTTATGAAAGTCTTCACTGTTTGGCTTTGAAATCAATTTTGTGTCGTAAATCAAATCAAGCATTAAAATGCATTGGGGTTATTTATGGGCATGTAAGCCATCCAAATAACCCCAACGCCCACAATCACATACCTCACTATTACGGGGCCTTAAACTCGATTCTCGCCTTGGCGTCGTTTTAAGGCCCGACGATTACATACTTATAATAAGGGATAATCGATCCTATTACATACACCAAAGTTGTCCATTATCGGATTTGGACCACGGGGTCGCGTTCCTAGGCTCACATCCACAATTTCTACACACCCACAAAATGGATATTACAAGAATTAAACAAGCTAAAAATCACCAAATGGATATCATCGGGCCATTAGGAAGAATTTTGTTCCATTGGAACCCTCACTAATAATCCCTAATCCATGTATTCTCAATAATATACAAGAAAAAACTACATTTAATGTAACCCAAATGACCAAAAGCTTGACAAAATGAGTACCAAAAGTGCTATAAAAGAGGGCTTTTCACCTTGCAAATGACACCACGATGCGTATAAAATTCGTATATTGAATAGTGTAGGAGTTGTATGTTATACAATCTAATCAAAAGAGTTTAATTCCTCTCTTTTTTCTCTCTTTTCTCTCCTTTTCCGAGCTATTTTTGTTGCTATTTTTCCCTTCTTTTTCTTGCTGCTCCCGCCTCCTCCCCTTCTTCTTTTGTTTCTGAATGAAAACTGACCTGATAAGGGGTTGCCCTAGGCAGCCGCAGATTGATCTGCGGCTGGCCTTGGTTTTCCCCCGCTCGAGTCCCGTGTCATCTCGAGTTCCGTCCTTGGCCGCGGATCCGCGGCTGGCTGTGCTAATTTTCTCGTTTTCCATACCTCACTTCGATTCTCGTGTCGTACCGTTGGTTTCCGCTGAAAGGCCTGCATTTTGCAGTCCGGGAACCGCTGGGAAAAGTGCCACATCATTCATGGGTGCTTGCTACGCCCGTTGTTGTGTCAGCCTTGGTCGCAAGTCGTCGTGGTGGCTTTGAGTGTTCGCACTTATGTCCACCTTCCGTCTCGTAGGCTGGTTTTAATTGATGACCTTGCCCTCCTGTCAAGGTTAGTATAGGAAACGCAAAATTTGGGTGTCTACAGCTGCCCCTCTTTATCATGTTTATGAAATGTTAAATGAAATGAACAGGATAAAGAAATAGACACCCGATGCATGAATGACAGTGCACAAGAATGACAATACATAGATGATGCAACACATACAACTTATGATGCGACGCCAGATGCAAAACATTTATAAAGGTGTTAATGCATCAATCCCTGACCGCATTTGTTAGTCGTCGGGTTTCGTCTTCTAATAGACCGTCTCGTAATCGCCGGGTCTCGTATCCGGTCGACCGTCTTGTCGTGGCCGGGTCTCATCGCCGGTCACCCATCTCGTAATCGCCGGGTATCGTCGCCGATCGATTGTCTTGTCGGGGCCGGGTATCGTCGCCGGTCGATTGTCTTGTCGGGGCCGGGTATCGTCGCCGGTCACCCATCTCGTAACCGCCGGGTATCGTCGCCGGTCGATTGTCTTGTCGGGGACGGGTATCGTCGCCGGTCACCCATCTCGTAACCGCCGGGTATCGTCGCCGGTCGATTGTCTTGTCGGGGCCGGATATCGTCGTCGGTCACCCATCTCGTAACCGCCGGGTATCGTCGCCGGTCGATTGTCTTGTCGGGGCCGGGTATCGTCGCCGGTCACCCATCTCGTAACCGCCGGGTATCGTCGCCGGTCGATTGTCTTGTTGGGGCCGGGTATCGTCACCGGTCACCCATCTCGTAACTGCCGGGTATCGTCGCCGGTCGATTGTCTTGTCGGGGCCGGGTATCGTCGCCGGTCACCTATCTCGCAACCGCCGGGTATCGTCGCCGGTCGATTGTCTTGTCGGGGTCGGGTATCGTCGCCGGTCACCCATCTTGTAACCGCCGGTTATCGTCGCCGGTCGATCGTCTCGTCGGGGCCGGGTTTCGTCGCCGGTCACCCATCTCGTAATCGCCGGTTATCGTCGCCGGTCGATCGTCTTGGGAATGCCGGGTCTCGTATCCGGTCACTCGGTTGAATTGAGAAGCCGTGTTTAACACCTGATTCATCAAAATCTCATATTTTATTATCACATTATGAGTCACATTGGCTTTTGAATCGATTAAGCTTGCAATGGACCAAGGGGGGAGCACTGGGCCCAGCCGCAGATGGATCTGCGGCCAGCCGCAGATTGACCTGCGGCCAAGATCGGGCATATAGGCGGCCAGCCGCCTCCCAGATCTGTGACTTTTATTCGTACCCCACGCGATTTTCACACCTTTGCTCGTCCCCTTTGCTGACTTTTCCAATCTTTTCACAAAAACCGCTCCGGTAGGATCGATCTACACACTACAGGTAACACTTTGACCGTTTGTTTTCTCAATTTCGTCAATGTTTTGCTATACATTTGGCTATTTGCATGCTTAGAGATAGAAATGTATGATTCACAATGCTATGCTATGTATCATTGTATATACATGCTATGTATCAACTGTATGAGTCCTATTTTATGCTCATGATGCGGTCCCACATACCTGTTTTCCCTTTTTTGAAAGAAAATCATGCATTATGGTCCTTTTACATGTTTCAATTACACATCTGGATGCAATTTTGATCTGTTGTGGCTTGGATATACTGAAAACATGCTAGGCTACGCATGGGATGTCCACTTTATAGCCGAAACTCTGCCGATTTTTTTTTTTTTTTGGATACATATAGTAAACATGCATCATGCCGCATTAACTATATGATTAGAATATTCGTGACATAATTCAAAAAGGGAACTTACCTTCCTCTTCGCCTGTTCTATCCCAGCTATGGATCCTGACGCTCCCAGTAGCTCTTCTGCGTCTCGGACTTCAGGCGTTCGTCGTCGTAGGGCTGCACCTGCCCCTGTTTTGCCTCGGACCCGCCAGGCTCGCCGATTGGCGGAGGCTGTCATTCGGCCTGATCACCCTGATGTTGAGGAGGTTGCTCTTCCGGACGTCGCGGTAGAGGGGCCATCCTCCAGCGCCCCCGCTCCATCTTCTCATCGCGCCCTATCTGGCGCCTCGGTGCAGATACCCGATCTATTGGGTCGGGACCTCAGTCGTCACCCCTCGGCATCTCTTGTTGCTAATGAGGTATATTCCATTCTACTCTGAATCTATTCTCAATTTCCGCTTGTATCTGGACTGACCCACTAGTGATTGCCACATGTGCCCGAGTTTACCCAGCCGAGGGGTAACTAGTTCAACATCTACTCTCTCTACATGGCCCTGCACAGTGATTACCGCGCGGTGGTGGACTCCTGGGGCTTTCGCCATTTCTTCACCATTATTCCCCGCCAGTGCCCCTGGGTTACATGAGGGCCTTATCCGAGCGATGGTTCCACCAGACGCAGTCTCTTCATCTTCTTGACTGCGAGGTGGTGTTGACTCCCTGGGATTGGAGGTACATCACGGGTATAGAGTTTACCGGGTCCCGTGTCCCTCTGGATCTTGACATTACTCCAGCGGAGGTCCGGGCTTTATTGGGCTTCGCTGCTGAGGACCGGGTCTTTAAGGCCCGTAGTATTCGGTCCGGTGCTTTGGCTGTCGATGCTGTCGGGGGTATATACGCACTGCCTATTCCAGCGGATCAGGGCACTCGTGACATTCTGCTACGGCGCTTGTTCCTGACCATTATGAGGGGTTGTTTCCTAGGGAACAACTCCTCTACCATTCATTTCAGCGTCGTAGGAGCTGTCAGAGACGTAGACCGGATCGGTGACTACGATTGGGGGTCGTTCACCTTTGCTTATTTCCTCCACGGTCTGCGTCTGCGTTCGGAGGGCCAGACAGATGCTTGGCTCGGATTCTATCACTTTTTGCTGGTGAGGCTTCTATTCCTTTCTTCTTACTGGACTTTCCTTCATTTATTTCTCTTTTCTGCATTTGTCGGTTACTCATGCTTTTCACTATTTCTGTTCGCAGTTCTGGGCCTACGAGCGTCTTCCATGCTTGAGGCCCGTCACTGCCCTCGGCCTGGACACTTATCCTAGGGGTCGTCAATGGCACCACAACACCCTGGAGGAGGTCCCAGTGTCCGGCAGCTTTGCCCATTGTCGCATTCAGCTGGAGCTGATCACTGCTGCAGAGGTCGTCTGGAGGCCTTATCTTTTTGAGCATCTGGATGCGGGGTTCACAGATGGGTATCCTACCGGCCCGGAGTTCGCACTTTCCACCCGCCGCCTCACTTTACAGAGTGTCGGGGGCTAGGTGATGTATCTGGGAGAGCGCGCATTCAGATGCGTCACTGGAGAGATCCGCATCCCGCACTCCCTTCCTTTCACTACATCCTGGCCGCTGGATTCTCAGCCTTCGGAGATCATGCTCGCAGGGGAGGACGACCGGATGCTTTATACGGGTCCCAGTACTAGTGAGGCTTTCCGTACCTGGTGGGTGCCCCGTACTATCGGTCCTCAGACCCGGGCCACATTCTTCCTCGGGGATATGGTCCCTGGTTCGGTGATGATGACTGACTGGGCAGCTTGCGTTCGGAGTCCCACCCATGCTGAGCAGATCGCCACTCTGACCCGTCAGGTGGATCAGCTGTCCTTATATCTTCGGGTGTTAGGCCGGACTCCAGAGGATGCTTACGCCTACGATCCTGATAGTGCGGGTTATGATGCAGGCCCGAGCTCATCTGATGCCACAGCGCAGCCATACATTCCTGACATGAATTTTGGTCCTTCGACTTCGACGACCCCAGGGGATCAGTTCGAGGATCCCGCTTTCATAGATGACATTGACTTTGTTTAGATCATGATAGGATAGGGCTTTTGTACCTGCACCTGTTTAGATTTATTTTTTCCTTTTCTATCATTATTACATGCACTATGTACTTAACTCATTTGTTTTATTTATGCACAGTTTTTTTTCTTTTATCTCTATGAAATTCATTTGCTTTATTATTAGCTGTATGATGCATGCTTTTTTATTCATGGATAGAGAAATGACCCCTGTACAGTCTTTTTGATACTACTTGTTACAGATGTCGCCCTCAGATGTCGTGGTACGGTTGGATCCCATTCCTTCCACAGGATTGGTCGGCAGTCTCCTCCGCTGGTTGGACAGTTTATCGCCGGCTGACAGGGTTGTCGCAGATGGTCTTTTGGGACATTCTTGGTCCCTATTATCCTTTTAGGTGCCCGTTGGCTTTGTGGAGGGTATTCTGAGTTACTGGGCCTCCGCCCGTCAGGTGTTCAGGTTAGGGACAATGGAGCTGACCCCCACCCTCGAGGAGTATGCTCGTTTTACCGGTTT
Organism: Aralia elata; assembly: GCA_034770075.1. Lineage (NCBI taxonomy): Eukaryota > Viridiplantae > Streptophyta > Magnoliopsida > Apiales > Araliaceae > Aralia > Aralia elata. Next base: position 198,060 of record JAVJAP010000197.1, on the reverse strand, counting down.
GCCCTTAGATGGTCCTTGCGCCAGGGTCACAGTTGGTCCCATACGCCGTCAGTTCTTGACTTTCACTGGGTTGCGGAGGACAGCTCTGCTATTGGTGGTCACATCAGACCATCTGGTTCCTCTTCATTTTTTGATTGACCGATTCGGCTCACCTGATAATTTTCGCCATTTCTCTGGTGACTTTTCCATATCTGAGGAGCGCTGGGGCGCCTTGAGAGTAGACGTTTTGATGGCCTGTGTCATCTCAGTTTTGTATCTGCCTGTCGGACCTGATCTGTTGGACATGCGAGTTGTCGCGGCCGTGAGATCCCTTCAGGAGGATCACACCATCCTTCCTATGATATTAGCAGATACTTAAATGACAGCCTCATATTGTCAATCTTTCCGAGGCAGAGTATTCAGAGGGAGCTCGACTTTGCTGTACGTGTGGTTCAAGAGTCATCTTAGTCCCATCGGCCATTTCTGTCGCCAAGGGTTTTGCTTCAGTCATGACATAGCCACGCAGTTTTCGTTTCGTCCTGTGAGCTGTATGATGCGGCTTCCTGGGTAGAATTCTTGTCGGTTATTGAGGATCCTTTTCATCTCCTGATCTACTCGGGTTATTGCTCCTTTATGAGCTTCTTGACTCACGTGCCCAACCTGGATATCATCCCCATTGCTGGCTTGAGAGGCATGACGACCTATCATCCCTTGGCGGTTACAGGGCAGTTTGATCAGACACAGGATTTTCACCCTTTCACGGGTGCAGCCGCCTACCGATTCCTTATATCATCCCAAACAGAGAGGGATCTACTGCGGGTATATGATCTTTGGTCTCGCAGGATCTTTGCCGAATATAGTGAGGGCTGCCACATCCAGACATTTGCTTACGTGTAGTGGTTGCGCGGAGACTCGGATCCGGTTGGTTTGAGTCATACTGGGGCCTCTGATGACTCTGGAGTGATTTTCCCAGACGATACCGCAGATCATTCCATCTCAGCTGATTCTGCCCCTAGCCGGGTTAATGAGGATACTCGACTCCGCCTGGCTTTGATTGCTATTGAATCTGAGAGGGATGCTGCCATTGCTGAGAGAGATGCCGCTATTCTGGCCAGAGATGCTGCCATTGCTGACAGAGACACCATTGTATTTCAGGCCAGGACAGTTATAGATGCTCATTCTGGGACTGTCAGCCGAGCCACTGCTTTATTGGACCGCATCGACATGATGGGACAGCAGATTGCAGGGGACGCTGATGCTTCAGATCTATCCACCACTTTGTCCACCTTGCTTCAGTTAGTTGTAGATTTGTAGATTGTCTTATTTCCTACATAGACTATGTTAGTTTAATCGGTTATTGAAAGAGAAATCTTGTAATAAAATGACTTATATATGTAGACATGCATTTAAATTTAGTCATTTTCCCTTTTATCGTATCGTTGCCTTTCATTGGATCCTCATTTTATCCCGCTGGCTATGATTTTGACATTTCGCCTTCTTTCTCTTCTCAAGTCTTGATGGAGATCTGACAGATATTGCCGCACCCCTGTTGATTTCCTCGGATTGAATCTCGAATTTTGGCTCATTATTTGGTTGGGCTCAGGGTTATGTCATCTTGAGATGAAGCTTATTGGTCGGCCGGTTTTGGAAAGGCTTTGAGGGTGTAGGAAGGTTTATCTGGCTGTTAGGAATTGGTTTTGTTTAGGGAAAGGATTATTTTTAAAAGGGATCGGACCGTGCCGTGATGGCTGCCTACGTACCCCCACAAGTTGGGAGATCAGGTCCTACGTAGTTCGTTCTCAAAGAAAAAGGGGAACTGATGATTCAAGCATAGAACCGCTTCACCGAGTCGGAATTGAGGGGCTGTGGAAATATCTCACCATCCATTTCTTGCAAGATGAGGGCTCCTCCGGATAGCACTTTCTTAATCACAAATGGTCCTTCCCAGTTTGGGGCAAACTTTCCTTTGGCTTCGTCTTGGCAAGGCATGACTCTCTTTAGCACCAGGTCGTTCTCCTTGAACCTCTGAGGTCTCATCTTTTTGTCGTACGATCGAGAGATTCTTTGTTGATATAACTGACCGTGCCAAACAACAACCACCATCCTTTCATCAATTAGGGCTAATTAATCGTATCGACTTTGCATCCAATTCTCCTCGCTTATCTGAGCATCGATCACTATTCTGAGGGACGCCATCTCAACCTCAATTGGCAGAACGGCCTCCATTCCATATACCAAAGCGTAAGGGGTTGCCCCTGTAGAAGTACGCGTTGACGTTCGGTATGCCAACAGGGTGAGGGGTAGCAGATCCGGCCATCCCCGATGATTAGCAGACATTTTCGCCATAATCTTCTTGATGTTCTTATTTGCAGCCTCCACTGCCCCATTCATCTTAGGACGGTAAATGACAGAATTTAGGTGTTTGATCTTAAACTGGTCGCATAATCCCTTCATGAGGGCGTTGTTCAAATTCTTGGCATTGTCGGAGACCAAAACCTCAGGTTGCCCGTATCGATAAATGACATTATTCCTGATGAAACCGACGATGACCTCCTGAGTTACTTTGGGGAAAGAAGCTGCCTCCACCCATTTGGTGAAGTAATCGATCATGACGAAAATGAATCGGTGCCCGTTGCTTGCTTTGGGCTCTATTGGTCCGATTACATCCATTCCCCACATTGAGAATGGCCAAGGGGAGGCCATACAGTGCAGTTCATTGTGAGGTGTATGGATCACATTGTCATGCGCCTGGCATTGATAACACCGTTTGACATGATCATCGCAGTCGGCTTTCAGTGTTAACCAATAATGCCCCGTTCTCAAGATCTTTTTGGCCAGCATCGGTCCACTCATGTGTGGCCCACACACTCCACCATGTATTTCATTCATAATCTTTTGGGCCTGCGTCTCATCTACGCATTGCAACAGTCCCAACCCAGCATCCCTCTTGTAGAGTGAATCCCCACTCAGGTAAAACTTCATTGCCATCTTTTGGATCCTCATCCTCTCAGCTCGGCTCGCCTGGTCGGGAATGGATCTATCCCTCAGATATTCCCTTATGTCGTGATACCAAGGCTGCTTTGGCAGAACCACCTCGTCTGATAATACTGCAACATGTTCCTCGTATGCCGGGGCATTCTGTACTGCTATCTCAATCTGTGGAACGTCCTTGCTCTTGATTATGTGGATTAAGGAAGCCAGAGTTGCCAATGCATCGGCAAAATCATTCCGTCCACGGGGGATATGTCGAAAAGCGATATCTTCGAACTCTTGCATCAATTGGATAACACAACGATGGTATGGGAGTAACCGGAGCTCTTTCGTGTTGTACACCCCGATCGCCTGTCTGATTACCAGTTCTGAATCCCCAAACACCGCCAGTCTCTTCACTCCCATATCGCGTGCAAAACGGAGTCCCAATATACATCCCTCGTATTCATCTGTGTTGTTTGAATTACTGAACTGCAATTTAGTGGCCACAGGGTATTGCTCTCCGGTGATAGAGACCAGGACTGCTCCGGCTCCTGCCCCTTCAGCATTCATGGCACCATCAAAATACAGCTTCCAGAATTGTCCCTCGTCATCGCATTTCGTGTGTGACACCCAGAATATGTCTTTGCCCGGTAGAGGAGTTTCTAACGGCTTCATCCCTCCTGATGGCATTTCTGCCAACTGATCTGCAATTCCCTGCCCCTTCATGGCTTTCTGAGTTACGTATACCATGTCGAACTGCTTTAAGATTAACTGCCATCTTGATAGTCGACAGTTTAGCATGGGCCTTTCAAAAATATATTTCAAGGGATCCATTCTTGATATCAGGTATGTCGTATGCCCATGGAGGTAGTGCTGTAATCTCCCGGCAGCCCAGGCCAGAGCACAACAGGTCTTCTCGATGGGAGTGTAATTCTGTTCACATTGGCTAAATCTCTTGCTGAGGTAATAGATGGCTTGCTCTTTACCTGCCTCATTCTTTTGCCCCAGCATGCATCCCATTGCAATGGCATTAACCGATATATACATAAACAGGGGGATCCCATCCTTCGGGGGTACCAGCACTGGTGCCTTAGTCAGCTGTTTTTTAACGGTCTGAAAAGCCCTCTGACATTGCTCATTCCATTCTTGGGAAGCACCTTTCCTCAACAATTTGAAAATTGGCTCGCACGTAGTTGTCAAGTGGGATATGAAACGGCTGATGAAGTTTATTCTTCCCAGGAATCCTCTTATCTCCTTTTCTGTGTGAGGTGCTGGCATATCCACAATGGCCTTAATCTTTGCTGGATCCAATTCAATGCCTCGATCACTAACCAGGAATCCCAAGAGCTTACCCGACTGCACTCCGAAAGCACACTTTGCTGGATTGAGCTTCAAGTTATACTTTCTGAGTTGATCGAATAGCTTTTTAAGATGGGTAATATGGTCAGATTCTACTCTTGACTTCACGATAATGTCATCCACGTAGACCTCAATCTCCTTGTGCATCATGTCGTGGAACAGGGCCATCATGGCTCTCTGATAAGTAGCCCCCGCATTGGTGAGACCGAAAGCCAATCGCCTATAGCAGAAAGTGCCCCACGGGGTGATGAACGCGGTCTTTTCCCGATTTTCGTCTGCCACCATTATCTGATGATATCCCGCAAAGCAATCAACAAAAGAGTACATCTCGTACTGGGCTGTGTTATCCACCAGGATGTGTATGAAAGGCACCGAGAAGTTATCCTTGAGACTGGCCTTATTTAGATCTCTATAATCTACACATACTCTCACCTTCCCTCCAGGCTTAGCCACTAGGACTACATTGGACAGCCATTCTGGGTAAGTGGACACCATAATGATTCCTGCCCTGAACTGTTTGATAATATCTTCCTTCACTTTTAAGCTCCACTCAGGTTTCAACTTTCTTAATTTTTGCTTGACAGGCCTGAAACCCTCCTTGATGGGCAACCGGTGTACCACAATGTCGGTGGATAATCCGATCATGTCCTCATGAGACCAGGCAAAGACATCCTCATATTGGCTTAGCAACTCAGTTATTTCTGTTTTCTGGCTAGGGGTAAGGTCCATCCCTATCTTGAGTTCTTTTGGCTTGTCCGGGGTTCCGATATCTATGGTGAGGGTTTGGTCTAAGTTGGGTTTGGGTTTATCCTCGACCCATCCTTTGATCTCATCAGGCGCGTCGTCGTAATCTGTCTCATCTCGCTCAATGCCCATCAAATCGAAATCCAGCTCAATGTCAAAATCATAATCATCATTCAAATTTGAAAGACCGTTTGTTAGGCAAGGATTACTCAAATTGGTACACCTGACATGAAACAAAATACTTGTCATATATGAGTTATTTTCCACAACGATCACATTTTCAGATAACATGAAGAAACGACATAATTATGCAAAATACAAAATAACAAACAAAAATAAACTTCTTCATCCCCATCCTCTGGGGTCTACCACCCTGATGTCGGGTTTTACCCTTGCTTGGATATTACTGGTTTCATGGTCCAGTTGTCGATGGTCAGGTCAAATGAAATGCGCTGGATAAAAGGTGGCTTCACATCAGACACTTCCCCGATGACTACGACCACATCGCCTGAGTCCTTCTTCCTACCTTCTTCAGGAATAATTAGCCCTGCCCAATCGATGACAGGCACACTTTGTTGGGCTCCCGGTGGCGTGACAATATTCGTCCCCTCTTCGTTGCTTGTTAATTGTCTGGGGACATAGCACCTGGTTTCAAACTTCTGCGCGACCTCCTGTAGGAAACCTTCCCTCCTGGTCGACTCATCACTTGCGGGGGTTAATCCTTCATTCCCCGAACCAGTCACAGGCTCGCTAGTCCCCTGTTCATTGTTGACCTTGGTCACCGGACTGCCAGCCAGTCGAATCGGAACCGCACCTTGATGATGTCTCCGTGCTACGCCCTCACGATATCCCAACCCTGCTTTACCTATCTGATGGGTTAGTTGAATGGGCTTGGCGATTCCTTGACTGCTCTTTCCTAACCCCTGTCCAGGCTAGAAATTCATTTTCATCATTTCCTTTGCAACGAAGGTAAGTTATGGAGAGACCTTAGGTTTCACGGCTGGAGCTCCCAGGCATCTGTAGTGGGGAGTGCTAATTTCCAGTGCCTAAAAACTGGCAGGTGCCGCCGACTCGTCCACATTAATCACTGGTAGGCCATTCCTGGGAGGAGAAGGGTCATCACATTCTGCCGAGATCGTTACCAGATTCCCGTCGATGATTAGTTTGATTTGTTGGTGTAGCGTGGAAGGAACTGTCCCGGACATGTGTATCCATGGCCTTCCCAATAACAGGTTATAACTGGCCGCAATGTCTAGGACTTGGAAAGAGATATCAAAAGTACAAGGTCCTATTTCCACCGGCAATTCTATCTCTCCAATTGTATCCCTCCGGGAACCATCGAAGGCTCGCACCACTACATGACTGGCCCGTAGGCGCTTGGGATTGATGTTCATCTTCTGTAACGTGCTGAGGGGACAGATATTCAATGCCGACCCCCCATCGATCAGCACCCCATTCATGATATACCCTGAGGAGATTACCGCAATATGTAGCGGTTTTCGATGCCCCCTTCCCTCCTTGGGGATATCGTCGTCGGTAAATGATATTACATCACTTTCCAACAGATGGTCGACCAGATGGCTGAAACTTTCTTTGCTGATCTCCTTAGGAACATATGCCTCCTCCAGGACTTTTGCCAGGGTTTTGCAGTGATCATTGGACGATAACACCAAGTCCATGATTGATGTCAGGGTCGACTCCTCGCTTAATACCTGGATCCCTCTTGCTTCCGAATGATCCATCCTCTTCAAGAATTCTATGGCTTTCTCCTCGGAGATCTCTTCATTTTTCTTCGTTTTGTTCTCCAGGACTCGTCCAGGAAGATACAAAGGATTCCCCCTTGTTGTCACTGAAGCACAACTGGCCGCTTCCTCTGACACCCCCCCATAATTCCATGGTACCATCTTTAGACTGTTGACAGGGATTTGCGATCTCGCTGCAAGGATGAGGGGTTTCGGAGCCGCCAACTTGACAGGTCCCTCCGTGGTATTTCTACTCACACCCACCAACCTAATGGGTGCTCCCCGTGCACTTCCGTGATCACTTATCATGTTGATCATTTCCTCAATTTTCTTCACATAGTTCAGCCTTGATGGCCCCTCGGCTCCACTGGCCTCCGCCACATTGACCCCCCCTCCATCATGCCTTAGCAGGGGATTGACCTTAACGTTTGGGGAGTCCGACTGTTCCACCATAATTTCCCCACTATCAATCAAGTTCTGGATTCTGTGCTTCAACGTCCAACAGTCCTGCGTATCATGACCAGGGGAACCTGAGTGGTATGCGCATCGCTTGCTTGGGTCAAACCTTCTTCCCTTCGGGTCACTTGGGGGCGCCAAATTGACTATCTTCTTTTGAGCTATCAATACCGGTAGAATCCGCTCAAGAGGATCCCCGAGTGGGGTGAATACTCGATTTTGTGAGGCCTCGAATCTCCTTCGCCCTTCTGCCCTCTGATCAGTGAAGTTAGGCTGTCGGGATGGCCCCACCCTCTGCACCTGTACTGGAGGATTGTTTTCTGTCTTTCTAGATGACCCCTGCAGGATGAGGGAAACATCTTCTTCCTTCTTCTTTTGGACCATACGGGAAGTGCTGCCATAATTTCCACTCTGTATTTGTTCTGCAGCCGTTTCCAAAGCCGTGAAATCCCGAATCTTACCAGACTTCAGACCCATATCCACCATTTCTCCGTGTTTAATCATCTCGGCAAAAGGCCTGCCAATCCCTGATATAATCCGCTCATAATAAGGGGCCTCTTGAATATCTACGAAGGTCATCACCATCTCCGACTTGCTCATCGGGGGATTCACTTGGGCGGCCATACCCCTCCATCGTTGTGCATAATCCCTGAAGGATTCCCTGGGTTGCTTCTTAACTTTTGTCATTTGGTATCTATCAGGGGCCATTTGTGCCTGGAAGCTATATTGTGTTAAGAAGGTGTGGGCCAACTCTTCCCAATTGTGGATCCGGGCATTATCGAGACGGGCATACCAGATTCTCGCCTCCCCTGTCAGACTTTTTTGGAATAATTGCATTCTTAAACCCTCGTCTTCTGCATAAGATCCCAGCTCCCCAATGTAGATTTTCAGATGGGTATAAGGATCCCCCATTCCCATTGTATTTCTCAAATTCGGGAATTTTAAATTTCTCCGGGTATCTGGTTCCGGGGAAGACACAAAGATCTGAGTAATTAACCCTGCCTAGGGACCCTATGCCTTTCATAGATTGGATAGTTTCCTCCATTTGTCTCATTTTCTTTCGCAGGTCATCCGTATCTCCCTCTTCCGGGATAGTAATCACTGTCTTGTTCGGTACAGGAATGACCTTTGGGACGACTGACTCGCCCTTAGGTTGGGGTGGATCCTCTTTAGGTGGATCCTGCCTAGGTAGCAATTGTTCCTTCAGCATTATTGCCATCTCCAACATTTGTTTTTTAAATTCATCAAATTCCTCCCTAGATATGGAACCAGGATTAGTAGGTGGGAGATCAGCCATTTCAGATGTAGAGTTTTGGGCTCTTTTAGACTGCAAACGCGTTCGAGGAGCAATCCTACAGAAACAACGGTTCGAAGTTTAGTCCTGGGCAATGAGAGGATATGGATGCATGCTAAAGCTGTAACTTTCGCGTTTTGGGTTTTTTAATCTTTCCCTGTAAAACAGAAAGTTAGTAGTCCTTTAATGCAATAACAAATGTTAAACATGACTTTATTATGCTTCCCCAGCTGTTCCCTGCAAAACATAATGGTTAGTCATTTTCTCTTGACAGAAGGGGAGGCATTTATGAATTTTGAATGGGATCATGACATTTATATGCGCGAATGTAAAAAGGCATGAAGAGACTTCTCCTGCGTTGGGTTAATCTGAGGCTGACCTATCCTAGGGTTACTCTCACGGGCTTTTCGGCATGAAGGTCCCCAAATCTTCGCAATCTACTCGTCTGAGTCCTTTCGATTGAAGCGGATTTGGGTGGTGCGTTTCCTGAGCCATCTCCGGGGAGCAGCCCCTTCGAGTCCAGTAATAAGCAACCGACAGGTTCGCCTCAGGAGGAGGTACACTCTCAACATACATTCACATTCATCGTCCTCACCGTATGCAAATGATTACTTTAAAGCAAAACAATCCCATTCAAATCATTCATTTATTGGGCAAAACACACATTCACACAACAAAAGTAAAAAAATCAAAATATCGCACATACACACATTTTATGAATTTTTAAAGGATAGGATAGCATCAAGATTTGAACGCGACTTAAGCCCTCTAGGTCCCCAGCAGAGTCGCCAGCTGTCGACGCCGGGTTCTCGTCCTTTCCAATTTTAGCCTTTTGATTTAGATGATGTTTGGAAAAGGTCGGCATTCATGTCGACGGGGTTTTGAAAGATCGTTTTTTATGATGAGCCAATTAACCAGAGTCGCCAGTTGGTATATTTGAAATGGATGTACCAACTCATCTGAGTTTTCGCTTTCGTAAATCGCTGGCTCATATGTGACTCTGAATTAATTGGTCTGCAAACCGAGATTCATAGAGTTCGGGGGCTTGCTTAAGCGAGGGGAAGGTGTTAGGCACCCCCCGACTTCCGTGAAACACGGTTACCGCAATATTGATGCTTTCCTATCCTTTAATTCATGAAATGTGTGTGTATGCGCGCGCGCGTGTGTGTGTGTGTGCCTATGTGAATATTGTGGTGAGTTGTATGATAGAATCATTTGGATTTTTAAGGGAAAATCGTGTTTTTCTTTTGAGAATGCTTTAGAATGTCCTTCGGCTTATACGAGAAAGCTTTACGAGAAAAGTTTGATTTTAATTGTCAAAAACTATGAGATTTTCTTTAGGTGTCGTTTTGGCAAAAACAAGAGTTTTCTAAACCTTCGTCAAAATAGGAATCGAGATCTATACATTGCTTTCGTAACTCAAACGATGGGCAACTTCTAGAATCTCTTTAACCCTATGCACAAAGATTTAATAAAACGTTACTTATTTTTATAAAACCATTTTTTTGATGTTTGAAAACGATTTTTCCTTTAGCCTTCTCGTCAAATAGGAATCGACATTCATTACCATTTCCAATTTTTAACCTCATGGTGCTAATAACCTAATTTGATTGATTTTATGAAAGTCTTCACTGTTTGGCTTTGAAATCAATTTTGTGTCGTAAATCAAATCAAGCATTAAAATGCATTGGGGTTATTTATGGGCATTTAAGCCATCCAAATAACCCCAACGCCCACAATCACATACCTCACTATTACGGGGCCTTAAACTCGATTCTCGCCTTGGCGTCGTTTTAAGGCCCGACGATTACATACTTATAATAAGGGATAATCGATCCTATTACATACACCAAAGTTGTCCATTATCGGATTTGGACCACGGGGTCGCGTTCCTAGGCTCACATCCACAATTTCTACACACCCACAAAATGGATATTACAAGAATTAAACAAGCTAAAAATCACCAAATGGATATCATCGGGCCATTAGGAAGAATTTTGTTCCATTGGAACCCTCACTAATAATCCCTAATCCATGTATTCTCAATAATATACAAGAAAAAACTACATTTAATGTAACCCAAATGACCAAAAGCTTGACAAAATGAGTACCAAAAGTGCTATAAAAGAGGGCTTTTCACCTTGCAAATGACACCACGATGCGTATAAAATTCGTATATTGAATAGTGTAGGAGTTGTATGTTATACAATCTAATCAAAAGAGTTTAATTCCTCTCTTTTTTCTCTCTTTTCTCTCCTTTTCCGAGCTATTTTTGCTGCTGTTTTTTCCCTTCTTTTTCTTGCTGCTCCCGCCTCCTCCCCTTCTTCTTTTGTTTCTGGATGAAAACTTACCTGATAAGGGGTTGCCCTAGGCAGCCGCAGATTGATCTGCGGCTGGCCTTGGTTTTCCCCCGCTCGAGTCCCGTGTCATCTCGAGTTCCGTCCTTGGCCGCGGATCCGCGGCTGGCTGTGCTGATTTTCTCGTTTTCCATACCTCACTTCGATTCTCGTGTCGTACCGTTGGTTTCCGCCTAAAGGCCTGCATTTTGCAGTCCGGGAACCGCTGGGAAAAGTGCCACATCATTCATGGGTCCTTGCTTCGCCCGTTGTTGTGTCAGCCTTGGTCGCAAGTCGTCGTGGTGGCTTTGAGTGTTCGCACTTATGTCCACCTTCCGTCTCGTAGGCTGGTTTTAATTGCTGACCTTGCCCTCCTGTCAAGGTTAGTATAGGAAACGCAAAATTTGGGTGTCTACAAGTGTGTCAAGCACAAGCTTGCACACTCCTAGCTTCATTTTCATTGGCTAGGATTTCATTTTTGATTTATTTTACTTACTAATTAAAATTTGATTTTTGCTAATCATGTTTATGATGTTAATTTAAGTTTAGTAAAAACTTAATCAGGTTTATATATCATAATTAAGGTTTATCAATTCATAATTTAGTGTTATTAAACCAAATTAGGGTTTTAGGGTTTCAAATTAGGGTTTAGGGTTTTCAATCCTACAATTAGGGTTTTAATCTTTCGTTTACGATTTAGTTTAACCTTAATAATTCATAATTAATATTATGATTCATTATTTAGAATCTATTTATATTAATTAAGATTCTTATACAATAATTAGGGTTTCGATTAGACAATTCGGATAAATATTACCAATTAGGGTTTCTGTTTAGGTTTATTGTTCTAACCCTAATTAACTTAATTTAGATTTTTATCAGTTAATATTATATTATATTGACTCCGAAGCACGACAAATCGCTTCGTCATTTCCAGGTACGACACAGCAGCTTACAAAAATAATTTGCCGAGACATTTCTCGGTGAATTCGCCGGAAGCACGACAAATCATTTTGTCCGATTAAGCACGACACAGCTGCTTGGCGAAAATTTTTTATTTGACCTAATTGTTTAATAAAATACACAATCACATAATACAAAGTCAGATCATGAAATTTCATTTATTAAATACATAATTTACATATACAAATCTTATTAGGGTTCGGAATATTACATAAATTCTATCTCCCTCCTATTTACTTCCTCTTGACTGTTGATCAAGGTTTCTATTTATTGTAAATAGTTTATGTAATAGGTTTAGTTAGAATTACTTGAAGAATTGGAGACAAAGGAGCAAGGAGCGCTTGAAGACCCGTTTGTATTGGAGCCAATGTTTAAATGTAATAGTTATATTTAAATTTAATTCTTGCACCCTAGGTTTGACCTTTTGGTTTACTTGGTGGCTCTAGTGAACCAAACTAGAATAAAAGTCCATAATCAATCCGGGTAGAATATAGTATTCTATATGTGCATGCTTACTATATATATATTATATATTATCCAACATGTTTCGCATATAAAATAATATGACGCATATTATATATATAGATATATATATATATGCATGCGCGCTAAACAAGATGAGACTAATAATAACAAATCCCTCAAAGAAATCATATTAAGTCCTAAGCGTTCAAAGATATTTGGAATATCGAACGTCGCATTCTAGCATGGTAAAACGATAGAGTATTAATTATTTAATATAAGTTTGTTGTGTCACACAAGGCAAGTATTAAATATTTAAGATGTTGCTTTATCACATTTGATGCTTATAAATAGTCTGAACGATGCTGTTTTGTTGTGTCACACAATGACAGTGTTTTTCTTTCGAATATATAGAAGTGCTAGGTTGGACTTAACTTGGATAATTTTGATTCGGATGTGTCACACTTGATCAAAATAATCTAAGAGGAAAAATACAAGGAGTTACATAGTGATGTAATTAATAATAGTTGTCTACCTATTTATTTATATATAGTTTGTTGTGTCACACAAGGCTATATACATTTGAAATGGGATCCTTATTCTCACTAGCAAATCTTTAATTAGATTTGTCGAACTATGTATAATGAGGGTAATATAGTTTGATGAAAAAGTGAGAGATACCAATTTAAATAAAGACCTAATTTATTTTGATGATTAATAAAATGAATGTATGCTAAAATGTTGTCTATTTCACATGCAGAATTTAAAAATGTCAAACTCACTATCATTGCGTAGCATACTTGATGCTAACAAATTGACCGGACCGAATTACACAGACTGGTTAAGGAATCTGAGAATTGTTCTCACTACTGAAAAAATTTCTTATGTCCTAAATTCGCCAGTCCCTGCAAATGTTGCAGAAACAGCCTCTGAGGAAGAGATTGCTACTTTCAAAAAGTGGCAAGATGATGCAATCTTGGCTCAATGCATCATGCTCGCATCCATGAGTAACGAGTTTCAGCGTCAGTATGAAACTATGGATGCTCCTACTATATTGCTGCACCTCAAAGAGTTGTATGGTGAGCAAAGTAGGACTGCTAGATATTAGATATCTAAGGAGCTCTTCCGATCTCGTATGACCGAGGGCACTACAGTTGAGACTCATGTCCTTAAGATGATCAATCTAATTAAACAACTTGGACAGCTTGGGTTCGTCATGGATGGGGAGTTAAGTCAAGATTTGATCTTGCAGACACTCTCGGACACCTTCTCACAATTTGTTGTGAAATTTCACATGAATAAGTTGGACGTCAGCTTGCCTGAGTTACTTAACATGCTGAAAACTGCTGAAGGTCACTTCTCATCCAACAAGAACCAAGTCTTACTAGTGGATGATTCTTTCAAGAAAAGGAAGAGGCCCAAGGTATCTTCTCAAAAGAAGAAAAACAAGAAGGCTAAGGGTAAGGCGAAAAGAAAGGATAAAAAGAAATCTGATCCAGATAGCAAAGGAATTTGCTACCACTGCAATAAGTCGGGACACTGGAAGAAGAACTGCAAGGAGTGTCTTGCGGACCAAAAGAAGCTTGGAGAGGCTTCGACTTCCGATCTAGGTTTGTTCATGATTGAAATTAATTTTTCTTAAAGTCAAAATTCTACTTGGGTATTAGATACCGGCTGTAGTTCTCATATATGTAATAATATGCAGGGACTAAGTAGAAGTAGAAAGCTGAACAAGGATGAAGTCGTCCTACGAGTGGGAAATGGAGCAAAGGTTGCTGAATTAGCTGTAGAGAATTATTGTTTAGCACTGCCTTCGGGCAAGTTTATTAGTTTAAATAATTGTTATTACGTTCCAACACTCATTAAAAATATTATTTCAATTTATATATTGGATATGGATGGTTTTGATATTATAATAAAGAACAACAGTTGTTCTATTTATAATAAAAATATTTTATATGGTGTTGGCAATCTACTGAATGGACTTTACATACTTGACTTGCATGAAAATATACTTCAAATTGAATAAACTAAGAAAAGAAAAAGAGATGATGTTAATTATACCTTTATGTGGCACTATAGACTCGGTCATATCAATGAAACAAGATTAACCAAGCTGCATAAAGATGGGCTTTTAGAGCTATCTGATTACGAATCATATCCAACTTGTGAATCTTGTCTCATAGGTAAGATGACTAAATCTCCTTTTAGTGGAAAAGGAGAAAGAGTTACAGAGTTATTAGCGTTGGTACACACAGACGTATGTGGACCTATAACAACGAATGCACGAGGAGTGTATTCTTATTTTATTACTTTCACTGATGATCATTCTAGATTTGGATATGTGTATTTAATGAAATACAAATCTGAATCGTTTGAAAAGTTCAAAGAATTCAGAAGTGAAGTAGAGAAGCAAACTGGTAAGAGTATTAAGATTCTTTGATCGGATCGAGGAGGTGAATACTTGACCAATGAGTTTCTAAGTTGTCTCAAAGAAAATGGTATAATCTCACAATGGACTCCACCAGGGACGTCACAGTTAAATGGTGTATCTGAAAGGAGAAATCGAACATTATTGGACATGGTTCGTTCCATGATGAGTTTTACCAACCTTCCAGTATCCTTCTGGGGTTATGCCCTAGAAACGGCTGCATACCTACTTAACAAGGTACCTACCAAATTCGTCCCAAAGACCCCATATGAGATATGGACAGGGAGGAAACCAAATCTTAAGTATGTTAAGACTTAGGGTTGTCCGTCTTATGTCAAAAGGTTTGAGCATGATAAGCTAAAGACTAGATCCGACAAGTGTAGATTTGTGGGATACCCTAAAGAAACTGTAGGGTATTATTTCTATCATCCCAATGATCAAAAGGTGTTTGTTGCGAAACACGCTGCCTTCTTAGAAAAGGAGTTTATCCTTGAAGGGGTCAGTGGGAGTAAGATATATCTTGAAGAAGTTCAAGAACCACAAAATACTACGGATCAAAGTTAGGTACCTGACCAAGTAGAAGAGCCTAATGTACCACAACCTATTCGTAAATCTGGAAGAGTACCGAAGAGACCTGATAGGTATGGATTCATCATAGAAGATGATGATGAGGTACGCATCATAGATGATGATGATCCATTGACTTACGAAGAGGCTATGAGTAGTAAAGACTCAGAGAAATGGCTAGAAGCCATGAAATCTAAGATGGACTCCATGTATGAAAACCAAGTATGGACTTTGGTTTCACCACCCAAGGGCATTAAGCCTATTGGGTGTAAATGGGTCTTTAAGAGAAAGACTAGAGTAGATGGCAAGGTAGAGACCTATAAGGCCCGACTGGTTGCAAAAGGTTTCAAACAAAGACAAGGAGTTGACTATGATGAAACCTTCTCACCAGTAGCTATACTCAAGTCAATTCGGATTTTACTTGTAATTGCAGCTTATTATGACTACGAGATCTGGCAAATGGACGTGAAAATGGCCTTCCTCAATGGAGAGCTGGAGGAGAATGTATATATAATACAGCCAGAGGGTTTTGTTTCAACGGTTAGAACAAGCCAAGTCTGTAAGCTACAATGATCCATTTATGGATTGAAGCAAGCTTCTCAAAGATGGAACATCCGTTTTGATGAGATAATCAAAAAGTTTGATTTTATCAAAAATGAGGATGAACCTTGTGTGTACAAGAGAGTTAGTGGGAGCGCTATATCATTCCTTGTATTATATGTTGATGATATATTACTGATAGGGAATGATGTTCCTATGCTACAGTCCATCAAAATTTGGTTATCTAAACACTTCTCCATGAAGGACTTGGGTGAGGCATCCTATATTTTGGGGATAAAGATCTATAGATATAGATCTAAAAGGATGCTTGGCTTCACCCAAGGAAAGTACATTGACTCGATGCTAAAAAGGTTTAGCATGGAAGATTCCAAGAGAGGTATCATGTCGATGAGCCAGGGAATACATCTTTCCAAGAAACAGGCCCCAAAGACACCTGAGGACAATGGATATTTATTCTTAATCGTGACCTTGTTCAACTCTCTGTAATCAATGCAAAGTCGCATTGATCCGTCCTTCTTTTTAACAAACAATACCGGCGCTCCCCACGGTGATACGCTCGGCTGAATATACTTCTTATCTAAAAGTTCTTGTAACTGCACCATCAATTCTTTCATCTCTACTGGGGCCATACAGTACGAAGCTTTCGATATCGAGGCAGTTCCTGGCGCCAAATCGATTACAAACTCAACTACCCTATCTGGCGGAAGTCCTGGCAACAAAATCCCTTACAACAGGTATCTCTTCTAATTTCGGGCTCTCTTTTCGAGTATCAACTATGTAGGCTAAGTATCCCACACAGCCTTATCTTAACAACTTCCTGGCCTGCATCATCGTCAGACAACTCGCTTGTCTAGGCAATTTGCTGCCGTAAAATACTACCTTTGACGGAGTCATAAGGTTAATACATTTCTTTTGGCAATCAATTATCGCTCCATAATTGAATAACCAATCCATACCCAAAATAACGTCAAATTCCCCAAGTTTGATTGGGATCAGATCTACTGTCATCACGTTTCCCTTAATGTTCACTCTACAGTTCTTGTATACGTACCTAATAAGAATTAACTCCCTATTCGTAATTTCTATGTTCAAAGGGTAATCCAATTCCTCCTTAGGCAAATTTAAGTTCTTAGCAAAGTTATCGGATATAAATGAACAAGTAGCACCCGAATCAAACAATACATAAGCATCTATATTATTGATCGAAATGATACCTGACACCACATCGCGAGACTGCACGGCATCTTGCACGGTCATGTTGAAAGTTCTGGCAGTAGGTTGGTTTGTTGGTGCTGATCCGGTTATAGTTAACGTATTACCACCACTGTTCCCCTTGTTGCCTCATGTTCTTGTTCCTCCTGCTGCCTTCTTGGGGCAATCCCTAGCCCGATGATCCTTCGATCCGCAAGTGAAGCAAGCGCCCTTCTTCGGATTCGGACAATTCGGTGCTATGTGGCCCTCGTAGTTACAATTGTAGCACACCCTCTTACCCTTCAGGCAAATCCCTATGTTAGTCTTCCCACACGTAACACACGCTTCTACCTTCTTCTTCTGACCTCCCTGTTGATTTCCAGCAGATCCATTATCATTCCACTTCCTCTTCTGGTTGTGACCACCACTGCTGCTACCGCTTGCCTTATTATTTTCATTTTCACCCTTCTTCTTCTTCTGCTCCTGGTTATACTTAGTCAGAGCATCACTCCCTCCTTATGCGATAATCGCTTTTTCTAAAACTCCGGCAAAAGTGTTCAATTGTAACATTGACACCTTGCTGTACAACTACGGCTTCAATCCTTGATCAAATCTCCTCGCCTTCCTCTCATCCATATTCACTTGGTAAATTGTGAACCTAGCCAACTCATTAAACTTCGCTGTGTACTCCGGTACAGTCATGGTACCCTGGTTCAGCTCTAGAAATTGAATCTCCATCTGGTTACGCGAGGTCGTCGGAAAGTACATCTCAAAGAACATCTCCTTAAATCTATCCCATGCGATTATACCCTGACCTCCTTGAACCTTATTCGCCTGCCACCAATAACTGGCCTCCAATTTAAGCATGAACGTTGCAAATGCAGTCTTTTGGTCATCACTAACCCTAGCAACGTCAAATACTTTCTCCATCTCCATCATCCAAGTTTAGGCTTCGATCGGGTTCAAGGAACCCCTAAATTCTGGCGGCCCTACTGCCTTGAAATCTTTAAATGACATCACTGGTGGAGCTTGCGGCTGATTCGCAAGTGCTCCAGCCAAAAGGTTCACCAACTGCTGAACAGGATTAGCATTGGCGTCGTTGTTAGTAGAGCTCTCCTGAGCTTGTTGACATGGTTGGCGTCTCGGCGGCATTTTCTGTTCAAGAATATGCGCTTATTAGATCATCACTCAATTTCTTAAGTGTTCAACATTTAACTCAAACAATTCAGGTTAAACATTTAACACATAACATCTTCAAATAAAATTGATATTTCATTCATTCAAAAAGTCTTAAACATAGAAAGATAGCATCACTGCTATTTACATCAACTACCCCAAGATCAAACAATCTTTAGGATTAAATAGTCATATTCCATTGTGTATAATCACGCTGGAATTTACATCATTAACTACCATAAATATTTACACATAATTCAAAAACTTCTCCTATCACGGCCTACTAAGGCGTCGAACTGCCTGTCTACGTTCTTCTTCCATGATATGACACATCGTCCTGCGATCCAACATGTACCATGGTAAGTCCTCGAACTGAACTGGATATTGGAGAACTCGATCCTGGGCCCTATCAATCGCTGTCTGGAAAGTATAGTCTGTCTCCTCAATCTTAGCCTTCTTTGCCCGTTCACCTTCTTCGGAAATTTCTGCACGTCGAGCGTTATTCATCCAAGCATCCTCTGCTCTAACACGTTCTGCTGACTCCTCACTCAAATCATCCTTTAATTTCTGAATCTCAAGTTTCATCTTTTCATTCTCAGCCAGCAAGTCTTCTTTTTGACTCTCTGCCTGAACTAACTTCCATTATACGTCCCCAAGACGTATCTCAAGATCCTCAATCTTCTCATCCTTATGTTCTATAAAAGTTTGGCGTATATTTGCCTGTCTCTCCCAATCTCTGACTCTGTCCTGCAACTCTATGGTACGATCATACAAGGCATCGTACATCTCAACATCAACAGAGGTAAGGAGTACCTCCTCGGAATCCTCATCAGCCTCTACCTCCTCAGGATCCTCCTCTACATCAGACTCAGGCTCATACTCCTAACCCACAACCGTGATCAATGGAGATGGCTCTGTGTGTATCAACTGCTCCCGGATAACATGGATATCACGGGGCTCCTCCTCTCCAGCCACTCGGGGCTCAACATCCCTAGGCTGACTGAATCCTCCAACATCCGACATCCTGACAACAAAGTTTAAATTTTAATTAATACTCGGTACTAGTCGTAACACATAGGTTGTTAACACATAAGCACATAGCACATAAAGTCTTTTATTATCTTTAATGAATTCCTTAATTCATTCCTTAGAACTCGATAAGAGTTTATCACCACTATATTTTCTGACTCTTAAAAGGCTACTACCCTAAGGATTCCCCACCTAAGGTTCATAACCTAAAGCTCTGATACCAACCTATGACATCCCCAAATCCGGGTACTTTGTTTCCACAAGATTTGGTGTTCACTATCCAAATACATCACATCACATCTAACTACCCATTCAAAAATAAATGAAAACTCTTAAATAAAATGGAAATCTCCCATTAAAGGGTTACAACATCATAAATAAACAAATCCCAGGTCATCTAACCTTAACATAACATCAATGCAGAAAATATACTTAAGTCTATTACATAAACATCAATTAAGCAAATACAACAAGTCTTCATCACTTGTTTGCTTTTCCTTTGCCCTTACTAGTGGACGGCTCATCAGTTCTTTCAACTTTAGCTGCAATGTTATTATGTAAGGGTGAGCAATGATTGCCCAGCAAGTACAACAATAACAGTAATAATAACATGCGAAATAATCAATGGATATTGAATAATCGAAGATTCAGCTCTTGAGTTAAGAATGTAAGACAAGATTCAAAAGAACGTCTGAGGGTCTTAAGACCACGAACTATGTCCCAGGTTATCAAGTATTTCTACTTTAAACCTTTAACAGTCGTAAGACTATATGGACCTTAATTCTCGTACTCAGGGGGATCAGCCCTTTGTACCATGTATGTGCACAAAATCTTAACGCTAACGCGTAAATAAAATCCCCTGTATAAGGGTTGTTCATCTTAGTTTGACATCGGAGTCCGCACCAAAGGAAGTTTGGTTTGGATTTACTTCAATAACGTTTCTAGAATTTAGAACGCTCATCAGCTATGGACTAGTCGAATCAATAAGGGTTCGCTAGTCAATCAAGGTTTAATAAAATGTAATTAATATTCAAGAATCAAGGACTAAATCTCGCAAAAGGTACAATTGGGTAAAATTCTGTATAACTGAAGTATTACAAAAAGAAATTTAAAACTTCTCATTGAATCCATGAAATTGAATGGAATAGGAATAATAACTTGCTCAAGTAAGTAATAGCATTATGAAACTTGCATTCTAAGATAATGAAATTTAGGAACTTGCGTAATTGAAATCAAGGTAGTATTAGGTAGCTTGCTTTCAACGAAATAATAGATCAAGATAGAAACTTGCGTAAACGTAAAAGTAAGGATAAGATACTTGCCTCGTGCGTGGACTATAAATAAAATTCACGTTTCTTTAATCAACCTATACATTCGGTTTATAAAGTAGTAACAATAATTAGTTACAGTATTATAAACACCTCAGGATTCGTTCTCATCAAATTTTTATTTTAATATCTCAATTAATATGTTAGCCTAAGCTTTAGATATGTCTACGATAACATAACATGATCACAAAGAAAGAATAAAATTTTTACTCTCTTCTTTTTACTCCTTTTTTTTGTTCCACCGTCGGGGCGGTGGATTTCTTCACAAAATCCTCGCCGGGGCGAGCTTACCGTCGGGGCAGGAAATGTAATACATTTTTACCACCGAGGCGAGACTACCGTCGGGGCGGGAAATGTAGTTCATTTCGACCACCGGGGCGGTGGACATGAAACTCACTTCCTGCAGTTCGGGAAGAACACAGAAATATGCCAAATTTGGCCAAAGTTTTCACAATTAACCGATAAATTTCTACCCATTCATCATATATGTTATGAAATCAAAATCCATAACAAACACAGTGATTTTAACATTACAGGCAACCTAAACAAACCAATTAAAGGCTAAAAAATACACTGTTCATGTTCTGCATTTACATATTGATATAGTTAACACAATTACTCACTGTGAATTCGTTTATTAACCAAATTAATCCGTTAAACTCTTGTTTTCTTCGTTTTTACATGCATAAACACAATTAATCATCAATTTAACCGATTAATATGCAAAAGAAGCATGAATTTTTATACATATAAGTCATATTTAAACACTGTTCTTCTATAAATTTCTGAACTTTAATAAAAACATCATTCTATGAATTTTGCTTACTCTAAATCACATAGAAATCATATTAAACACATTTATACATACTTACAAGCATCTAACATCCATTTATTAAAGATTTAGCCATAGAATTTACTTTACAGAAAACACAGATGGAATAAAACTTGAAAGAACATGAATCAATGTTGAATTTAAGGAATTTACCTTGATTAGTAGTCTAGATTAAGCAACAATTGAACCGATTTCTTCTTCCCTTCTCTAAATCTCTCAAATCTCTCTATTTTCTCTCTATGTTAACTCTTAGAAACTAATGAACGATGACTGGTATAATAATAATACGTGAAAGTTAAATGGCAGAAAATGGTGTCAGTTAATAACTGGCACCAACTCCCCATAAGGCCTTGTTTGTTTAGCACATCTATTCCTCCCTTCTAATTTATTTTAATAAACTACTTATTATATAGTTCATGTCACATATTTAAATTAATTAAATAATCTTACTAAAATCAAATAAATAAAATAGAATAATTCTACATTAAATCACATAGTCATGTAAATAAAATTCTCATTTATTAATAATGACAAATTATTAAATCTCTAATTAATAATTAAAATAATTAAAAATTACATTATACTTATTTAAATAATGTATTTAATCAAATAAATTCAATTAAACACATACTTTAAATATATAAAAAATTCTCCACATTAATTTAATTAATGTAACACATATAATTAAATTAATCTACCATAATTTTATTAATTAATCAATTAATTCAACAATCAAATCATCGAAAAATATTTATTTAATCCAATAAATATTTAAATTAAATTACAAAATTTTCGTTCGTCACATCTTTCCCCCCTTAAAAGGATTCTGTCCCCAGAATCACGACTCAATTAATTCATCTCGTTACATTCTCCCCCCTTACAAAGATTCTGTCCCCATAATCGCTACACAATGATTTAAGCAAATAACTGAGGATAATTTCTCATCATCTGATCTTCGAGTTCCCACGTTGCTTCTTCAGCGTTGTGGTTCCTCCAGATCACCTTGACAGAAGGTATAATTTTATTTCGTAGCACTTGCTCTTTCTTGTCAACTATCTGAACAGGCTCTTCTTCATAAGACAAATCTTTTTCAACTTGCAGGGGTTCATACTCTATAACATGCTTGTAGTCGGGTTTGTATGGTCGTAATACCGAGACATGAAAGACATTGTGGATGTGTTCCAATGCTGAAGGTAAAGCTACCTCATATGCGACCTCACCAACTCTTCTTAACACTTCGAAGGGTCCAATGAACCTCGGGCTCAATTTTTCCTTCTTACCAAAACGAATCTTCCCTTTCCAGGGAGATACTTTCAGAAAAACGTAGCTACCAGACTCAAATTCTCGATCTTTACGATGTTGATCGGCATATTTCTTCTGTCTATCCTGAGCTGCTATCAATCTTCCTGTAATCACTTTGACGATTTCTGCGGTCTGTTGTACCAGTTCTGGTCCTAGCAATTGTCGTTCGACAACTTCATCCCAACATAATGGATTTCTACACTTTCTGCCATACAACGCTTCGTAAGGCGGCATGCCAATACTTGCGTGGTAACTGTTATTGTAACCAAATTCCACCAACGGTAGATGATCGTCCCAATTTCCTTTGAAGTCCATGATGCAAGCTCGTAACATATCTTCCAATGTTTGAATCGTCCTTTTGCTCTGCCCGTCGGTCTGTGGATAATATGTCGTACTCATACGGAATTGTGTTCCCATGCATTCCTGTAGTCGTTTCCAAAAGTTCGATATGAAGCGCGGATCCCTATCTGAGACAATAGATATTGGAACACCGAAATAATCTCTTTGACGTACAACTTTGCCAGCTGATCTAAGTTGAATCTGATTTTGATCGGTAAGAAGTGTGCTGATTTCGTCAGTCGGTCCACGATAACCCATACTGCGTCAAAACCTTTCTGAGTCGTCGGAAGACCCACTACGAAATCCATGGTGATGTGTTCCCATTTCCATTCTGGGATTTCTAATGGTTGTAATAGCCCACTTGGCCTCTGATGTTCTGCTTTAACTTTCTGACATGTCAAACACTTGGCTAGACAATCGGCAATGTCTCTCTTCATATTTGGCCACCAAAAATGCTGTCGGAGATCTTGGTACATCTTCGTACTACCCGGATGAATCGAATATCTCGAATTATGAGTCTCGCTCAAAATTTCCTCCTTAACCTCTTGTACTGGCGGAACCCAAATTCTTCCCTCGAATCTTAATACTCCCTCGTTATCCACTTTGAATATCACTTCATCACCTCCAGATATTCTTTTCCTGATTTTCTCACATTCTTCGTCCTGATTTTGTGTTTCCTTAACCTTATCCACCAAAGTTGAACCGAGAATGTTATAAGACTTGAGATTATACAAAACAATAAGATAAAACTAATTAACATGGCTTTTTCCCTTATCTGTCCCTGAAGTTCCGGGATTACCATCTAACACTGCAAAGAAAATTGTATGCAAGAATGAGCTACAAATGCTCAACAAGTTCATTTGAAAACGTAAACACAATGTGTTTGATTTGAAAGATGTCAATGATGTATAACTGAGGGTTCTATACATGAACCATATATTTCAATTAGTTCTATCAGTCTTCAATGACTTAGAACCGCTTGATTTCGGATATCTGGTAGGGGATCAGCCTAACCAATATCCTAGGAGTATGGATATCATCCTACAATTTTGTATCGATATATAATCAACATTTACTACCACCTTATATCAAGGTGTTTCAGTTCACCTTACATCAAGGTGTTTCAGTTCACCTTACATCAAGGTGTTCCATTTCTCAGTATAAGATGTCGTACCAAAATAATTTGGTTTGACACAACATTTTACGCTCGAATAAATAATATATGAATAATGATTCATTTCTTAAGTTATGTTGAGCAAGAAGCAATAACTTCACAATAATTGATAGCAAGATGTAATAGACTTGCTTAAATGTAACAAGGTTAGAAGACTTGCCTCGTATATCTTTTACAGTTAATATAACGGTGTTGTCCAAAATTGGTATTGACAATTTACACGCAAGTATACGCGGTCAACAAGTAATAAAGAGTAAGTAGAGTATCGTTCCCACGAGGAAATAAGTTAATATTTATCAATTACTAATTTCTAATTAATTAATCCTATTTAAACTACGAATGATATTTGTGATTTTGAGAACAAAATTAACAAAATTAACTACTAAATTATGAAATCGCAAGAATAAATGCAGAGATGATAGTTTAAGATTACAACTTCCCTTAGTATTTCATTTAAACTAATACACTTCCTATTTAATTAATTAATTACACTGAATGACTAACCAATAATTTTTTATGATATTCAAGTGCTTCTTCCGAATGACACATGAACAAATCCTAATAAGTCCAGCAATTAAGCAACAGAATTATAAAGAACACCCTAATTAATTAACGCACTATATTCCTATGTGAATTATGTTAATTAGGGTTTCAAGCACAGATTCTTTTAATGGCTGCAAAAGACATATAGGTATATTCCTATCCTATACGCTAATCATCTTAACCTTACTCGGATTACATGAACAGATGCTATTATATCCCAGATCTAAATCTATACTCCATCTTCTAATTTTGTATAAATTATCCCGGTAATTGTTGATTAGACAATTAATCATTAAACACAAGATATGATAAATGATTCAAGAATATTTAACTAAAATTAAATAAAAAGCATCAATCTAAATTATATACTAAGTTCTGTTGCAATCTTAATTGAAAGTTTAGTTCATAACAATAAAGGAAAACATCATCCCAATAATAAATAAAAACATCCCAAAGATTACAAAATTAAAGATAAAAGAAAGGGATAGAAGAAACTATAAAGCCGCTCCCAATCTCTGTCTTGATCTTCACGTTCTGTAAATCTCTTTCGTGTTCTTCTCGTTGTTTTCTCTGCAAAATATCTTGTTATGCTATGTTCTGAAGTCTTCTCCTTTGTATATTAATAAAACCCTCATTCAGATTCCTAATTGACTTCAATTTTTCCTCACAGCCGCACAAAACCTTCACATTCTGCATTAGAGCGCTCTAGGCGCTCACCTAGTTCAAATCCAAGCGCTCTAGGCGCTTGACCAGGACCACGTATTTACAAAAATGCCACTTAGCTCAATTTTTAATCCTTTTTAATTCTTTTCTTCACCAAATGACTTCTATGCCCCTCCAACTCCATCCTACAATAAATAAACACAAAAACAAGTAAAATGATACTAAAAATACTTAAAGATAACAATAATTAAGCTCAACAATACCTAATTCATAGGTATAAAACCCACTCATCAAGCGGTCTAAACGTTCATCGTAAATCCTATACGATTATAAGTTTATGTAGACAATTAAGCATTTAACGATTAAATCTTTTAAGTTTTATTTCGGATATCATAATCGCATATAAATAAGACTTCTTCTACAATATATGAAATAATTTTAGCATTATAACTGCTTATAGAACGAATATTTTTTAACTATATTTAAAATAAATTAAGCATTATAACTGCTTGCAAAATGAATATTCGGCTATTATATTTGAAAAAATTTCAGCATTATAACTGCTTATAAAATGAATATTCGACTATTATATTTGAGAAAATTTTAGCATTATAACTGCTTATAAAATGAATATTTTTACTAAATAGTTGAAGAAATTCGGACATAGTAAGTGCTTATAAAAGTATATTTTCTAATATATAAGAGAAATAAATCGGACATTATAACTGCTTGTAAATAGGACTTTTGTACTATATACTTAAAATAATTTGGGCATTATAACTGCTTACAAAAAGTATATTTTTAAAAGAAGAATGAAATAATAACCACTAGAGTAATACCTTTTGTAGTTGCTAGCTTTACTTACAATCACGCAGCGCTTCGATGCTTAGAAAGTAATTTTTATCTCACAATATCTCTGAGAATATAAATATAGAGTATTTTTTCTCTTGAACTGCTCTTGAAAAATAGTAAGGAATGAATGAACTGAGCTTGCTATTTATAGAAAAATCAAGTTTCACTAATTACACGTTAGGGGCTCGACTTATTACACTTTGCACCCTAGCATATTCTTAGAATATTCTTCTAAGCTCCTCAATGAAAATATCTTCCAAGCTCGATAATGCAGCTTGCAATCTAAGCTCCTCAGTGAAAATATCTTCTAAGCTCGACAATGCAACTTGCAATTGAACCTATCTTCTAAGCTCCTAAATGAAAATATCTTCCAAGCTCGACAATGCAGCTTGCAATCTAAGCTCCTCAATGAAAATATCTTCTAAGCTCGACAATGCAGCTTGCAATTGAACCTATCTTCTAAGCTCCTCAATGAAAATATCTTACAAGCTCGACAATGCAGCTTGTTACTGGAAGCACGACAACGCACTGATGAGTAGGTTTTAACCTACGAGTTTGATACGTCTTTGGCTTAATTCTTTACAGTCTTTAAGTGTTTTTAGTATCTTTTTATTTGTTTTCGTGTTGCTTTTGTAGGTCGAGGTTGGCTGCAGGTTAGAAGAAGAAAAAAATAGCTGGGTGCAGGGCAACCTCGCCGGGGCGAGAATCCATGGTTTATTTTTCTCGTCGGGGCGAGAATCCATGGTTTATTTTTCTCGCCGGGGCGAGACCTCGTCGAGGTGAGACCTCACCGGGGCGAGTGATAGTAGTATGCACACAAGCCAATCATATTTGATATGATGTAGCATATACTTTGTAATCTTATACATTTATTAATAAAAGAATTGATTTTCTTAAAAGGCATTTTACATTATCTACATAGTGTTATTATATTAAATGTGATAAACCCATAGTTTTGAGCAATGCTTTTAGAATCATGATGGTGATCATGCTAATGAGATCTAAATTCAAGATAGCTCAAAAACTAAAATTGTTCCTAATCGTTGGATTAATAAATAGGGGATTAGTGAATCCGGATAGATTAGTACATACGTTGCTTGCTCTTAGGAAGAGGATGATTGATCTCATAATCATTTGTGTGGAGACACTAAAGCAAGTATGTAGGTGCTTATTAGAGAATAAGTTCACTGAACGTGGCTCGCTAAGGAATACCTAATGGAGTTTTACTCGCCTATCAATAGGAATTCCTATAGTGATAGTTGTACAAGTGATCCTTGGACTTGAGATCATCATAGTATCTTGTGTATGATGAGTTATACTTTGACATGTCTCTTAAGACCTTGTGGGTATATCAAAGGGTATGATTGGGTATAATTAGTTATACATAGAGATAGGTGAATGATCAACAAAGAATCTACCTCGTCTAGTACAAGATGTGAATGTCCTATGTGATTCGATAAATGATAACTCAGTAGTCCTTGGCCAAGGCAGAATGAAATTAGAAAGGAGTTTCTAATTTGCATTAATTAGAGTTATGGATTTGGGAATCGAAATACATATAATTAAATAAAATAAGACTTGACAGTAAATCCATGTCTTATATTTAATTGGGACATTGTATGGTAGAAGGATTGAATTATACGGTAACTATTTACTCAAAGGTTCTTTTGTGATTAATGTTGAAATCTATATTATCTGGAAAGTCGTTGATCGCTAAGGGGGCTTACCCTTATTATAGAATAAATGTTATTTATTTAAATGAATTAAATAGTTTAATTTATTTATTTAAATAAGATTAGAATTGTTCTAATTGATTTATTCACAACCGGTTTAATATGGAGAACCTAAAGGGTCACACCGCAAAAGGAAAATATTTATTTAAGAAGTAAATGGCATAATGGTAATAATAAGTTAAGTGTATTTAATTTAATCTATGGAGATAGAATAAATTAAATAGCTTAATATTTATTATTTAATATTTTGGAAATATTAAATATAAATTAATAAGAGGAATCTTATTATTATTATTACTATTACTATTATTTAATTCCTAATAGGGATTGGGAATTAATTAATAGAAGTACTCTCCCATGAATTCCTAATTGGATTAGGAGCATTATTAATTAAAGGAGTTTAATTATAATACAAACCCTAATCCTAAATAGTTTAGGGAAGGGTTATTCCTACATCTATAAATAAGAGGGGTCTTATCATAGATTAAGGTTACACACTCTTGCATTAGATTGTGGAGAGCAATTTCTATAGAGATAGAAACTAGGGTTTTGCCAAATACCCAACTTCTTGAATACTTGTTCTTCCTTGGTGGATCACCTCTAGAGGCCAAACACTTGGGTGGCTAACGTTGATCAAAGGAAGGAATCACACCGTACCATTCGAGGAGAACACGAAGGACTATGAGTTGAACTTGTACCCGAGGAAGTTTTGTTCTACGAGGGTATAATTCTTATTCTCTTTATCTTTCGTTTATATCGTTAATTGAGCACATAGATTGATCTTGGTGATGGTTTGTATAAAATTTTAAAATCCGATTTTATCGCGCTTCCGCACTATTTATGTAATTTGATTGCATGTTCGCGTTGTATACAAACCTAACAGTGGTATCAGAGCCTAATCTTGTGCTAATTATCGATTTTGATGATTCCATGTATGCTTGATATGCGATTGGATCGAAATTTTTGGGCAGAATAAAAAATTTTCTGAATCAGCGACACGGCGCAGCTGCGCCGCCTCCAGTTCATTCTGGAGCGCAACTGCGCCGAAACCCAGAATCGTTTTTTTTCTGGGGAGCAGCGCAGCTGCGCCGGTAAGCAGAATCTGAAAAATATTATTTTTCTTCAATTAAAATAAATGGTTTATTTAATTGATATAAGTTTAAAATAAAGAGTTTTTTTTATCTGGAATAGGATTTCAGATTGGTAAAATTAAAGGAGTTTAATTTGGATTTGGTTTTTGATTAAAATAAAAGAGTTTATTTTGTTTCAAAACTAAATATTAGCAAACATTTTTCCCATTAATTGATATCAATGCATATATGGAATGGATTTATTATTAATGGGATGAATGTTATTTATTGATACATATAGAGATATGTATGATAATAAATAGGGATTGATTATGGACTGTTGACCAATGTGTGATTGGATTTATTTTAGTAGATGCTTGAATGTATGGGTTTTTATAAATGAGGTCTGTGTACCTCGTCTTCTCTAATTTTTTTTAATGTAAGTTCTATCTCCCTCCTATGTACTTCCCCTTGACTGCTGATCAAGGTTTCTATTTATTGTAAATAGTTTTTTGTAATAGGACTAGTTAGAATTATTTTTTTGAAGAATTGGAGACAAAGGAGCAAGGAGTGCTTGAAGACCCGTTTGTATTGGTGCCCGGGTTTAAATGTAATAGTTATATTTAAATTTATTCTTGCACCATAGGTTTGACCTTTTGGTTCACTTGGTGGCTCTAGTGAACCAAACTAGAATAAAAGTCCATAATCAATCCGGGTAGAATATAGTATTCTATATGTGCATGCTTATTATATATATATATATATATATTATATATTATCCAACATGTTTCGCATGTAAAATAATATGACGCGTATTTTATATATATATGTGCATGCGCGCTAAACAAGATGAGACTAATAATAACAAACCCCTCAAAGTAATATATTAAGTCCTAAGCGTTCAAAGATATTTGGAATATCGAACGTCGCCTTCTAGCATGGTAAAACAATAGAGTATTAAATATTTAATATGAGTTTATTGTGTCACACAAGGCAAGTATTAAATATTTAAGATGTTGTTTTATCACATTTGATGCTTATAAATAGACTGAACGATGCTGTTTTGTTCTGTCACACAAGGACAGTGTTTTTCTTTCGAATATATGGAAGTGCTAGGTTGGACTTAACTTAGATAATTTTGATTCGGATGTGTCACACTTGATCAAAATAATCTAAGAGGCAAAATACAAGGAGTTACATAGTGATGTAATTGACAATAGTTGTCTACCTATTTATTTATATATCGTTTGTTGTGTCACACAAGGCTATATACATTTGAAATGGGATCCTTATTCTCACTAGCAAACCTTTAATTAGATTTGCCGAACTATATATATATATATTGAGGGTAATATAGTTTGATGAAAAAGTGAGAGATACCAATTTAAAATAAAGACCTAATTTATTTTCGTAATTAATTAAATGAATGAATGCTAAAATGTTGTCTATTTCACATGCAGAATTTAAAAATGTCAAACTCACTATCACTGCGTAGCATACTTGATGCTAACAAATTGACCGGACCGAATTATACGGACTGGTTAAGGAATTTGAGAATTGTTCTCACTGCTAAAAAGATTTCTTATGTCCTAAATTCGCCAGTCCCTGCAAGTGTTGCAGAAACAGCCTCTGAGGAAGAGATTGCTACTTTTAGAAAGTGGCAAGATGATGCAATCTTGGCTCAATGCATCATGCTCGCATCCATGAGTAACGAGCTTCAGCGTCAGCATGAAACTATGGATGCTCCTACTATATTGCTGCACCTTAAAGAGTTGTATGGTGAGCAAAGTAGGACTGCTAGATATCAGATATCTAAGGAGCTCTTCCGATCTCGTATGACCGAGGGCACTGCTGTTGAGACTCATGTCCTTAAGATGATCAATTTGATTGAACAACTTGGACAGCTTGGGTTCGTGATGGATGGGGAGTTAAGCCAAGATTTGATCTTGCAGTCACTCCCGGACACCTTCTCACAATTTGTTGTGAATTTTCACATGAATAAGTTGGACGTCAGCTTGCCTGAGTTACTTAACATGCTGAAAACTGCTGAAGGTCACTTCTCATCCAACAAGAACCAAGTCTTACTAGTGGATGATTCTCCCAAGAAAAAGGAAGAGGCCCAAGGTATCTTCTGAAAAGAAGAAAATCAAGAAGGCTAAGGGCAAGGCGAAAAGAAAGGATAATAAGAAACCTGATCCAGATAGCAAGGGAATTTGCTACCATTGCAATAAGCCGGGACATTGGAAGAGGAACTGCAAGGAGTATCTTGCGGACCAAAAGAAGCTTGGAGAAGCTTCGACTTCCGATCTAGGTTTGTTCATGATTGAAATTAATTTTTCTGAAAGTCAAAATTCTACTTGGGTATTGGATACTGGCTGTAGTTCTCACATATGTAATAATATGCAGGGACTAAGCAGAAGTAGGAAGCTGAACAAGGATGAAGTCGTCCTACGAGTGGGAAATGGAGCAAAGGTTGCTGCATTGGCTGTAGGGACTTATTGTTTAGCACTGCCTTCGGGCAAGTTCATTAGTTTAAATAATTGTTATTATGTTCCAACACTCATTAGAAACATTATTTCAATTTCTGTATTGGATATGGATCGTTTTGATATTATAATAAAGAACAACAGTTGTTCTATTTATAATAAAAGTGTTTTATATGGTGTTGGAAATTTACTGAATGGACTTTACATACTTGACTTGCATGAAAATATACTTCAAATTGAACAAACTAAGAAAAGAAAAAGAGATGATGTTAATTATACCTTTATGTGGCACTGTAGACTCGATCATATCAATGAAACAAGATTATCCAAGTTGCATAAAGATGGGCTTTTAGAGCTATCTGATTACGAATCATATCCAACTTGTGAATCTTGTCTCATGGGTAAGATGACTAAATCCCCTTTTAGTGGAAAAGGAGAAAGAGTTACAGAGTTGTTAGCGTTGGTACATACAGACGTATGTGGACCTATGACAACGAATGCACGAGGAGGGTATTCTTATTTTATTACTTTCACTGATGATCATTCTAGATTTGGATATGTGTATTTAATGAAATACAAATCTGAATCGTTTGAAAAGTTCAAAGAATTCAGAAGTGAAGTAGAGAAACAAACTGGAAAAAGTATTAAAATTCTTCGATCGGATCGAGGAGGGGAATACTTAACCAGTGAGTTTCTCAATTGTCTCAAAGAAAATGGTATAATCTCACAATGGACTCCACCAGGGACGCCACAGTTGAATGGTGTATCTGAAAGGAGAAATCGAACATTGTTGGACATGGTTCGTTCCATGATGAGTTTTACCGACCTTCTAATATCCTTCTGGGGTTATGCCCTAGAATCGACTGCATACCTACTTAACAAGGTACCTACCAAATCCGTCCCAAAGACTCCATATGAGATATGGACAAGGAGGAAACCAAATCTTAAGCATGTTAAGACTTGGGGTTGTCCAGCTTATGTCAAAAGGTTTGAGCATGATAAGCTGAAGACTAGATCCGACAAATGTAGATTCGTGGGATACCCTAAAGAAACTCAGGGTATTATTTCTATCATCCTACTGATCAAAAGGTGTTTGTTGCGAAACACGTTGCCTTCTTGGAAAAGGAGTTTATCCTTGAAGGGGTCAGTGGGAGTAAGATATATCTTGAAGAAGTTCAAGAACCACAAAATACTACGGATCAAAGTCAGGTACCTGATCAAGTAAAAGAACCTACTGTACCACTACCTATTCGTAAATCTGGAAGAGTGCCAAAGATACCTGAGAGGTATGGATTCATCATAAAGGATGATGATGAGGTACGCATCATAGATGATGATGATCCATTGACTTACGAAGAGGCTATGAGTAGTGAAGACTCAGAGAAATGGCTAGAAGCCATGAAATCTGAGATGGACTCCATGTATGAAAACTAGGTATGGACTTTGGTTTCACCACCTGAGGGCATTAAGCCTATTGGGTGTAAATGGGTCTTTAAGAGAAAGACTGGGGCAGATGGCAAGGTAGAGACCTATAAGGCCCGATTGGTTGCAAAAGGTTTCAAACAAAGACAAGGAGTTGACTATGATGAAACCTTCTCACCAGTAGCTATGCTCAAGTCCATTCGGATTTTGCTTGCAATTGCAGCTTATTATGACTACGAGATCTGGAAAATGGACGTGAAAACGGCCTTCCTCAATGGAGAGCTTGAGGAGAATGTATATATGATACAGCCAGAGGGTTTTGTTTCAACGGTTAGAACAAACCAAGTCTGTAAGCTACAACGATCCATTTATGGATTGAAGCAAGCTTCTCGAAGGTGGAACATCCGTTTTGATAAGATAATAAAAAGGTTTGATTTTATCAAGAACGAGGATGAACCATGTGTGTACAAGAAGGTTAGTGGGAGCGCTATATCATTCCTTGTATTATATGTTGATGATATATTACTGAGAGGGAATGATGTTCCTATGCTACAGTCGATCAAAATTTGGTTATCTAAACACTTCTCCATGAAGGATTTGGGTGAGGCATCCTATATTTTGGGGATAAAGATCTATAGAGATAGATCTAAAAGGATGCTGGGCTTGACCCAAGGAAAGTACATTGACTCGCTGCTAAAGAAGTTTAGCATGGAAGATTCCAAGAGAGGTCTCATGCCGATGAGCCATGGAATACATCTATCCAAGAAACAGGCCCCAAAGATACCTGAGGAAAGAGACCGGATGAGTAAGATTCCTTATGCTTCCGCAATAGGATCTATCATGTATGGTATGATATGTACTAGACCAGATGTCGCTCATGCACTTAGTGTGACGAGCAGATATCAGTCGAATCCAGGAGAAGAGCACTGGAAGGCTGTGAAAAACATTCTAAAGTACTTGAGAAAAACTAAGGATGTATTTCTTGTCTACGGTGGGTCTGAATTGAAACTAGAGGGCTATACAGACTCAAGTTTTCAAATGGACCAAGATGACAGTAAATCCGTTTCAGGGTATGTGTTTACCTTAAACGGTGGCGCGGTGAGTTGGAAGAGTTCCAAGCAGCAAACAGTTGCTGATTCAGTGACAGAGGCAGAGTACATAGCTGCAAGTGAAGCTGCAAAGGAAGCTGTTTGGATGAAGAAGTTCATAACTGAACTTGGAGTAGTTCCTAGCATTAGAGGAGCCGTACCTTTATTCTGTGACAACAATGGAGCTGTTGCACAGGCTAAGGAACCCAGGTCTCATCAGAAATCCAAACACGTGTTGCGGCGGTTTCATTTGATTAGAGAGATCATTGAAAGAGGAGATGTCACCCTGGAGCGTGTGGACTCTCAAGACAACATTGCAGATCCATTTACTAAAGTTTTAACTCAACAGCAGTTTGATCGTCACTTAGAGAAGATGGGTATTAGATACCATGGCGATTAACTTTAGTGCAAGTGGGAGATTGATAGTAGTATGCACACAAGCCAATCATATTTGATATGATGTAGCATATACTTTGTAATCTTATTCATTTATTAATAAAAGAATTTATTTTCTTAAAAGGCATTTTACATTATCTACATAGTGCTGTTATATTAAATGTGATAAACCCATAGTTTTGAGCAATGCTTTTAGAATCATGATGGTGATCATGCTAATGAGATCTAAATTCAAGATAGCTCAAAAACTAAAATTGTTCCTAATCGTTGGATTACTAAATAGGGGATTAGTGTATCCGGATAGATTAGTACATACGTTGCTTGCTCTTAGGAAGAGGATGATTGATCTCATAATCATTTGTGTGGAGACACTAAAGCAAGTATGTAGGTGCTTATTAGAAAATAAGTTCACTGAACGTGACTCGCTAAGGAATACCTAATGGAGTTTTACTCGCCTGTCAATAGAAATTCCTATAGTGATAGTTGTACAAGTGATCCTTGGACTTGAGATCATCATAGTATCTTGTGTATGATGAGTTATACTTTGACATGTCCCTTAAGACCATGTGGGTATATCAAAGGGTATGATTGGGTATAATTAGTTATACATGGAGATAGGTGAATGATCAACAAAGAATCTACCTCGTCTAGTAAAAGATGTGAATGTCCTATGTGATTCGATAAATGATAACTCAGTAGTCCTTGGCCAAGGCAGAATGAAATTAGAAAGGAGTTTCTAATTTGCATTAATTAGAGTTGTGCATTTGGGAATCAAAATACATATAATTAAATAAAATAAGACTTGACAGTAAATCCATGTCTTATATTTAATTGGGACATTGTATGGTAGAAGGATTGAATTGTACGGTAACTATTTACTCAAAGGTTCTTTTGTGATTAATGTTGAAATCTATATTATCTGGAAAGTCGTTGATCGCTAAGGGGGCTTACCCTTATTGTAGAATAAATGTTATTTATTTAAATGAATTAAATAGTTTAATTTGTTTATTTAAATAAGATTAGAATTGTTCTAATTGATTTATTCACAACCGGTTTAATATGGAGAACCTAAAGGGTCACACCGCAAAAGGAAAATATTTATTTAAGAAGTAAAATGGCATAATGGTAATAATAAGTTAAGTGTATTTAATTTAATCTATGGAGATAGAATAAATTAAATAGCTTAATATTTATTATTTAATATTTTGGAAATATTAAATATAAATTAATAAGAGGAGTCTTATTTGTTAGGTTTGTATATAGCGCGAACATGTAATCAAATTACATAAATAGTGCGGAAGCGCGATAAAATCAGATTTTAAATTTTTATACAAACCATCACCAAGATCAATCTATGTGCTCAATTAACGATATAAACGAAAGAGAAAGAGAATAAGAATTATACCCTCGTAGAACAAAGCTTCCTCGGGTACAAGTTCAACTCCTAGTCCTTCGTGTTCTCCTCAAATGCTACGGTGTGATTCCTTCCTTTGATCAACGTCAACCACCCAAGTGTTTGGCCTCTAGAGGTGATCCACCAAGGAAGAACAAGTATTCAAGAAGTTGGGTATTTGGAAAAACCCTAGTTTCTATCTCTATAGAAATTGCTCTCCACAATCTAATGCAAGAGTGTGTAACCCTAATCTATGATAAGACCCCTCTTATTTATAGATGTAGGAATAACCCTTCCCTAAACTATTTAGGATTTAGGGTTTGTATTATAATTAAACTCCTTTAATTAATAATGCTCCTAATCCAATTAGGAATCCATGGGAGAGTACTTCTATTAATTAATTCCCAATCCCTATTAGGAATTAAATAATAGTAATAGTAATAATAATAATAAGACTCCTCTTATTAATTTATATTTAATATTTCCAAAATATTAAATAATAAATATTAAGCTATTTAAATTATTCTATCTCCATAGATTAAATTAAATACACTTAACTTATTATTACCATTATACCATTTACTTCTTAAATAAATATTTTTCTTTTGCGGTGTGACCCTTTAGGTTCTCCATATTAAACCGGTTGTGAATAAATCAATTAGAACAATTCTAATCTTATTTAAATAAATAAATTAAACTATTTAATTCATTTAAATAAATAACATTTATTCTACAATAAGGGTAAGCCCCCTTAGCGATCAACGACTTTCCAGATAATATAGATTTCAACATTAATCACAAAAGAACCTTTGAGTAGATAGTTACCGTACAATTCAATCCTTCTACCATACAATGTCCCAATTAAATATAAGACATGGATTTACTGTCAAGTCTTATTTTATTTAATTATATGTATTTTCGATTCCCAAATGCATAACTCTAATTAATGCAAATTAGAAACTCCTTTCTAATTTCATTCTGCCTTGGCCAAGGACTACTGAGTTATCATTTATCGAATCACATAGGACATTCACATCTTTTACTAGACGAGGTAGATTCTTTGTTGATCATTCACCTATCTCCATGTATAACTAATTATACCCAATCATACCCTTTGATATACCCACAAGGTCTTAAGGGACATGTCAAAGTATAACTCATCATACACAAGATACTATGATGATCTCAAGTCCAAGGATCACTTGTACTACTATCACTAGAGGAATTCCTATTGACAGGCGAGTAAAACTCCATTAGGTATTCCTTAGCGAGTCACGTTCAGTGAACTTATTCTCTAATAAGCACATACATACTTGCTTTAGTGTCTCCACACAAATGATTATGAGATCAATCATCCTCTTCCTAAGAGCAAGCAACGTATGTACTAATCTATCCGGATTCACTAATCCCTAATTTAGTAATCCAACGATTAGGAACAATTTTAGTTTGTGAGCTATCTTGAATTTAGATCTCATTAGCATGATCACCATCATGATTCTAAAAGCATTGCTCAAAACTATGGGTTTATCACATTTAATATAACAGCACTATGTAGATAATATAAAATGCCTTTTAAGAAAATCAATTCCTTTATTAATAAATGAATAAGATTACAAAGTATATGCTACATCATATCAAATATGATTGGCTTGTGTGCATACTACTTTCAATCTCCCACTTGCACTAAAGTTAATCGCCATGGTATCTAATACCCATCTTCTCTAAGTGACGATCAAACTGCTGTTGTGTTAAAGCTTTAGTAAATGGATCTGCAATGTTGTCTTGAGAGTCCACACGCTCCAGGGTGACATCTCCTCTTTCAATGATCTCTCTAATCAAATGAAACCGCCGCAACACATGTTTGGATTTCTGATGAGACCTGGGTTCCTTAGCCTGCGCAACAGCTCCGTTGTTGTCACAAAATAAAGGTACTGCTCCTCTAATGCTAGGAACCACTCCAAGTTTAGTTATGAACTTCTTCATCCAAACAGCTTCCTTTGCAGCTTCACTTGTAGCTATGTACTCTGCCTCTGTCACCGAATCAGCAACTGTTTGCTGCTTGACACTCTTCCAACTCACTGCGCCACCGTTTAAGGTAAACACGTACCCTGAAACGGATTTACTGTCATCTTGGTCCGTTTGAAAACTTGAGTCTGTATAGCCCTCTAGTTTCAATTCAGACCCACCGTAGACAAGAAATACATCCTTAGTTCTTCGCAAGTACTTTAAGATGTTTTTCACTGCCTTCCAGTGCTCTTCTCCTGGATTCGACTGATATCTGCTGGTTACATTAAGTGCATGAGCGACATCTGGTCTAGTACATATCATACCGTACATAATAGATCCTATTGCGGAAGCATAAGGAATCTTACTCATACGGTCTCTCTCCTCAGGTGTCTTTGGGGCCTGTTTCTTGGAGAGATGTATTCCATGCCTCATCGGCATGAGACCTCTCTTGGAATCTTCCATGCTAAACTTCTTTAGCATCGAGTCAATGTACTTTCCTTGGGTCAAGCCCAGCATCCTTTTAGATCTATCTCTATAGATCTTTATCCCCAAAATATAGGATGCCTCACCCAAGTCCTTCATGGAGAAGTGTTTAGATAACCAAATTTTGATCGACTGTAGCATAGGAACATCATTCCCTATCAGTAATATATCATCAACATATAATACAAGGAATGATATAGCGCTCCCACTAACCTTTTTGTACACACATGGTTCATCCTCGTTCTTGATAAAATCAAACCTTTTGATTATCTCATCAAAACGGATGTTCCACCTTCGAGAAGCTTGCTTCAATCCATAAATGGATCGTTGTAGCTTACAGACTTGGTTTGTTCCAACCGTTGAAACAAAACCCTCTGGCTGTATCATATATACATTCTCCTCAAGCTCTCCATTGAGGAAGGTCGTTTTCACGTCCATTTGCCAGATCTCGTAGTCATAATAAGCTGCAATTGCAAGCAAAATCCGAATGGACTTGAGCATAGCTACTGGTGAAAAGGTTTCATCATAGTCAACTCCTTGTCTTTGTTTGAAACCTTTTGCAACCAGTCGGGCCTTATAGGTCTCTACCTTGCCATCTGCCCCAGTCTTTCTCTTAAAGATCCATTTACATCCAATAGGCTTAATGCCCTCAGGTGGTGAAACCAAAGTCCATACTTGGTTTTCATATATGGAGTCCATCTCGGATTTCATGGCTCCTAGCCATTTCTCTGAGTCTTCACTACTCATAGCCTCTTCGTAAGTCAATGGATCATCATCATCTATGATGAATCCATACCTCTCAGGTATCTTCGGTACTCTTCCATATTTACGAATAGGTAGTGGTACAGTAGGTTCTTCTACTTGGTCAGGTACCTGACTTTGATCCGTAGTATTTTGTGGTTCTTGAACTTCTTCAAGATATATCTTACTCCCACTGACCCCTTCGAGGATAAACTCCTTTTCCAAGAAGGCATCGTGTTTCTCTACAAACACCTTTTGATCAGTAGGATGATAGAAATAATACCCTGATGTTTCTTTAGGGTATCCCACGAATCTACATTTGTCGGATCTAGTCTTTAGCTTATCATGCTCAAACCTTTTGACATAAGCTGAACAACCCCAAGTCTTAACATGCTTAAGATTTGGTTTCCTCCCTGTCCATATCTCATATGGAGTCTTTGGGACGGATTTGGTAGGTACCTTGTTAAGTAGGTATGCAGCCGATTCTAGGGCATAACCCCAGAAGGATATTGGAAGGTCGGTAAAACTCATCATGGAACGAACCATGTCCAACAATGTTCGATTTCTCCTTTCAGATACACCATTCAACTGTGGCGTCCCTGGTGGAGTCCATTGTGAGATTATACCATTTTCTTTGAGACAATTGAGAAACTCACTGGTTAAGTATTCCCCTCCTCGATCCGATCGAAGAATTTTAATACTTTTACCAGTTTGTTTCTCTACTTCACTTATGAATTCTTTGAACTTTTCAAACGATTCTGATTTGTATTTCATTAAATACACATATCCAAATCTAGAATGATCATCAGTGAAAGTAATAAAATAAGAATACCCTCCTCGTGCATTCGTTGTCATAGGTCCACATACGTCTGTATGTACCAACGCTAACAACTCTGTAACTCTTTCTCCTTTTCCACTAAAAGGGGATTTAGTCATCTTACCCATAAGACAAGATTCACAAGTTGGATATGATTCATAATCAGATAGCTCTAAAAGCCCATCTTTATGCAACTTGGATAATCTTGTTTCATTGATATGACAGAGTCTACAGTGCCACATAAAGGTATAATTAACATCATCTCTTTTTCTTTTCTTAGTTTGTTCAATTTGAAGTATATTTTCATGCAAGTCAAGTATGTAAAGTCCATTCAGTAAATTGCCAACACCATATAAAACATTTTTATTATAAATAGAACAACTATTATTCTTTATTATAATATCAAAACCATCCATATCCAATACAGAAATTGAAATAATGTTTCTAATGAGTGTTGGAACATAATAACAGTTATTTAAACTAATGAACTTGCCCGAAGGCAATGCTAAACAATAAGTCCCTACAGCCAATGCAGCAACCTTTGCTCCATTCCCAACTCGTAGGACGACTTCATCCTTGTTCAGCTTCCTACTTCTGCTTAGTCCCTGCATATTATTACATATGTGAGAACTACAGCCGGTATCCAATACCCAAGTAGAATTTTGACTTTCAGAAAAATTAAATTCAATCATGAACAAACCTAGATCAGAAGTCGAAGCTTCTCCAAGCTTCTTTTGGCCCGCAAGATACTCCTTGCAGTTCCTCTTCCAATGTCCCGGCTTATTGCAATGGTAGCAAATTCCTTTGCTATCTGGATCAGTTTCTTATTATCCTTTTTCTTCGCCTTACCCATAGCCTTCTTGTTTTTCTTCTTCTCAGAAGATACCTTGGGCCTCTTCCTTTTCTTGGAAGAATCATCCACTAGTAAGACTTGGTTCTTGTTGGATGAGAAGTGACCTTCAGCAGTTTTCAGCATGTTAAGTAACTCAGGCAAGCTGACGTCCAACTTATTCATGTGAAAATTCACAACAAATTGTGAGAAGGTGTCCGGGAGTGACTGCAAGATCAAATCTTGACTTAACTCCCCATCCATCACGAACCCAAGCTGTCCAAGTTATTCAATCAGATTGATCATCTTAAGGACATGAGTCTCAACAGCAGTGCCCTCGGTCATATGAGATCGGAAGAGCTCCTTAGATATCTGATATCTAGCAGTCCTACTTTGCTCACCATACAACTCTTTGAGGTGTAGCAATATAGTAGGAGCATCCATAGTTTCATGCTGACGCTGAAGCTCGTTACTCATGGATGCGAGCATGATGCATTGAGCCAGGATTGCATCATCTTGCCACTTTCTAAAAGTAGCAATCTCTTCCTAGAGGCTGTTTCTGCAACACTTGCAGGGACTGGCGAATTTAGGACATAAGAAATCTTTTCAGCAGTGAGAACAATTCTCAGATTCCTTAACCAGTCCGTGTAATTTGGTCCGGTCAGTTTGTTAGCATCAAGTATGCTACGCAGTGATAGTGAGTTTGACATTTTTAAATTCTGCATGTGAAATAGACAACATTTTAGCATACATTCATTTAATTAATTACCAAAATAAATTAGGTCTTTATTTTAAATTGGTATCTCCCACTATTTTCATCAAACTATATTACCCTCATTATATAGTTCGGCAATTCTAATTAAAGATTTGCTAGTGAGATTAAGGATCCCATTTCAAATGTATATAGCCTTGTGGTGACACAACAAGCGATATATAAATAAATAGGTAGACAACTATTGTCAATTACATCACTATGTAACTCCTTTTATTTTGCCTCTTAGATTATTTTGATCAAGTGGTGACACATCCGAATCAAAATTATCCAAGTTAAGTCCAACCTAGCACTTCCATATATTCGAAAGAAAAACACTGTCCTTGTGGTGACACAACAAAACAGCATCGTTTAGTCTATTTATAAGCATCAAATGTGATAAAGCAACATCTTAAATATTTAATACTTGCCTTGTGGTGACACAACAAACTCATATTAAACATTTAATACTCTATTGCTTTACCATGCTAGAAGGCGACGTTCGATATTTCAAATATCTTTGAACGCTTAGGACTTAATATAATTTCTTTGAGGGGTTTATTATTATTAGTCTCATCTTGTTTAGCGCGCATGCACATATATATATAAAATACGCGTCATATTATTTTACATGCGAAGCATGTTGGATAATATATAATATATATATATAATAAGCATGCACATATAGAATACTATATTCTACCCGGATTGATTATGGACTTTTATTCTAGTTTGGTTCACTAGAGCCAGCAAGTGAACCAAAAGGTCAAACCTAGGGTGCAAGAATAAATTTAAATATAACTATTATATTTAAACCCGGGCTCCATTACAAACGGGTCTTCAAGCGCTCCTTGCTCCTTTATCTCCAATTCTTCAAAAATTAATTCTAACTAGTCCTATTACAAAAGCTATTTACAATAAATAGAAACCTTGATCAGCAGTCAAGGAGAAGTACATAGGAGGGAGATAGAATTTACATTAAGAAAAATTAGAGAAGACGAGGTACGCAGACCCCATTTATAAAAACTCATACATTCAAGCATCCACTAAAATAAATCCAATCACACATTGGTCAATCGTCCATAATCAATCCCTATTTATTATCATACATATCTCTATATGTATCAATAAATAACATTCATCCCATGAATAATAAATCCATTCCATATATGCATTGATATCAATTAATGGGCAAAAGTTTTGCTAATATTTAGTTTTGAAACAAAATAAACTCTTTTATTTTAATCAAAAACCAAATCCAAATTAAACTCCTTTAATTTTAGCAATCTGAAATCATATTCCAGATAAAATAAACTCTTTATTTTAAACTTATATCAATTAAATAAACCATTTATTTTAATTGAAGAAAAATAATATTTTTCAGATTCTGCTTACCGGCGCAGCTGCGCCCAGAATGAACTGGACAACGGCGCAGCTGCGCTGCTCCCCAAAAAAAAACGATTCTGGGTTTCGGCGCAGCTGCGCTCCAGAATGAACTGGAGGCGGCGCAGCTGCGCCGCAACGCTGATTCAGAAAAAATTTTATTCTGCCCAAAAATTCGATCCAATCGCATATCAAGCATATATGGAATTATCAAAATCGATAATTAGCACAAGATTAGGCTCTGATACAACTGTTAGGTTTGTATATAGCGCGAACATGTAATCAAATTACATAAATAGTGCGAAAGCGCGATAAAATCAGATTTTAAATTTTTATACAAACCATCACCAAGATCAATCTATGTGCTCAATTAACGATATAAACGAAAGAGAAAGAGAATAAGAATTATACCCTCGTAGAACAAAGCTTCCTCGGGTACAAGTTCAACTCCTAGTCCTTCGTGTTCTCCTCAAATGCTACGGTGTGATTCCTTCCTTTGATCAACGTCAGCCACCCAAGTGTTTGGCCTCTAAAGGTGATCCACCAAGGAAGAACAAGTATTCAAGAAGTTGGGTATTTGGCAAAACCCTAGTTTCTATCTCTATAGAAATTGCTCTCCACAATCTAATGCAAGAGTGTGTAACCCTAATCTATGATAAGACCCCTCTTATTTATAGATGTAGGAATAACCCTTCCCTAAACTATTTAGGATTTAGGGTTTGTATTATAATTAAACTCCTTTAATTAATAATGCTC
The DNA here is from genome assembly GCA_034770075.1 of Aralia elata. NCBI lineage: Eukaryota > Viridiplantae > Streptophyta > Magnoliopsida > Apiales > Araliaceae > Aralia > Aralia elata. The sequence goes on along the minus strand of JAVJAP010000197.1, from coordinate 154,409 downwards.
CTAATCCAATTAGGAATCCATGGGAGAGTACTTCTATTAATTAATTCCCAATCCCTATTAGGAATTAAATAATAGTAATAGTAATAATAATAATAAGACTCCTCTTATTAATTTATATTTAATATTTCCAAAATATTAAATAATAAATATTAAGCTATTTAAATTATTCTATCTCCATAGATTAAATTAAATACACTTAACTTATTATTACCATTATACCATTTACTTCTTAAATAAATATTTTTCTTTTGCGGTGTGACCCTTTAGGTTCTCCATATTAAACCGGTTGTGAATAAATCAATTAGAACAATTCTAATCTTATTTAAATAAATAAATTAAACTATTTAATTCATTTAAATAAATAACATTTATTCTACAATAAGGGTAAGCCCCCTTAGCGATCAACGACTTTCCAGATAATATAGATTTCAACATTAATCACAAAAGAACCTTTGAGTAGATAGTTACCGTACAATTCAATCCTTCTACCATACAATGTCCCAATTAAATATAAGACATGGATTTACTGTCAAGTCTTATTTTATTTAATTATATGTATTTCGATTCCCAAATGCATAACTCTAATTAATGCAAATTAGAAACTCCTTTCTAATTTCATTCTGCCTTGGCCAAGGACTACTGAGTTATCATTTATCGAATCACATAGGACATTCACATCTTTTACTAGACGAGGTAGATTCTTTGTTGATCATTCACCTATCTCCATGTATAACTAATTATACCCAATCACACCCTTTGATATACCCACAAGGTCTTAAGGGACATGTCAAAGTATAACTCATCATACACAAGATACTATGATGATCTCAAGTCCAAGGATCACTTGTACTACTATCACTAGAGGAATTCTTATTGACAGGCGAGTAAAACTCCATTAGGTATTCCTTAGCGAGTCACGTTCAGTGAACTTATTCTCTAATAAGCACCTACATACTTGCTTTAGTATCTCCACACAAATGATTATGAGATCAATCATCCTCTTCCTAAGAGCAAGCAACGTATGTACTAATCTATCCGGATTCACTAATCCCCAATTTAGTAATCCAACGATTAGGAACAATTTTAGTTTGTGAGCTATCTTGAATTTAGATCTCATTAGCATGATCACCATCATGATTCTAAAAGCATTGCTCAAAACTATGGGTTTATCACATTTAATATAACAGCACTATGTAGATAATATAAAATGCCTTTTAAGAAAATCAATTCCTTTATTAATAAATGAATAAGATTACAAAGTATATGCTACTTTATATCAAATATGATTGGCTTGTGTGCATACTACTTTCATTATTATTATTATTACTATTACTATTATTTAATTCCTAATAGGGATTGGGAATTAATTAATAGAAGTACTCTCCCATGAATTCCTAATTGGATTAGGAGCATTATTAATTAAAGGAGTTTAATTATAATACAAACCCTAATCCTAAATGGTTTAGGGAAGGGTTATTCCTACATCTATAAATAAGAGGGGTCTTATCATAGATTAAGGTTACACACTCTTGCATTAGATTGTGGAGAGCAATTTCTATAGAGATAGAAACTAGGGTTTTGCCAAATACCCAACTTCTTGAATACTTGTTCTTCCTTGGTGGATCACCTCTAGAGGCCAACCACTTGGGTGGCTAACGTTGATCAAAGGAAGGAATCACACCGTAGCATTCGAGGAGAACACGAAGGACTAGGAGTTGAACTTGTACCCGAGGAAGCTTTGTTCTACGAGGGTATAATTCTTATTCTCTTTATCTTTCGTTTATATCGTTAACTGAGCACATAGATTGATCTTGGTGATGGTTTGTATAAAATTTTAAAATCCGATTTTATCGCGCTTCCGCACTATTTATGTAATTTGATTGCATGTTCGCCTTGTATACAAACCTAACAGCGAGGACTTTTGTGAAGAACTTCTCGCCGGGGCGAGAATGTGGCTGATGGAAATTAAAAGACTTTTCAGCAATTGGTTATTTTGGAAAAGTTGAAGCTAACAAGGATTCTATCTACCACTCTAATGAGCAGGCTTATGAGGATATAAATAAGACATAACACATTGGAGAACAGAACGACAACAGAGATTGAATTTTCAGAGCTGAGCAAGGAGATTGAAGATCAAGTCAAGCATCGTGAGGAATTCAGATTGGAGGACTAGAGATTACATTGAGTTTTCTTTTAATCTTTTATCCCTGATTTGTAATTAATTGTGATGACTTATTTTAGAACTCTAGTTTTTATTGTCAGTATGAACTAAACCTTTTATTAAGGCTACAATTGAACCAGTTACATTTATGAATTAACTATCTATGTGATTTCAGTTATTCAATCAATTTGAGTTGTATATCTTATTCTATGCTTATTGATTAATTGTTTGGCCGACAATTAGCGGAATATCTTAGGTGAATTCGGGAGATGAATCTAAGGTTAGAACTGGATGAGATAGCATGTATCCTTAATTATTTGCATGTGCTGAATAATTAGGATTGTGAAGTAAATAGGGATATTTCTTTGCTGCATGTAACAGTTGGAAATTGAAGCTTAATGAATTTAATCCTTTGGTTTTGCATAGGAATATCGCAGAGTTAATTGGATTAGATAGATTTATTTGATCACTTGGGAAAGGGCTTATAAATACAATTGAATTTCTGTTAATAACTCCATTGAAGTGAATAATTAGAAGACGTAGATAGATTGGTTTATGACATATAATTGGGGATATTGTAGTCTTAATCTCCTTAAATCTGAATTTCAACCTTTGTGATAGTTGTCAGTGTTAGTGTTAATTTAATTAGTTTCAATCAGTATTCAAATTGCGATTGTTTAATAGAATAGCCATAATCTAAATTGACAGTTGGAGATATAAAACATAGTAATTCATGTGGGTTCGACACTCTACCTTATCACTTTATTACTTGTTGATCATGTATACTTGCACGTAATTGTTGATTGTGAAATCGGGCAAGAAGTTTTTGGCGCTGTTGCCGGGGATTATTTGTGTTTATAATTTTCAATATCATTTTAATTAAGTCTGTTCTAATTAAGCAAACTTATTTTTCTTTTGTTTCTTGTTTCAGGTATCTTTTGATTCGTTTATGCAAACGCGATCAAAACAACCGGAACTCGTGCAGTGTGAGGATCATCTTGAGAACAAGCTACGTCAGTTGAGAAAATTATGCTGGGAGACAATTGAGAAAGAGAAAATGGCTAACGAAGAACAGAAATCATTGAGGGACTATGTTATGCCTAAGATATACGAGATCAAATCAAGCACCACGAGACCAGCTATCACCGCTAATTCCTTTGAGATCAAGCCGAGAACAATTCATATGATTCAGAATGCGGTACAGTTTGGGGGATTAGCTAATGATGATCCGAATGAACACCTGGTTAGCTTTCTTGAGATTTGCGATACATTTAAATATCCCAATGTGACAGATGATGCAGTAAGATTAGGTCTGTTTTCGTTCACACTAAGAGATAAAGCAAAGAGTTGGTTGCACTCACTTCCGCCAGGGTCCATCACAACTTGGGATGATCTAGCTCAGAAATTCCTAGCGAAATTCTTTCCGCCAGCTAAGTCGGCTAAGTTGAGAAACGAGATTTCTACATTTGGGCAACAACATGGAGAGTCACTATACGAGGCTTGGGAAAGGTTCAAGGAGTTATTGAGAAAATGTTCACATCATGGGCTACCCAAGTGGCTACAAGTTCAGACATTCTACAACGGGTTGAATAGTGACACTCGAACAAGCATTGATGCAGCTGCGGGGGGAGCACTTATGGATAAAAGTTTTGAGGAAGCTTTCACTTTATTAGAGACTATAGCTGCAAATAACTATCAATCGCCGACTTCCAAAATGAATCAACAAAAGGTAGCTGGAGTATTGGAAGTAGATACGGTCACGACACTAACAGCTCAGATGGCAGCCATGTCTAAGAAGATTGAAGCTTTGGCAGAATCGAAAGTCCAACGAGTAGGCTATGTATGTGAGCTATGTGCAGGTGCACATCCGACGGAGTATTGTGCCATTAATCTGGAATCAGTACAGTTATTGGGGAGCAATAACAGACCGCAACAACTATATCAGAATGTTTATAATTCGGGGTGAAAGAATCATCCGGGTTTCTCTTGGAGCAATAACACTCTGACTCAAAATCCAGCTCCAAGACCACAGAATCCCCTAGGTTTTCAGAACCAAGCTCCACAACATGCAGAAAGAAAACCGAGTTTAGAAGAATCGTTGGCAAGATTCATCACAGCGTCTAAGAAAAGAATGAATGATCAAGATAAGCTGTTAACTCAGGTAGATTTGAATGTGAAAAGCCAAGCAGTGTCAATTAGGAACTTGGAAAATCAGCTGGGACAGTTGGCTCACGTCTTGAACAATCGACCACAAGGAGCACTTCCAAGCGATACAGAGGTTAACCCAAGAATGGATGGAAAAGAACATTGCAAGGCTGTCACCATAAGGAGTGGAAAAGAAATTCCTGATACAGTAAAAGGGAATTCTAAACCAGAAACAGTTGTGGAGAATGAAGATGAGGTAACCCCGATGAAAAGTAAGGCGAACGAATAAGAAAAGGTGAAGGATTCAGGGTCGGAGGCAAAGTCAAAAGAACTCAAGCCGGATAGTGTAGTGCCTCCCGTACCATTCCCTCAAAGATTGCAGAAAGCTAAGTTAGATAAGCAATTTTACAGATTCTTAGATGTTTTTAAGAAACTGCACATTAACATACCATTTGCAGAAGCCCTAGAACAAATGCCCAGTTATGCAAAATTCATGAAGGAGGTTTTGGCAAAGAAGAGAAAATTGGGTGAATTCGAGACGGTGGCATTAACCGAGGAATGCAGTGCAATTTTGCAGAATAAATTGCCAACCAAACTAAAGGATCCAGGAAGCTTCAATATTCCATGTGTAATTGGTAACCAGTTCTCTGGAAGGGCATTGTGTGACTTAGGAGCTAGCATCAATTTAATGCCGTTATCAGTTTACACTCAGCTTGGGCTAAAGGCACCAAAACCGACAAACATCAACTTGCAGTTGGCAGACAGGTCAGTGACATATCCGCGGGGTATTGTGGAAGATATTTTGGTTAAGGTTGATAAATTCATCTTCCCGGCTAACTTCATCATCTTGGATTACGAAGAGGATAAAGAAATCCCTATCATATTAGGTTGTCCATTCTTAGCAACAGGGAGAACGTTGATAGATGTACAAAAAGGTGAATTGACAATGAGAGTTCAAGATCAGGAAGTCACCTTCAACGTGTTTAAATCAATGAAATTCCCTAAGGAAGGCGAGGAATGCTTACGGATAGACCTGCTAGACGAAATCGTGAATGAACAAACCAATGCAAAGTATTGTGAAGATCCATTAGAAGCTGCCCTGGTTGGGATAGACATTTTTGATGATTTTGATGAGTGGGATTATGTCAAGGTTTTAGACGGGCTACCTATTTCTCAAAAATTCAGCAGGCAATTTGATACACTTGACCGACCAAAAGAAGGAGAAAAGAGGTCCAAACCGTCAGTGGAAGAACCACCTATGCTTGAACTCAAACCCCTTCTATCTCACCTAATGTATGCTTACTTGGGAGACTCTGACACGCTATCAGTAATAGTTTCTGCTCATTTGAATGAATCTCAAGAAGAAAAACTGTTAAGGGTTTTGCGTGAGTATAAAACAGCAATTGGGTGGACAATAGCAGATATCAAGGGAATCAGTCCGTCGTTTTGCATGCACAAAATTCTGCTTGAACAAGGAGCAAAACCGGTTATTGAGCAACAAAGAAGATTGAATCCGATCATGAAGGACGTAGTGAAGAAGGAAATCATCAAGTGGTTAGATTCCGGTATTATCTATCCGATTTCAGACAGTTCTTGGGTAAGTCCTGTACAGTGTGTGCCTAAAAAGGGGGGAATGACAGTGGTTGAGAATGAAAACAATGAACTCATTCCTATAAGAACAGTAACAGGTTGGCGAGTGTGTATGGATTACCGCAAGTTGAACAAAGCGACACACAAGGTTCATTTTCCACTGCCATTTATTGATCAGATGTTGGATAGGTTGTCCGATCATTAGTTTTATTGCCTTCTTGACGGATACTCAGGATATAACCAGATAGTCATAGCTCCGGAGGACCAAGAGAAAATGACTTTTACATGCCCTTATGGAACGTTTGCATTCCGGAGAATGTCTTTCGGGTTATGTAATGCACCAACTACATTTCAGCAATGCATGATGGCTATCTTCTCGGATATGGTTGAGCAGAATTTGGAGGTATTCATGGATGATTTTTCTGTATTCGGTGATAGTTTTGATTTGTTTCTGGGGCACAAAGTGTCCGAAGCAGACTTAGAGGTGGATAGAGCAAAGATCGAAACCATTGAAAAGCTACCTCCACCGACATCTGTAAGAGGCATTAGAAGTTTTCTCGGACAGACAGGATTCTACCGTCGATTCATCAAGGACTTCTCAAAATTTTTAAAACCATTGTGTTCACTCCTTGAGAAAGATGTTCCCTTTAAGATGGATCAATCTTGCATCGAAGCCTTTGAAGTGCTGAAAAAGAAGTTAGTCACAGCCCCGATCATAGTTGTAATATTCCGAACCCTAATAAGATTTATAAATATAAACTATGTGTTTAATAAATGAAATTTCTTGTTCTGACTTGGTATTATGTGATTTCGTATTTTATTAAACAATTAGGTCAAATAAAATTTTTTTTTCGCCAAGTAGCTGTGTCGTGCTTAATCGGACAAAATGATTTGTCGTGCTTCCGGCGAATTCACCGAGAAGCGTTTCGGTAAATTATTTTTGTAAGCTGCTGTGTCGTACTTAGAATTGACGAAGTGCTTTGTCGTGCTTCGACATTAATATAATATTATATTAAATGATAAAATTTTAAGATAAGTTAAATAGGGTTTAAAATGTTAAACGGAAATAGAAACCCTAAATTTCAAAACCCTAATTGATAAAATTATCCGGATTATTTAATCGAAACCCTAATTATTGTATAAGAATTTTAATTGATATACTTAGATTTTAAATAATGAAACATGATATTAATTATGAATTATTGAGGTTAAATTAAACCCTAAACGAAAGATTAAAACCCTAATTATAGGATTGAAAACCCTAAACCCTAATTCGGAACCCTAAAACCCTAAATTGGTTCAATAACCCTAATTTATGAAATGTAAAACCTTAATTATGATATATAACATTAATTAAGGTATTACTAAACTTAAATTAACATCCTAATCATGATTAACAAAAATCTAGATTTAATTAGTAAATAAATAAATCAAAAATCAAATTTTTAAACCAATCAAGTGAAGATAGGAACACAAAATCAGATATTTATAAATATCTAGCTTAAGTAGGTGAATAATATCTGATTCCAAGCAGCACAAGTAACTAGGTTAGATATTTTTAGGGCAAAAATGGAAATTAAAGTCTAGGAAACCCTAATCTAAGTTGCTATAAATAGAAAGTGGTTCTGATAATTTAACCTACGAAATTTCAAAGTTTATACACTTATATTACCAGCCTAAACAAGCCCTAGCAACCACAAGTTCAGAATCAGAAGTCAGAAATCAAACTTTAAAGAAAAAGGTGCACAAAACCCTAATTTATGTTTGATCTTCAAGCCTCCAATAATTTTATGTTTTAGATGTTTAGGATTATGTGTAAACATGTTATTTGATGATCTGGGTTGGTTAAATAAGGATCCATAACATTTAAAAGATCGAATTTGGTGAAAAACCCAACTGTTCTTGGCAGCCAAGAACAGTCTGACAAGGCTTTTTGTCAGAGATTCTGATCCGCTTAAATTGGTCGTTTGATCTGTTTTAAAGTTTGTATATGTATTATACCATGTTAACTATAATATCCAATTGGTAGAATAGTAAACAAATGTCTAGGATGAAAGATATAAACGGTCAAAACCCGTTGACCGACCACGGGTGGCTGAATTCTGGGCAGCCCAGAAAATTCTAAGTGTTCTAGACAGCCGTCTGACAAGATTTGACCGGCTTCAATCTTGCTTATATGATGTTTGTAAATGTTATTTCTTGGATTGAACATGTTCTATGCCATGTAGACTCCAACCTAGAATCATTAGATCACATAATCAGTAACTATCATGAAAGTTATTAACGGTCAAACATGGTTGACCGACCATGACCAAAGAGTTTCTGGGTTACCCAGAAACTCAAGAACAGCCTCAACAAGCTAGTTTGACCACGATTTATCTAGCATCAATTGATGTTGTATGATCTAGGTTAATACATGTCGTTATACTCTGCCATGTTGGATACAACAACAAACAAAAATCAAACACAAACAATCAACCATCGGGATTTAATTTGAGGTCAAAGGTCCCTGTTCGACCATGACCAAGTGTTCTTCATGAAGAACACCTTTAGCGACAAAATTCATACTTAAACCCAGAAAACTAAATCCTTATGCAGACCGTCGCTAAAGCCTTTTAGCGACGGATTTTTAATAAAAATAAAATAAAAATTAATTAAATAAATTATAAAATAATAAATAAATATTAAATAATTATTAATAATTAATAAATAAATCCGAAAATTCATTTTTAATTATAAAAAAATTATTTTTAATATTTTTATATATTCTGAAATATTATTTAATTTAATTAAATATTAAATAATAATTATGATAAATCATTTAATAATTGTTTTAAATTATTTAAAAATGGTATTAAATTAGTAAATAATTATATTAATTATTTAAAAATGATATTAAGGTAAATAAAATTATTATATATAATAATTAAATAAAATATTAAATATTTAAATATTATTAATGATAAATAAATCATTTAAATAATATATTAAGTATTTAAAAATTATTTTAAATGATAATTAAATCATTTAAATATCAAATTAAGTTTTGAAAATTATTATAAATAATAAATAAATTATTTTAATGATAAAATAAAATCTAGAGATATTATTAATGATAAAATAAATCATTTAAATAATATTCTATCTTTCTAAAAATATTATAAATGATAAATAAATCATTTAAATAATATTTTAAATATCTAAAAATATTCTAAATGATAAATAAATTAATTTAAATAACATATTAAATGTTTTAAAATTATTCTAAATGATAATTAAATCATTTAAAATATTCCTAAGCTTGTAAAATTATTTAAAAATACTTCCAAGCTTCTAAAAATTATTTAAAAATAATACCAAGCTTCTAAAAATGTTAGAAATAATAATTAAATTATTTAGATTAATAATTCGACTTCCAAATGAAGTTTTATCGAACAATCTATGTGTTTAGCCATTAAGGATGCGACCGAGATACCGAATCAACGTCGAACCTTAATGAAACTTGTTTAGTTTAGCGTGGTACATGTTTATATACGTGCTAACGCTTATTATTGGTATACGTAGACTACGTGCGTTGACCGATTGTACTAAAATTATAGTGAGCTACGCTAAGGCAAGTGTCCTAACCTTTCTCAATTTATATTAAGCAAGTATTATACATCTTGCTATCAATTATTGTGAAGTTATTGCTTCTTGTTCAGCATAACTTAAGAAATGAATTATTATTCATATATTGCTTGTTCGAGCTTAAATTGTTGTGTCAAGCCAAATTGTTTGGTACGACATCTGATACTGAGAAATGGAACACCTTGATGTAAGGTGAACCCGAAATTTTCCCTTAAAATAAGGTGACAAAATTCCCTTAATATAAGGTGACGAACAGTTGATAATATATCAACATAAATTGCTAGGATGATATGCATACTCCTAGGATATTGGTGAGGCTGATCACCTACCAGATATCCAAAACTCAAATGGTTCTAAGTCATTAAAGACTGATAGAACTAAATGAAATATATGGTTCATGTACAGAACCCTCAGTATACATCATTGACATCTTTCAAATCAAACACATGGTGTTTACATATTTAAATGAACTTGCTGAGCATTTGTAGCTCATTCTTGCGCATATCTTCTTTTGCAGCTATAAATGATATCCCTGGCACGTTTGGGACTAACAAGGGGAAAAACCATGCTTATTAGCTTTAATGTTTATTGTTGTATACTTTAAGTCTTTTTAAAGACTTGCTATTGTAATAACTTAGTATAACGAATGATGTAACCGAACAAAATGTTATGTAATATATTATGATCCTTTATGTTATAGAATGCGTTATACTCTGATCTTTAAATTCTTTAGAATAGTTGTACTAAGTTAAATACAGTGTCTATACGAACTATACATCTGAATGAGGGTATTTAAATGATGTTGAGAGTCCTATAAGCTCTGGGGTTACACTTAATGAGCGCCGGTAAGGTGCCATCTTTACCGGAATGCGCCCCTCAGTTCTATGGATAATCTTATCATTAATACTGTGAATGTCAGATAGATAGGGAATATTGATATGAAAGAGATATCCACAAGATATGAATCTGTACATCCAAGTGAGGGTATCCAAACACGGATAACGTTCTGACGAGAATTATTATCTGTTATGGGATACTGTGAACCTTGGATAGATAGAAGTCATATTTTCTTGAATATTTATAGTTGTATAGTTCCACGTGAGCACCAGATCTGCTACAGGGGAGTGTAGAGATTTGGGGGTGTCACAGGATGGTATCAGAGATGTAGATTATAGCTCTAAGGTAGTTGGGAAATACCTTAGGATATAATCTTTGAGTCCGTAAAATACTTAATACACATAAGATAACCTTAAAAGCCTTATATTTTGTGTAAACTTGCTTCATCATAATGCTAAACAAGTAAAATTCTTTTGTAGGATGGCAGATCCAGATTGGGAAGATAGTTCAAGGGAGATAGGTTCACAGGTGATAGAGCTTGAGCAGGACAATGGTCCTGAAGGACAAGAAGTTCAAAATAACTTGGAATTCCATGACGCCGAAGCGACAGAACCTAATGAGGACGCTACAGAGGTTCAGATTATAGACGAAGGAGAAGATGAGGAAGAACCAATAATATGGAGGGATATATCAGAAGTTCAAAATCAATCTGTAGAAGAATTAGAAGAAGGAAACCCAGAGGAGGAAAACCTACTAGAACAAGCCCAGATAGAAATACATACCTTGAACAATAGGGTATCATATGTGGAAGAAAGGTTGGAGAATGAAGGACGATTGAATATCCGACTTCAGGCACTGTTGTTAAGAAAGGAAAGAGAAAGATATCAAATCCAAGCAAGGCTTGATATGACTAATAAAGAATTTCGTGAAACACTTGTGGATCTGGATAAGCGAGTAGCGGATTATCCCGTAGAGAATGGAAAGACTGGATACGACATCAATAGGTGGGTGGTATCCAGTATGTTGTGTGATGAATATCGTAAGATTAAGCTTTAGATAAATCTGGTCACCAAAGTGTGTATGTAAATAGTAGTATCTAAACTACTTTACCCAAGTTTTGCGAAACTGGTTTGGAATGCTAGTAGTACTTATATAAACTACTAGCCGAATATGTAAACCTTCTGTATGAATATACAAATTATGTTTGAACATTATGTGCATTCCATACTTGTAATTATACTAGTTTTCTTACTTATATAACTTAACGTCGCTTGAAAGAAGACCATAGACATTAGTAGAGGCAGAAAATAGAGAAGTAAACCCAACAGTTAATAAATTTAGATATGCCTTGTAAACGTAAAAATTGCAAATAAAGAGATAATTCCCGGTAAAACCATATAGAAATTATAATATAGAAATTAAGAGACATAAGTTTCTTATGAACCTCATTCCTATACAGCTAGGGGAATTCGATATAATCTTAGGCAGGGATTGGTTGGTTAATCATAATACAATGATTGACTACCATCGAAAGCATGTAAACCTATTGACTGTGTCGAAGTCAAAGGTAGCGTTCAACGGTGGTTGTTCACCTAAACGATCTCGATGTTTGACAGTAATGCAGGCAGAGAGATTGCTTAGGAAGGGTTGTACAGGCTATTTGGCATATATAGTAGATACTCGAAAAGAAGGAGTAAAACTAGAACAAATACCTGAGATAGAGAATTTCCGGATGTATTTCCAGATGACTTACCCGGTTTACCTCCGGACAGGGAGATCGAATTTGTTATTGATCTAGCGCCGGGTACGGCACCAGTTTCCAAGGCACCGTACAGAATGGCACCTGTAGAGTTGAAGGAGTTACTTGTGTAGCTACAAGAACTCTTAGACAAAAAGTACATACAACCAAGTGTTTCACCTTGGGGAGCACCGATGTTGTTTGTAAAGAAGAAGGATGGAACATTAAGGTTGTGTATTGATTATAGAGAATTAAAGAAGTTAATAATAAAGAACAAATATCCTTTACCACGAATTGATGATTTGTTTGACCAGTTGAAAGGGGCCGAATACTTTTCGAAGATCGACCTACGATCGGGTTATCATCAATTAAAGGTAAGAAAAGAAGATGTGCCGAAGACAGCGTTTAGGACACGCTTACGGACATTATGAGTTTCTTGTGATGTCTTTTGGATTAACAAATGCGCCGGCAGCATTCATGGACTTGATGAACCGAGTGTTTAAACCATGCTTGGACAAATTTGTCGTAGTGTTCATCGATGATATTTTAGTATACTCGAGAACAAAAGAGGAGCATGCTGAACACTTAAGAAGCGTATTGGAGATATTACGCAAGGAACAACTTTATGCAAAGTTTTCCAAATGTGAATTCTGGTTGGAACGAGTCCAATTCTTAGGTCATGTAATTGATAAGAATGGAATAGTGGTAGATCCATCCAAGATAGAAGCGGTTTGTGAATTGGGAACAACCAACAACTCCAACAGAAGTAAGAAGTTTTCTCTGTTTAGCAGGGTATTATCGGCGTTTTATACAATATTTTTCAAAGATAGCGACCCCCCCCGCTAACCAATTTGACTCGAAAGACGGTAAAAGTACGTCTGGATAGACAAATCTGAAGAAAGCTTCCAAGAGTTGAAGAAGCGATTAAGTATGGCACCAGTGTTATCTTTACCAGATGATACAGGAGGCCTCGTTGTTTATAGTGATGCATCACACAAGGGATTAGGGTGTGTGTTAATGCAACATGGGAAGGTGATTGCATATGCATCAAGACAACTCAAAGATTATGAGAAGAGGTATCCTACGCATGATCTTGAGTTAGCCGCCGTAGTATTCGCCTTGAAAATTTGGAGGCATTACTTGTACGGGGAGAAGTGTGAGATATACACAGATCACAAGAGTCTGAAATATATTTTCACTCAGAAGGAGTTAAACATGAGGCAAAAGAGATGGCTAGAGTTGATAGAGGATTTTGACTGTGAGATCTAATAGGGAAAGCCAACGTCGTAGCAGACACGTTAAGTCGGAAGAACCAAGAGAAGTTAAATGTGATAACTAATAACGGGGTACTGATAAAAGAGTTTAATAAACTTGAGATCGAAATAATAATTCCAGTTAACTCTACACATAAGTTAGTCGTCATAGAGAATAGTTTGACTTTATTAGATAGAGTCAAAGAACTACAAGAGGTAGATGAAGAGTGTCAGAAGTATAAGACCGAAATAACTTATAAAAAGAATAACAAATTCAGAATAGAAAAGGAAGAGACTCTGAGGTACGTGAATAGAATTCAGGTACCCTCAATACAAGAATTAAAAAGATGAAATATTGAATGAAGTCCATAGTTTTAAGTTCGTCGTACATCCAGGTAGTATAAAAATGTACAAGGATTTAATTCCACATTTTTGGTGGTCTAACATGAAAAGAGTGATAGCGGAGTAGGTAAGTAAATGTTTAACGTGTTAAGGGGTTAAAGCTGAACATCAGAAACCAAGTGGATTATTACAACCCTTAGAAATTCCTGAGTGGAAATGGGAGCATATTATCATGGACTTCGTAGTAGGTCTTCCAAATACACCGAAAGGTCATAATGCCATTTGGGAAATTGTAGACCGTCTTACCAAGTTAGCTCATTTTCTTAATCATCAAAATCAACTCCAGTCTAGACCAGTTAGCCGAACTGTACATCAATGAAATTATTTCTAGACATGGAGTCCTTGTTTATATAGTATCGGACCAAAATCCCTAATTTACTCCGAACTTTTAGACAAGTTTTCAGAAACACTTAGGAACCTAGTTGAGGTTAAGCACAATTTATCACTACAAACAAACGGTCAGAGTGAGAGAACGATTTAAACACTAAAGGACATGTTGCAAACTCGCAACATGGATTTCAAGGAAAGTTGGCAAGATCAATTACCTTTAGTAGTATTTGCCTATAACAATAGTTACCATGCCAGCATAGGAATGCCACCTTTTGAAGCCTTGTATGGAAGAAAATGTAGGACACCTTTATGTTGGGACGAGGTTGAGGAAACGGCAAATGCTAGGAACCGAAATAGTGCAACAAACCACAAAGGTAGTTCGAATTATACGGGGAAGATTACAAGCATCACAGGATCGGGAAAAGAAATATGCTGATCAACACAGGAAGTTACAAGATTTTGAAGTCGGTAGTCACGTGTTCTTAAAAGTATCTCCGTGGAAGGGAAAAATACGTTTCGGCAAGAAGGGCAAATTGAGTCCGAGATTTATTGGGCCATTTCAAATATTGAGGAGAATAGGTGAGGTAGCCTATGAGGTAGCCCTACCTCCTGAACTAGAACATATTCATAACGTGTTTCATGTGTCCGTGTTACGACCGTACAAACCTGATTATAAACACGTTATCAATTATGAGCCCATTCAAATCGAGAGGGATTTATCGTATAAGGAAGTTCCTATTAAAATTGTGGATAGGAAAGAACAAAATTTGCGAAATAAAAAGATACCTTCGGTTAAGGTTATCTGGAGAAATCAGAATATCGAGGAAGCTACGTGGGAGCTCGAGAGTAAAATGCGAGATAACTAACCACATTTATTTTCATAGACTGCACTGTAAATTTCGAGGACGAAATTCTTATTAGTGGGGGTGAATGTAATATTCCGAACCCTAATAAGATTTATAAATATAAACTATGTGTTTAATAAATGAAATTTCTTGTTCTGACTTGGTATTATGTGATTTCGTATTTTATTAAACAATTAGGTCAAATAAAATTTTTTTTTCGCCAAGTAGCTGTGTCGTGCTTAATCGGACAAAATGATTTGTCGTGCTTCCGGCGAATTCACCGAGAAGCGTTTCGGTAAATTATTTTTGTAAGCTGCTGTGTCGTACTTAGAATTGACGAAGTGCTTTGTCGTGCTTCGACATTAATATAATATTATATTAAATGATTAAAATTTTAAGATAAGTTAAATAGGGTTTAAAATGTTAAACGGAAATAGAAACCCTAAATTTCAAAACCCTAATTGATAAAATTATCCGGATTATTTAATCGAAACCCTAATTATTGTATAAGAATTTTAATTGATATACTTAGATTTTAAATAATGAAACATGATATTAATTATGAATTATTGAGGTTAAATTAAACCCTAAACGAAAGATTAAAACCCTAATTATAGGATTGAAAACCCTAAACCCTAATTCGGAACCCTAAAACCCTAAATTGGTTCAATAACCCTAATTTATGAAATGTAAAACCTTAATTATGATATATAACATTAATTAAGGTATTACTAAACTTAAATTAACATCCTAATCATGATTAACAAAAATCTAGATTTAATTAGTAAATAAATAAATCAAAAATCAAATTTTAAACCAATCAAGTGAAGATAGGAACACAAAATCAGATATTTATAAATATCTAGCTTAAGTAGGTGAATAATATCTGATTCCAAGCAGCACAAGTAACTAGGTTAGATATTTTTAGGGCAAAAATGGAAATTAAAGTCTAGGAAACCCTAATCTAAGTTGCTATAAATAGAAAGTGGTTCTGATAATTTAACCTACGAAATTTCAAAGTTTATACACTTATATTACCAGCCTAAACAAGCCCTAGCAACCACAAGTTCAGAATCAGAAGCCAGAAATCAAACTTTAAAGAAAAAGGTGCACAAAACCCTAATTTATGTTTGATCTTCAAGCCTCCAATAATTTTATGTTTTAGATGTTTAGGATTATGTGTAAACATGTTATTTGATGATCTGGGTTGGTTAAATAAGGATCCATAACATTTAAAAGATCGAATTTGGTGAAAAACCCAACTGTTCTTGGCAGCCAAGAACAGTCTGACAAGGCTTTTTGTCAGAGATTCTGATCCGCTTAAATTGGTCGTTTGATCTGTTTTAAAGTTTGTATATGTATTATACCATGTTAACTATAATATCCAATTGGTAGAATAGTAAACAAATGTCTAGGATGAAAGATATAAACGGTCAAAACCCGTTGACCGACCACGGGTGGCTGAATTCTGGGCAGCCCAGAAAATTCTAAGTGTTCTAGACAGTCGTTTGACAAGATTTGACCGGCTTCAATCTTGCTTATATGATGTTTGTAAATGTTGTTTCTTGGATTGAACATGTTCTATGCCATGTAGACTCCAACCTAGAATCATTAGATCACATAATCAGTAACTATCATGAAAGTTATTAACGGTCAAACATGGTTGACCGACCATGACCAAAGAGTTTCTGGGTTACCCAGAAACTCAAGAACAGCCTCAACAAGCTAGTTTGACCACGATTTATCTAGCATCAATTGATGTTGTATGTTATAGGTTTATAATTGTCGTTTTACTCTGACATGTTGGATACAACAAAAAAAAAAAATCAAACACAAACAATCAACCATCGGGATTTAATTTGAGGTCAAAGGTCCCTGTTCGACCATGACCAAGTGTTCTTCATGAAGAACACCTTTAGCGACAAAATTCATACTTAAACCCAGAAAACTAAATCCTTATGCAGACCGTCGCTAAAGCCTTTTAGCGACGGATTTTTAATAAAAATAAAATAAAAATTAATTAAATAAATTATAAAATAATAAATAAATATTAAATAATTATTAATAATTAATAAATAAATCCGAAAATTCATTTTTAATTATAAAAAAATTATTTTTAATATTTTTATATATTCTGAAATATTATTTAATTTAATTAAATATTAAATAATAATTATGATAAATCATTTAATAATTTGTTTTAATTATTTAAAAATGGTATTAAATTAGTAAATAATTATATTAATTATTTAAAAATGATATTAAGGTAAATAAAATTATTATATATAATAATTAAATAAAATATTAAATATTTAAATATTATTAATGATAAATAAATCATTTAAATAATATATTAAGTATTTAAAAATTATTTTAAATGATAATTAAATCATTTAAATATCAAATTAAGTTTTGAAAATTATTATAAATAATAAATAAATTATTTTAATGATAAAATAAAATCTAGAGATATTATTAATGATAAAATAAATCATTTAAATAATATTCTATCTTTCTAAAAATATTATAAATGATAAATAAATCATTTAAATAATATTTTAAATATCTAAAAATATTCTAAATGATAAATAAATTAATTTAAATAACATATTAAATGTTTTAAAATTATTCTAAATGATAATTAAATCATTTAAAAATATTCCTAAGCTTGTAAAATTATTTAAAAATACTTCCAAGCTTCTAAAAATTATTTAAAAATAATACCAAGCTTCTAAAAATGTTAGAAATAATAATTAAATTATTTAGATTAATAATTCGACTTCCAAATGAAGTTTTATCGAACAATCTATGTGTTTAGCCATTAAGGATGCGACCGAGATACCGAATCAACGTCGAACCTTAATGAAACTTGTTTAGTTTAGCGTGGTACATGTTTATATACGTGCTAACGCTTATTATTGGTATACGTAGACTACGTGCGTTGACCGATTGTACTAAAATTATAGTGAGCTACGCTAAGGCAAGTGTCCTAACCTTTCTCAATTTATATTAAGCAAGTATTATACATCTTGCTATCAATTATTGTGAAGTTATTGCTTCTTGTTCAGCATAACTTAAGAAATGAATTATTATTCATATATTGCTTGTTCGAGCTTAAATTGTTGTGTCAAGCCAAATTGTTTGGTACGACATCTGATACTGAGAAATGGAACACCTTGATGTAAGGTGAACCCGAAATTTTCCCTTAAAATAAGGTGACGAAATTCCCTTAATATAAGGTGACGAACAGTTGATAATATATCAACATAAATTGCTAGGATGATATGCATACTCCTAGGATATTGGTGAGGCTGATCACCTACCAGATATCCAAAACTCAAATGGTTCTAAGTCATTAAAGACTGATAGAACTAAATAAAATATATGGTTCATGTACAGAACCCTCAGTATACATCATTGACATCTTTCAAATCAAACACATGGTGTTTACATATTTAAATGAACTTGCTGAGCATTTGTAGCTCATTCTTGCGCATATCTTCTTTTGCAGCTATAAATGATATCCCTGGCACGTCTGGGACTAACAAGGGGAAAAACCATGCTTATTAGCTTTAATGTTTATTGTTGTATACTTTAAGTCTTTTTAAAGACTTGCTATTGTAATAACTTAGTATAACGAATGATGTAACCGAACAAAATGTTATGTAATATATTATGATCCTTTATGTTATAGAATGCGTTATACTCTGATCTTTAAATTCTTTAGAATAGTTGTACTAAGTTAAATACAGTGTCTATACGAACTATACATCTGAATGAGGGTATTTAAATGATGTTGAGAGTCCTATAAGCTCTGGGGTTACACTTAATGAGCGCCGGTAAGGTGCCATCTTTACCGGAATGCGCCCCTCAGTTCTATGGATAATCTTATCATTAATACTGTGAATGTCAAATAGACAGGGAATATTGATATGAAAGAGATATCCACAAGATATGAATCTGTACATCCAAGTGAGGGTATCCAAACACGGATAACGTTCTGACGAGAATTATTATCTGTTATGGGATACTGTGAACCTTGGATAGATAGAAGTCATATTTTATTGAATATTTATAGTTGTATAGTTCCACGTGAGCACCAGATCTGCTACAGGGGAGTGTAGAGATTTGGGGGTGTCACAATAGTTGCTCCCGATTGGACTTTACCTTTTGAGTTAATTTGTGACGCAAGTGATTATACAGTGGGAGTTGTGTTGGTTCAGCGAAGAGATAAGATTTTTCACACCATTTATTACTCAAGTAAGACATTCACTGATGCACAATTGAATTACACCACTACAGAAAAAGAGTTACTTGTAGTAGTATTTGCCTTTGAAAAATTTTGAGCATATCTGATTGAACCAAGGTGATAGTTTACACTGATCATTCAGCCATCAAATACTTGATTGCAAAGAAGGATGCCAAACCAAGGTTGATTCGATGGGTCCTCCTGTTGCAAGAATTTGACTTAGAAATTCCAGATAGAAAAGGTACAGAGAATCAGGTGGTTGATCATCTTTCGAGGTTAGAGAATGTCGACATTCATAAAAAGGATGATGTGGTAATTAATGAGTCGTTTCCGGATGAGCAGCTATTTCGTATCAACATTGAAGTCCCTTGGTATGCTGATTACATGAACTACCTAGTCAGTAACGTACTTCCGCAAGATTTCAATTCTCAACAAAGAAAGAAATTTCTCCATGATATCAAGCAGTACCTCTAGGATGAACCATTTCTCTTCAAAACTTGTGCGGATCAAATGATACGACGTTGCGTGCCACAGGAAGAAATGGAGAGCATATTGACTCGATGCCATTCGTCAGAGTATGGAGGAGAAAGAACTGCAGCAAAAGTGTTACAATTCGGGTTTTTCTGGCCTTCGTTGTTCAAAGATGCCCACCTTTTTGTTCTAAAGTGCGATAGATTTTAAAGGGTTGACAACCTTTCGAAACGGCATGAAATGCCTCTCAACACTATCCTTGAAGTTGAACTCTTCGACGTATGGGGTATTGACTTTATGGGGCCATTTCTGTCGTCATTCAATAATCAATACATACTTTTGGCTGTGGATTATGTATCAAAATGGGTTGAAGCAACTGCATTACCCACAAATGATGCCAAAGTGGTTCTACGGTTCTTGCAGAAAAATATTTTTACTCGATTCGGTACACCAAGGGCCATAATCAGTGACGAAGGTACCCATTTTTGCAATAAGTAGTTCACCAAGTTGTTAGCTAAATATGGAGTCAAACACAGGATTGCTACGGCTTATCATCCCCAAACGAATGGCCAAGCGGAAGTGTCGAATCGTGAAGTTAAGCAAATTCTAGAAAAAGTGGTGAACCCATCTCGTAAGGATTGGGCAATTAAATTAGACGATGCTTTATGGGCATATCGCACGGCCTATAAGAATCCCATTGGAATGTCACCGTATCGCATGTTTTACGGAAAAGCGTGTCATTTACCGGTCGAACTTGAACACAATGCATATTGGGCAATTCATAAATTGAACTTTGATCTCCACGCATCTGGCGAGAAAAGGTTGCTTCAATTAAATGAGATGGAGGAATTTCGTCACCAAGCCTATGAAAACGCTAAGCTGTATAAAGAAAAAGTCAAGCGGTGGCATGACAAACGGATAGTTGATCGGAAATTCGAACCGGGACAGGCAGTATTGTTGTTCAACTCCAGATTGCGGTTATTTCCTGGGAAGTTGAAGTCTAGATGGCCAGGTCCTTTTATTGTCACTGTTGTAGCCCCCCACGGGGCAATTGACGTCGAAGAACCAAACTCAAAACGCACATTCAAGGTCAATGGTCAGCGACTCAAACATTATTGGGGAGGCGATGTGGATCGATAAGCATCAGTGATTGATCTCTCTTCTCTCGATCAAACTGATGCTTAATACCGCAGAGAAAGTCAGGCTGATGACTATAAACCAAGCGCTCGATGGGAGGCAACCCAATCATGTTACTTTATTGCTTTAGTAGATTTAGTGTAGTTAATAATTTTGTTTCTAGTTAGTAGAAGTAGTAGTTCAAATTGTTCCTGTTTTGAAATAATTCTTCAAATCTTTCGTAGTTAGACTCATTTATGTTGTTATTCTTTGGAACAGGGACAAAGACTTGGGGAATGCATTAGAAGAAGAGACATGCTATTGGGATGGTACCAATTGAAGAAAAGGGGAACAAAGAAAAAATTTCAGAAAAGAGGTTTCTCGCCCCGGCGAGAAAAATACACTAGCGATTCTCGCCCCGGCGAGAACCTCTCTGTCAAAACTCGCTCCAGCGTGAAAATTTCTCGCCCCAGCCCATTCTTCTCTGTCCATTCTCGCCCCGGCGAGATTCTAAGGTATAAAATCCTCGCCTCGGCGAGAATCGCGGAAATCAAATTTTAAAAACCGATCCCAATTCAGTTTCTTTCAATCCTAAACCCATGCAACTTCCTCCAACTCCTATTTCCACCTCTCCTATACCGAGCAAACCTTCTCCTCTCTGATCTCTCTTCTAAATTCATCCCTCATCCTACCCACACTTAGATTCCATCTTAAACACATTAAACTCCTCTCCCAAAACGAAACCCTAACACGACTCTAAGTCCATCTCTCGTTCAAAAGAGGAGTACTCTGTTTTCTATTCATAATCTACATACACTATATCTTTGTATGAACGAGTCCTAGGGTTTGTACCTCATTGAAGAAGCAAGTCAACCAGTTCAACCGCTCAACATCCACAAAATTTGTTCCATTGTCCCGTGCCTCTATCAAGTATCCTACATTGGGTAGTTTTGTTGCTTCGTTTGAGATAACGTCATCTGGAATTGGTATTGGGCAGTTTGTATCCATGTTTTACTCTTGATTTCTGATTTCCGTTGAATTCTGGTGGACTGTCTGGGTTTCAATTTATTTTAGTGTCTCCACTTGTGCCAATTCTAGTTGGAAATTAGTAGAGTTTGAGTTTGGGGGAAGTTTTGTTCCTAATTTTGCATAGCAGAGTTGTGGGGTGTTAGTCTTGTTGTTTCAGAATTTACGATTGTTAAGTTGTCAGTAATGGCTCCTAAAAGGCATCAGGGTGAGGGTTCATCTTCAACACCATCCAGGCAATTTGATAGAAAGAAATTCGTTAGTGCTGAGGCAACTGACAGATATGATTCGTATACATCGGGTAAAGCTCTAACTCCCGAGCTTGGTCTCACACCTAACGAAGTGGTAGATGGTGAGATGATGCTACAGATAGTTGAGAGGGGATGGGAGACATTCACCGCCCATCCAGAACCTGCATGTATAGCCATTGTTAAAGAATTCTATGCCAATACAGAAGGCGCGGCTTCATGCGAGGTTACAATCAGGGGTAAGAAAGTTTCATTCAGAGCCCAGACGATCAATGAATATTATAACTTGAGGTCAGATGTACGCTGTAGATACACTCAATTTCTTGCGGAGGGGCCGAATTTGGAGAACGTGGTTACTGACTTGTGTAAACCAGGGACGACTTGGATATCCAGAGGGCCACGTGCAGCAATTTCGTTCCATAGCAAGGATTTGAGTCGTTATGGTAAGGTTTGGTATGCCTTCCTCTCCGCCAAGCTGATGCCATCACAGCATGTGAGTGATGTACCCAAGGAGAAAGCTTTGTTGTTATATGCCATTGTGACGGGAATTGAGATCAATGTGGGAGAGGTGATTGAGGCGTCGATTCGCCGAACATTACGGAGCTTACATAGTTACGGTGGTTTGCCACACCCTTCTCTGATTTGTGGATTATGTCTTCGAGCGGGTGTTCGTTGGGGAGCTGAGGAAGCTTTGCAGCAACCGTTACTACTTTTGGACCACTGTCTAATTGCGCGATATAAGGAATGGGAAGGAGGTCAGTCGCATCCCCGTGGTTTGGGGTATATCATTCATTCTCCTTCTGAAGATGAGGA
Organism: Aralia elata; assembly: GCA_034770075.1. Classification (NCBI taxonomy): domain Eukaryota; kingdom Viridiplantae; phylum Streptophyta; class Magnoliopsida; order Apiales; family Araliaceae; genus Aralia; species Aralia elata. Next base: position 131,558 of record JAVJAP010000197.1, on the reverse strand, counting down.
GCGGGTATCTGATGAAGCGGTAGCAGGTCCTTTGGCGTCCACTTCTACAGGCAAATCTAAGTTCAGCTTTCAATTTCGCGAGTTGCAGCGCTTTATCGATTCTCAGCGTAAAACCATATTGAGGCAGAATCAACGGTTGGCGGATCGACAGGAACATATGTTCGCTTACCAGTAGAGTTGTACGCAAGTGATAGCAAATATGTATTCTAATATGCAACCATTGATGGATTATGTTCATTTTTCAGAGGCGCAGCCATTGCCAGTTTTTCCACCACTAACCCTAGATGATGATGACGAGTTTGGGCCTACTGCTTGATTTGTCAGGGGAGTCCTCTGTTCTTTACTTTCTTTCTTTCTTTTTCGCACAATGAGGACATTGTATCGTTTGAGTTTGGGGGGGGGGGTTATTTTTAGATATTTTTTAGCATTTGCTCATTTAGTTGCATTTTAGTTTTATTTGTATTTGTTTGATTTGAGATTGCATTAGTCATCAATCATCTCATATATATATATATATAATCTAAAAAAACCCAAAAATTTATAGTGTAGGATCATATAGTATTGCATTTAGTAGGGATATTCAAGCAATGCATTAATGGAAGTCATTTAGGGATGGCCGATGATGAAACTTGATCAATTCTAATTCAGTTTAATGGGATGGATAGTGATTGCTAAATTCGGAGTTTGACTGTTTTTAGTTGTGTTTAATTGAGACCGTTGGTTTTTAATTGCTCTCGAATACGTATTGAAGTAATTAGGAGTTGGTTCTTCTTTGGTGTATTACGTGCTCACATGAAGGCATAAACTGTTATCACTTGTTGGATCGAAAAAAGAAAATCAGTAAAAAAAAAGGAAAAAAAAAGAGAAGAAAGTTGTTGAATAAATACTGCTTCGATGTCTGTCTAACTGCAAGAAAAAGAAGAATTAACGAATATAGACAGATAAGAGCAGGTTTTGACTAGTTTGTCTTTGTGGCCGGTGTCATTTGAATGAATATGCCCTTAGGATGTGTCTTTACACTCAGTACCCTAAAATCGTCTGGTTTGGGAGTCGTTGGTTGAAAGTTCGTTACACGGGTGACATTGAATAGCCTAATAAAGATGGACATTGCACTAGTCAAGATGTTATGACGAGATGGAGCGTAAAACGCACTCGTTTAAAAGGAAAACAAAAAGGAAAATGTGAAGACAAGTGATTAGCAGTTTGAGCTTGATAGTAACATCTGTGAACTTATCTTTTCCTGGGCATTGTGATACTAAGAGTTAAATTCATATTCTGATTGGTTTGATATATGTTGTACACACTTATGGAAGGGTTGAGAGTAAGTCATAACTGATGATAGTTGGCTTGTTGATTGTGCACGAGGTTGAAGTTCTGTTGAATTGGTAGTTACTGATTTCTGAGGCCGAATTTTTATGATGTCTGTTGATAATTTGCTTGAGTATGGACAGTCATGCATATGCATTCATGTAGGTAGTTAGTTTAGATGTTATTATGGTTTGTTTTGTGTTTTTACTTGAGGACAAGCAAAGTTTCGAGTTTGGGGGTATTTGATGAGTAGGTTTTAACCTACGAGTTTGATACGTCTTTGGCTTAATTCTTTACAGTCTTTAAGTGTTTTTAGTATCTTTTTATTTGTTTTCGTGTTGGTTTTGTAGGTCGAGGCTGGCTACAGGTTAGAAGAAGAAAAAAATAGCTGGGTGCAGGGCAACCTCGCCAGGGCGAGAATCCATGGTTTATTTTTCTCGCCGGGGCGAGGACTTTTGTGAATAACTTCTCGCCAGGGCGAGAATGCGGCTGATGGAAATTAAAAGACTTTTCAGCAATCGATTATTTTAGAAAGGTTGAAGCTAACAAGGATTCTATCTACCACTCTGATGAGGAGGCTTATGAGGATATAAATAAGAGATAACACATTGGAGAACAGAACGACAATAGAGATTGAATTTTCAGAGTTGAGCAAGGCGATTGAAGATCAAGTCAAGCATCGTGAGGAATTCAGATTGGAGGACTAGAGATTACATTGACTTTTCTTTTAATCTTTTATCCCTGATTTGTAAATAATTATGATGACTTATTTTGGAACTCTAGTTTTTATTGTCAGTATGAACTAAACCTTTTATTAAGGCTACAATTGAACCAGTTACATTTATGAATTAACTATCTATGTGATTTCAGTTATTCAATCAATTTGAGTTGTTTATCTTATTCTATGCTTATTGATTAATTGTTTGACCGATAATTAGCGGAATATCTTAGGTGAATTCGGGAGATGCAATCTAGGGTTAGAACTGGATGAGATAGCATGTATCCTTAATTATTTGCATGTGTTGAATAATTAGGATTGTGAAGTAAATAGGGATATTTCTTTGTTGCATGTAACATTTGGAAATTGAAGCTTAATGAATTTAATCCTTTGGTTTTTCATAGGAATATCGCAGAGTTAATTGGATTAGATTGATTTATTTGATCACTTAGAAAAGGGATTATAAATACAATTGAATTTCTGTTAACAACTCCATTGAAGTGAATAATTGGAAGACATAGATAAATTGGTTTATGACATATAATTGGGGATATTGTAGTCTTAATCTCTTTAAATCTGAATTTCAACCTTTGTGTTAGTTGTCAGCGTTAGTGTTAATTTAATTAGTTTCAATCAGTATTCAAATTGCGATTGTTTAATAGAATAGCCATAATCTAAATTGACAGTTGGAGATATAAAACATAGTAATTCTTGTGGGTTCGACACTCTACCTTATCACTTTATTACTTGTTGATCGTGTATACTTGCACGTAATTATTGATTATGAAATCGGGCAACAAGCACTATATCAGTTTAAGCATGACAAAGCAGCTTACTAAAAATAATTTGCCGGGATACTTCTTGGTGAAATCGTGGAAAGCACGACAAATCAGTTTGTCAATGTAAGCACGACTAAGCAGCTTGACAAAAAAATTTTATTTGACCAAATTCATCGTTTACACTATAAAATTATAAAACACCTGGTTCAAAATATCATTTCGATCTTTATTAAGCACAAAGTTCGAATCTCATTAGGGCTTAATGTTTTAAATTTCTTGATACCTAGTTTTAGGTTATATGCTCTAATTCTAAATGTATACGATAGCTTTTTCGAATCGTATTAGGTTTTCAATGATTCCCTGAACAGTCATTCATTAGAGTATATCATCACATAACACAGAGTTGGAACAAGAAATTTCATTTATTAAACACATAATTTACATATACAAATCTTATTAGGGTTCGGATTATTACATTCACCCCCACTAATAAGAATTTCGTCCTCAAAATTACAGTACAGATTACAAAAACAAGTGTGGGTAGTTGTCTCGCATTTTACTCTCGAGCTCCTGCGTAGCTTCCTCTATGTTTTGATTTCTCCAAATAACCTTGACTAAAGGTATCACTTTATTTCGTAGATTTTGTTCTTTCCTATATATGATTTCAATAGGAACTTCTTCATATGATAAATCTTTCTCGATCTGGATAGGCTCGTAATCTATAACGTGTTTATAATCGGGTTTGTATGGTCGTAATACAGACACATGAAACACGTTATGAATATGTTCTAACTCAGGAGGTAAGGCTACCTCATAAGCTACCTCACATATCCTCCTCAATATCTGGAATGGTCCAATGAATCTCGGACTCAATTTTTCTTTCTTGCCGAAACGGATTTTGCCTTTCCACGGAGATACTTTTAAAAATACGTGACTACCGATATCGAAATCTTGTAGTTTCTTGTGTTGATCCGCATATTTCTTTTGTCGATCTTGAGACACTTGCAATCTTCCTCGTATAATTCGAACTATCTCAGCAGTTTGTTGAACTATTTCTGGTCCTAGCATTTGTCGTTCACCGACCTCGTCCCAACATAATGGTGTCCTACATTTCCTTCCATACAAAGCTTCAAATGGTGGCATTCCTATGTTGGCATTATAACTATTATTGTAGGCAAACTCTACCAAAGGAAACTGATCTTCCCAACTGTTAGCTTTGTATAACGCGAACATGCAATCAAATTACATAAATAAAGCGTCAGCGCTAAATCAGATTTTAAAATTTTATACAAACCATCACCATGATCTTTCTTTATGCACAATTATTAATTAAATGAAAGAGATGGCGAATAAGAATTATACCCTTGTAGAATTCTAGCTTCCTTAGGTACAAGTTCACCTCCAATTCTTTCGCGTTCTCCTTGAATTCCACCGATTAAATTCCTTCCCTTGATCAACGTTAGCCACCCAAGTGTTTGGCCTCTAGAGGTGATCCACCAAAAAATAATACTTGTTCAAAAAGAGGGGTGTTGGCAAAACCCTAGTTTCTATCTCTATAGAAATTGTAAGTACTCTCCACAATTCTTATGCAAGAGTGTGTAACCCTAATCTATGATAAGACTTCTCTTATTTATAGATATAGGAAAACCCTTCCCTAAACTATTTAGGATTAGGGTTTCTATTCAAATTAAACTCCTTTAATTAAATTAAACTCCTAATCCAATTAGGAGTTCATGTGAGAGTACTTCTATTAATTAATTCTCAATCTCTATTAGGAATTAAATAATAGTAATAGTAATAATAATAATAAGACTCCTCTTATTAATTTATATTTAATATTTCTAAAATATTAAATAATAAATATTAAGCTATTTAATTTATTCTATCTCCATAGACTAAATTAAATACACTTAACTTATTATTACAATTATGCCATTTACTTCTTAAATAAATATTTTTCTTTTGCGGTGTGACCATTTAGGTTCTCCATATTAAACTAGTTGTGAATAAATCAATTAGAACAATTCTAATCTTATTTAAATAAATAAATTAAACTATTTAATTCATTTAAATAAATAATATTTATTCTACAATAAGGGTAAGCCCCCTTAGCGATCAACGACTTTCCAGATAATATAGATTTCAACATTAATCATAAAAGAACCTTTCAGTGCATAGTTACCGTACAATTCAATCCTTTTATCATACAATGTCCCAATTAAATATAAGACATGGAATTACTGTCAAGTCTTATTTTATTTAATTATATGTATTTCGATTCTCAAATGCACAACTCTAAATAATGCAAATTAGAAACTCTTTTCTAATTTAATTTTGCCTTGGTCAAGGACTACTGAGTTGTCATTTATCGAATCACATAGGACATTCACATCTTTTACTAGACGTGGTAGATTCTTTGTTGATCATTCACCTATCTCCATGTACAACTTATTATACCCAATCATACCCTTTGTTATACCCTAAAGGTCTTAAGGGACATGTCAAAGTATAACTCATCATACACAATATACTATGATGATCTCAAGTCCAAGGATCACTTGTACTACTATCACTAGAGGAATTCCTATTGACAGGCGAGTAAAACTCCATTAGGTATTTCTTAGCGAGCCACGTTCAGTGAACTTATTCTCCAATAAGCACCTACATACTTGCTTTAGTGTCTCCACACAAATGATTATGAGATCAATCATCCTCTTCTTAAGAGCAAGCAACGTATGTACTAATCTATCCGGATTCACTAGTCCCCTTTTTAGTAATCCAAAGATTAGGAATGATTTTAGTTTGTGAGCTATCTAGAATTTAGATCTCATTAGCATGATCACCATCATGATTCTAAAAGCATTCCTCAAAACTATGGGTTTATCACATTTAATATAACAGCACTATGTAGATAATATAAAATGCCTTTAATAACCGAATAAGATTACAAAGTATATGCTATATCATATCAAATATAATTGGCTTGTGTGCATACTACATTCAATCTCCCACTTGCACTAAAGCCAATCGTCATGGTATCTAATACCCTTCTTCTCTAAGTGACGATCATCCTGCCGTTTGGATAAAACTTCAGTTAATGGATATGCAATGTTGTTCTTGAGAGTCCACTATCTCTATAGTGACTTTTCTTCTTTCAATGATTCCTCTAATCAAATGAAAGTGCCGCAACACATGTTCGAATCCAAGATGAGACTTAGGAACTATTCCTAGTTCTGTGATGAACTTTTCATCCAAACAATCAACTTGCAGCTTCACTTACAGCTATATACTTTGTCTTTGTCACTAAATCAGCAACTCTTTGCTATTTTGGAACCTTTCCTATTCACTGCACCACCATTCAAGGTAACAATTTACCCTAAAGTGAATTTGTTATCGTCTTGGTCAGTCTGAAAAACTTGAGTCTGTTTAGCCCTCTAGTTTTAATTCAGACCTACCATGAATCATGATCACATCTTCAATACCGGTTAAGTACTTAAGATGTTTATCACTATCTTATAGTGATCTTCTCCAGAATATGACTAATCAACAGCAGGCCTTGTATATTCATTGCATACATGATAGTAACTCATGCGATCTCTCTTTAAATTGGAGACAATTTTATAGAGATTCACTCCATGGCTCATCATCATGAGACCTCTCTTGGAGTTTGCTATGCTAAACGCCTTTAGCATCGAATGAATATACGTTCATTGGGTCAAGCCGAACATCCTTTTAAATCTATCTATATAGATTTATATCCCCAATTTATAGGATGCTCCTCCCAAGTTATTCATAGAGGAATGTTTAGATAATTTTATCTTTACTGATTATAGCATTGGTGTGTCATTCCTTATCAGTAATATATCAACATATAATACTAGGAATGTCACAGTGCTCCCACTGACCCTTTTGTACATACTAGGTTCATTCTCGTTTTTGATAAAATCAAACTCTTCTGATTGTCTCATCAAAACGAATGTTCCATCTTTGAGAAGCTTGCTTCAATCCATAAATGGATCATCGTACCTTAAAACACGATTTGCTTCAACCTTTGAAAAAAATTCCTCTGGCTGTATCATACATACATTCTCCTCAAGTCTTCATTGAGGAAGGACGTCTCCACATCCATTTTGCCAGATTTCGTAATAAGTTGTAATCACAAGAAAAATCCAAATGGACTTGAGCATTACTCAGTAATAAGGTTTTATTACAGTCAACTCCTTGACTTTATTTGAAACCTTTTAAACAGGTATGGTCTTATAGGTCTCCACCTTGCCATTTTCCCTAGTCTTTCTCTTTAAAAACCCATTTACACCCTCTAGACACTATGCCTTTCGGTGGAGTAACCAGAGTCTATACTTGGTTCTCATACATGGAGTCCATTTCGGATTTCATGGCCATCTGCCATTTCTCTGAGTGTCTTCTACTCATAGCCTCATCGTATATAATTGGATCATCATCTTCTATGATGGATACCTCATCATCATCCTCTATGATGAATCCATACCTCCTAGGTATCTTCGGTACTCTTCTGAATTTACGATTCGGTTGTGGTACAATAGGTCTATCTACAGGTCCCTCGGTTTGATTTAAAGTGCTTTGTGGTTCTTGAACTCTTTCAAGATCTATTACCCTCCCACTAGCTCCTTCAATGATAAACATCTTTATCCAAGAAGGCAGCGTGTAGGATTATAGTAATAATACCCTAAACTTTCTTTAGGATATCCCACAACTCTGCACTTGTCAGATTTTGTCCCAAACTTATCTTTTGAAACCTTTTCACATAAGTTGGACAACCCCTTATCTTAACATAGTTAAGATTAGGAATCCTCCCTATCCATAACTTTTATAGAGTCTTGGGGCCGAATTTTGAGGTTACCTTATTTTGTAGATATGCAGCCGTTTCTAGGGCATAACCCCAGAAGGATACTGGAATGTCGGTAAAAATCATTATGGACCGCACCATGTTCTATATGGTATAATTTTTCCTTTTTAGATACACCAATCAATTATTGCGTATCATGAAACGTACATTATGAGAAAAATACCATTTTGAGATGATCTAGAAACTTATTGCACAAGTATTCCTTCCTCGATCTGATCAAAGAATCTTAATACTTTGTCAATTTGTTTCACTTCTGAATTCTTTGAACCTTTCAAATGATTCAGACTTGTATTTCATCAAATACATATATTCAACTCTTTGAATGATCATTTCCTTTTCTTTTACTAGTTTGTTCAATTTGTAAAATTATTTTTCATGTAAGTCAAGTTTACAAAGTCCATCAAATGATCTTCCAGTTTCAAACAAAACATTATCATTATAAATAGAACAACAATTGTTCTTAAATATAATACCAGAACCTTCCTTGTCCAACAACGGAAGTAATAATGTTTCTTAAGAGAACTAGAACATAATAACAACTTATTAACTTAACAGACTTGCCCGTAGGCAACGCTAAACTATAAGTTCCTACGGCTAATGTAGCAACCATTACTCCATTCTCCGCACGTAAGATTACTTACTCTTTGTTTAGCTTTCTACTTCTGCTTAGTCTCTGTATTGGATTGCATACGTGAGAACTATAGCCGGTATCCAATACCCAAGTAGAACCTTGACTTACAGAAAGATTTATTTCAATGATGAACAAACTTATATCTGTAACCGAAGCTTCACTAAGCTTCTTCTGGTTAGCCTCTGCAAGATGCTCCTTACAGTTTCCTTTCCAATATCCGGGCTTATTGCAGTGGAAGCAAACTCCTTTGCTATCTGCATCGGTTTTGTTCTTAGTGTCATTAGTTATTTCCTTTCCTTATACCTTCTTTGAATTGTTCTTCTTTTAAGAAGATCCTTTGGCCCTCTTCCGCTTCCTGGAAGAATCATCTACTAGTAAGACTTGGTCTTTCTTGGTTGGAAAGTGACTCTTTACAGTTTTCAACGTGTTTAAGCAACTCATGCAGGTTGACATATAGCTTGTTCACGTGGAAAATTCACAACAAATTGTGAGAAAGAGTCCGGGAGTGATTGCAAGATCAAATCTTGGATCAACTCTTCATCCAATACAAAACCCAGTTGTCCCAATTGTTCAATCAGATTGATCATTTTTAGGACATTTGTCTATACTGTAGTGCCATCGGTTATTCTAGATTGGAAGAGCTCTTTAGATATCTAATATCTAGCAGTCCTACTTTCCTCACCATTTAACTCCTTGAAGGTGCAGGAGTACAGTAAGAGCATCCATAGTTTCATGCTGACGCTGAAGCTCGTTACTCATGGATGCGAGCATGATGCATTGAGCCAACTGTGCATCATCTTGCCACTTTCTAAAAGTAGAAATCTCTTCCTCAGAGGCATTATCTGCAACTATTGTAGGGATAGGCATATTAAGGATATAAGATAGCTTTTCAGCCTTGAGAACTATTCTCAGATTCCTTAACCAGTCCGTGTAATTCGGTCCGGTTAATTAGCATCTAATATGCTACGCAGTGATAGTGAATTAGACATTGTAAAATTCTGTAAAATGAATTTGTAATTTAACAACATTTTAGCATACATTCATTTAATTAATTACCAAAATAAATTAGGTCTTTATTTTAAATTGGTATCTCCCACTATTTTCATCAAACTATATTACCCTCAATATATAGTTCGGCAAATCTAATTAAAGGTCTGCTAGTGAGAATAAGAATCCCATTTCAAATGTATATAGCCTTGTGGTGCCACAACAAACGATATATAAATAAATAGGTAGACAACTATTGCCAATTACATCTCTATATAATTCCTTGTATTTTGCCTCTTAGATTATTTTGATCAAGTGGTGACACATCCGAATCAAAATTATCCAAGTTAAGTCCATCCTGGAACTTCCATATATTCGAAAGAAAAACACTGTCCTTGTGGTGACACAACAAAACACCATTGTTCAGTCTATTTATAAGCATCAAATGTGGTAAGACAACATCTTAAATATTTAATACTTGCCTTGTGGTGACACAACAAACTCATATTAAATATTTAATACTCTATTGTTTTACTATGCTAGAAGGCGACGTTCGATATTCCAAATATCTTTGAACGCTTAGGACTTAATATGATTTCTTGAGGGATTTATTATTATTAGTCTCATCTTGTTTAGCGCGCATGCACATATATATATAAAATACGCGTCATATTATTTTACATGCGAAGCATGTTGGATAATATATATATATATATATATATATATATATATATATATAGTAAGCATGCACATATAGAATACTATATTCTACCCGGATTGATTATGGACTTTTATTCTAGTTTGGTTCACTAGAGCCACCAAGTGAACCAAAAGGTCAAACCTAGGGTGCAAGAATTAAATTTAAATATAACTATTACATTTAAACTCGGGCTCCATTACAAACGGGTCTTCAAGCGCTCCTTGCTCCTTTGTCTCCAATTCTTCAAAATTAATTCTAACTAGTCCTATTACAAAAACTATTTACAATAAATAGAAACCTTGATCAGCAGTCAAGGGGAAGTACATAGGAGGGAGATAGAATTTATATTAAGAAAAAATTAGAGAAGACGAGGTACGCAGACCCCATTTATAAAATCCCATACATTCAAGCATCCACTAAAATAAATCCAATCACACATTGGTCAATAGTCCATAATCAATCCCTATTTATTATCATACATATCTCTATATGTATCAATAAATAACATTCATCCCATGAATAATAAAACCATTCCATATATGCATTGATATCATTTAATGGGCAATATTAGTTAGTATAAAATCCAATTTCAACTCCAATTAGTTATCATGGAATCCAATTCCAACTCTAATTAGTTATCATGAAATCTAATTTCAATTAAAATAAACTTCTTTATTTTAATCATATTCTAAATCAAAATAAACTCTTTTATTTTAATTTATCCAATTTTGAATAAAATAAACTCCTTTATGTTTAATCAAATTCCAAATCAAAATAAACTTATTTATTTTAATTTATCCAAATTTTTTTTTTGAATAAAAATAAACTCCTTTATTTTTAATCAAATTCCAAATCAAAATAAACTTCTTTATTTTAATTTACAAAAATAAAAAAAACAAAAATTTACACAAACAATTATGCCCAATTAAATTGTTCTAAACACATATCAATGTATATACAGAATGAAAACAATTAATAATTCGCATAAAGTTTGGCTCTTGATACCACTCTAGGTTTGTATAACGCGAACATGCAATCAAATTACATAAATAAAGCGTCAGCGCGATAAAATCAGATTTTAAAATTTTATACAAACCATCACCATGATCTTTCTTTATGCACAATTATTAATTAAATGAAAGAGATGGAGAATAAGAATTATACCCTTGTAGAATTCTAGCTTCCTCAGGTACAAGTTCACCTCCAATTCTTTCGCGTTCTCCTTGAATTCCACCGATTAAATTCCTTCCTTTGATCAACGTTAGCCACCCAAGTGTTTGGCCTCTAGAGGTGATCCACCAAGTAAATAATACTTGTTCAAAAAGATGGGTGTTGGCAAAACCCTAGTTTCTATCTCTATAGAAATTGTAAGTACTCTCCATAATTCTTATGCAAGAGTGTGTAATCCTAATCTATGATAAGACTTCTCTTATTTATAGATGTAGGAAAACCCTTCCCTAAACTATTTAGGATTAGGGTTTCTATTCAAATTAAACTCCTTAAATTAAATTAAACTCCTAATCCAATTAGGAGTTCATGTGAAAGTACTTCTATTAATTAATTCCCAATCCCTATTTGGAATTAAATAATAGTAATAGTAATAATAATAATAATAAGACTCCTCTTATTAATTTATATTTAATATTTCTAAAATATTAAATAATAAATATTAAGCTATTTAATTTATTCTATCTCCATAGACTAAATTAAATACACTTAACTTATTATTATAATTATGTCATTTACTTCTTAAATAAATATTTTCCTTTTACGGTGTGACCCTTTAGGTTCTCCATATTAAACCGGTTGTGAATAAATCAATTAGAACAATTCTAATCTTATTTAAATAAATAAATTAAACTATTTAATTCATTTAAATAAATAATATTTATTCTAAAATAAGGGTAAGCCACTTAGCGATCAACGACTTTCCAGATAATATAGATTTTAACATTAATCATAAAAGAACCTTTCAGTGCATAGTTACCGTACAATTCAATCCTTCTACCATACAATGTCCTAATTAAATATAAGACATGGAATTACTGTCAAGTCTTATTTTATTTAATTATATGTATTTCGATTCTCAAATGCACAACTCTAAATAATGCAAATTAGAAACTCTTTTCTAATTTCATTTTGCCTTGGCCAAGGACTACTGAGTTGTCATTTATCAAATCACATAGGACATTCACATCTTTTACTAGACGTGGTAGATTCTTTGTTGATCATTCACCTATCTCCATGTACAACTTATTATACCCAATCATATCCTTTGTTATACCCTAAAGGTCTTAAGGGACATGTCAAAGTATAACTCATCATACACAAGATACTATGATGATCTCAAGTCCAAGGATCACTTGTACTACTATCACTAGAGGAATTCCTATTGACAGGCGAGTAAAACTCCATTAGGTATTTCTTAGCGAGCCACGTTCAGTGAACTTATTCTCCAATAAGCACCTACATACTTGCTTTAGTGTCTCCACACAAATGATTATGAGATCAATCATCCTCTTCTTAAGAGCAAGCAACGTATGTACTAATCTATCCGGATTCACTAATCTCCTTTTTAGTAATCCAACGATTAGGAACAATTTTAGTTTGTGAGCTATCTGGAATTTAGATCTCATTAGCATGATCACCATCATGATTCTAAAAGCATTGCTCAAAACTATGGGTTTATCACATTTAATATAACAACACTATGTAGATAATATAAAATGCCTTTAATAACCGAATAAGATTACAAAGTATATGCTACATCATATCAAATATGATTGGCTTGTGTTCATACTACTTTCACCAACTTCCCTTGAAGTCCATGATGCAAGTTCGCAACATGTCCTCCAATGTTTGAATTGTTCTCTCACTCTGACCGTCGGTTTGTGGGTGATAAGTTGTGCTTAATCTCAACTGAGTTCCTAAATGTTTCTGGAGACTTGTCCAAAAATGTGAAGTAAATCGAGGATCTCGGTCTGATATTATAGAAACAGGGACTCCGTGTCTAGAAATAACTTCCTTGATGTAAAGTTTGGCAAACTGATCAAGACTGAAGTTAACTTTTATAGGTAGAAAATGAGCCGACTTGGTAAGACGATCTACAATTACCCAAATGGCATTGTGACCTTTCTGGGTGTTTGGAAGACCCACTACGAAATCCATGGTAATATGTTCCCATTTCCACTCGGGAATTTCTAAGGGCTGCAGTAATCCACTAGGTTTCTGATGTTCGGCTTTAACCCTTTGACATGTTAAACATTTACTTACCCATTCCGCTATTTCTCTTTTCATGTTAGACCACCAAAAGTGTCGGCTTAAATCCTTGTATATTTTTGTACTACCTAGATGCACGACGAACTTAGAACTATAAGCTTCATTCAGTATTTCATCTTTTAGTTCTTGTACTGTGGGTACCCAAATTCTATCCTCATACCTCAGTACCCCATCCTTGTCCACTCTGAATTTGTTATTCTTCTTATGGGTTATTTCAGTTTTACACTTCTGACACTCTGCATTAGTCTCCTGTAGTTCCTTGACTCTCTCCAACAAAGTTGAACCACTCTCCACAACGAATAACTTCTGGGTAGAATTAGCTGGAACTCTTACCTCAATCTCAAGTTTGTCAAACTCTTTTATCAGTACTTCGTTGTTGGTTATTACATTTAACTTCTCTTGGTTCTTTCTACTTAACGCGTCTGCTACGGCATTGGCTTTCCCGAGATGATATAAGATTTCAAAGTCGAAATCCTTTATCAATTCTAGCCATCTCCTCTGCCTCATGTTTAACTCCTTCTGCGTGAAAATATACTTCAGACTTTTATGATATGTGTATATCTCACACTTTTCTCCATACAAGTAATGCCTCCAAATTTTCAAGGCAAATACTACAGCAGCTAACTCAAGATCATGCGTAGGATACTTCTTTTCATAATCTTTGAGTTGTCGTGATGCATATGCAATCACCTTCCCATGTTGCATCAACACACAACCTAATCCCTTGTGTGATGCATCACTATAAACTACAAGGCCTCCTGTATCATCTGGTAAAGATAACAATGGTGTCATGCTCAATCACTTCTTCAACTCTCGGAACCTTTCTTCACATTTATCTGTCCAGACATACTTTACTGTCTTTCGAGTTAAATTGGTTAGCGGGGTTGCTATTTTTGAAAAATCTTGTATAAAACTCCGATAGTACCCTGCTAAACCGAGAAAACTTCTTACTTCTGTGGGAGTTGTTGGTTGTTCCCAATTCACGACCGTCTTTATCTTTGCTGGATCCACCACTATTCCATTCTTGTCAATGACATGACCCAAGAACTGGACTCGTTCCAACCAGAATTCACATTTGGAAAACTTTGCATAAAGTTGTTCCTTTCGTAATATCTCCAATACACTCCTTAAGTGTTCAGCATGCTCCTCCTTTGTTCTCGAGTATACTAAAATATCATCGATGAACACTACGATAAATTTGTCTAAGCATGGTTTAAACACTCGGTTCATCAAGTCTATGAATGTTGTCGGTGCATTCGTCAATCCAAAGGACATCACAAGAAACTCATAATGTCCATAGCGTGTCCTAAACGCTGTATTCGGCACATCTTCCTTTCTTACCTTTTATTGATGATAACCTGGTCGTAGGTCGATTTTCGAAAAGTGTTCAGCCCCTTTCAACTGGTCAAACAGATCATCAATTCTTGGTAAAGGATATTTGTTCTTTTTGGTCAACTTATTTAATTCTCTATAGTCAACACATAACCTTAAAGTTCCATCCTTCTTCTTTACAAACAACACCGGTGCTCGCCAAGGTGAAACACTAGGTTGTATATACTTTTTGTCTAAGAGTTCTTGTAACTGCACAAGTAACTCCTTCAACTCTACTGGTGCCATCCTGTACGGTGCCTTTAAAACTGGCGTCGTACCAGGTGCAAGATCGATAACAAACTCAATCTCCCTATCCGGAGTAAGACTTGGTAAGTCATCGAGAAATACATCTTGAAATTCCCTAACTATAGGTATTTGATCTAGCGTTGGTCCTTCCTTTCGAGTATCTACTATATATGCCAAATAACCTGTACAACCCTTCCTAAGCAATCTCTCCCCTTACATTACTATTAGACATCGAGATCGTTTAGGTGAGCAACCACCGTTGAACACTACCTTTGACTTTGACGCAGTCACTAGGTTTACACGCTTCTGATGGCAGTCAATCATTGCATTGTGATAACCAACCAATCCATGCCTAAGATTATATCGAAAGAGGTCCACAAGAAACTTGTGTCCCTTAATCTCTACGTTACAATCTTTATATATAGTTTTAACAGGAATTATCTCTCGATTTGTAATTTCTACATTGAAAGGTATGTCTAAGTCTTCGCATGGCATATTCAAGTTTTTAGCAAAGCTATTAGACACGAATGAACAAGTAGCACCAGAGTCGAATAACACATATGCATTTAAAGTGTCGATAGGGATGATACTTGTCACCACATCTTGTGAAGCAACATCATCCCTCATCGTCATATTAAATGTTCTGGCGATTGGACAACTCTGACCTCCAGCTTCTGCTACTGTTAGTTTGAGGGTGTTGTTTGTGGCTTGATTTCCTCCCCCAATTTGATTCCTATTCATTGGGCAATTTCTAGATATACGACCCGTTGCGCCACAATTATAACACTTATAATTTTGATTGCCCTAATTGGTGTTATTAATACTCTTTTTAAGACAATCATTGGAATAATGTCCCCCCTGACCACAGCTGTAACAGGTGATGAGTGTATTTTATACACACAATTTGGGTACTTTTGGCCTTGATAATTTGCAAGTCTTTAGGTATTTTATGTGGTTTTTATGTATTTTTATCTTATTTCTACATAAATTAGTTTTTAGTTATTTTTACATGTTTTATGTTGCTTTGATGCATTTTCATTATGTTTGTAGGAATTGAAATAAAGACCGCTCGGATCGTTGTTTGTATTGACTCAATGTCCGTGCCTGGACGTCTGTGCCCGAATGGTAGTATGATGGAAATTTGTGCTTGGCGACGCTCGGTGCTTAATTTGACAACATTTGGTAGTTGGGCGTGCACGGCGTCGGAAAGCGTGCACGGCGTGCGGCGTCGGCCAAGCCACGAGGGCAAGCCCGTGCTTAGATAATCGTGCCCGAATGATAACTCGGTGAAAAATTTTTGATTGGCGACGCTCGGGGCTTAATTTGATGACATTTGGTAGTTGGGCGTGCACGGCGTTGGAAAGCGTGCACGGCGTGCGGCGTCGACCAAGCCGCGGGCACGGCGTGCCGCAGACGGGGCGCCAGCGTGCGGCCCAGGCGCTGGGCGCGGGGGGCGCATGGGCGCGGCGTGCTGTGGTGCGCGCGCTGGGCGTGCGGGCGTGTTGGCGCGCTGGGCGTGCGGGCGTGCGGGCGTGTTGGCGCGCTGGGCGTGCGGGCGTGTGCGGCGGGCGCTGGGCGCCAGGCGCTGGGCGCGGGCGCATGGGCGCGGCGTGCGGGGCGCGCGGCTGTGGGCGTGCGGCGTTGGGCGCGCGCGCGGGGCCTCGGCAGCGGGCGTGGGTGTGCGGCCAGCGTGCGGCCCCAGGCGCTGGGCGGCGGGCGCGCGCTGGCGTGCGGGCGCGCGGCGCGGGCGTGCAGCCTTGGGCGTGCGGCCAGCGTGCGGCCCAGGCGCTGGGCGCGGGCGCGCGCGCTGGCTGGCGTGCGGTGGCGCGCGGCGCGGGCGTGCGGCCTTGGGCGTGCGGCCAGCGTGCAGCCCAGGCTCTGGGCGCGGGCGCGCGCGCCGGCGTGCGGGCGCGCCAACGCCGTGCTGAGTGCGATCTGACACAGTTTTAGTGCGATCTGAGCTCCATTTTGTCCGATTTTTGCTAGGGTTTGGGAGGCTAGACTAAAACATCAAAATAGAGAGAAAAAGTGCTGCAATACAAGGAAAACTCAGCAAAAACTAAAGAACTAAGAAGTGAAGCCTTGTCAAAGGGACATCTAGAGAGAGGGAGGCTACAAAATACATCAACCAACAGTGCTCAAAGCTGCAAATCAAGCTGAATCAAGCCAAAAGCTAAGGAACTCAGTCAAGAAGAATTGCAAGGCCAAGGTGGAGAGCTAGAAATCTGCAGCAACCAAAGGAACACCAGCTGAATAGCTTCAAAAGTGGTTTCATTTCCAGATTTCCATCTCCTTTGTAATTCGAATTTGACAATGTATCAATTGAAAATGATGTTTATTGTAGCTATCATGAACTAACCTTCTATTCTAAGATTGCAATAGAACCCATCACTTAATTTGAATTGAATTCTCTCTCTATTGATTTTAGTTATGCATGTGTGAATTGATTGTCTTAACCTTTGCTTCTAGATTAATTGCTTGGCCCGTAATTACCGTGGGAACCTATATGAACTTGACGAACGGATTATAGGTTAAGACCTAGTTATGATAACATGCGAAAGTATAGATTGTTGTGGGTTATTAATTGGATTAAGTGACATGTGTCTTATTAATTATCTGCAATGATAGGTATCTTGATAGTAGTTAGGATAGATACATACCTAATTACCGCATGCAACCTATTGAGAATCTAGTCTTAATGACTTCCGAGGTGAAAGTTGGTAATGGAAGGGAGGATTAATTAGATTTGGTGACACGTGTCTATAAATCATTCCTGAAATTAATCTCTTGATAGTGCATAGGATAGACATATACCTATGCACCGCTTAGGAAGATTCGTGATTGACCATCGACAGAGGCTCTTATGTAGTTTTGATTTCTCGGTTGTCAATTCGTATGCTATAACTGATTGAAAAGAGAGAGTTAGGAGATTCAAATGACGTGTTGTTGGGGGAAATTGTAATCTTAGACCTTTCTATCTTGATATTTTACCGCATTTTACTCAATATTTGACTTGTGAACTCAACCAATCAACAAATTATCAAATCTTCATTGTTTAAATTAGATCAATTTGATAGACGATTGGTACTTGGTTATTATTTGTCACAATTCCCTGTGGGTTCGACTCATATCTTATCATATATTACTTGTGGACCGTGTATACTTGCACGTGTGTGTTTATCGATTGCGAAATCGACCAACAACAGGTAACCACATTCCTACGACATACTCCCAGATGGTTCTTTCCACACGTGACACAACGTTCCATCTTGTTATTCTGGTTTCTGTTGGTAGTGTTGTTGTTATTGTAATTATTCCCCTTTTTCCAAAGTTAGTAGAAAAAGTGGTATCCCACTTCCTCTTGTTGTTATTATTACCCCCTGTACTGACTTCTCCTTTGAATTTCCCTCTTCATTCTGACTCCTCTTCTCCTTATGGAATTTGATAAGATTTTCATTCTCGGTCTCGGCTATGATAGCCTTCTCAAGAATTTCTGAAAACGTCTTCAACTTGAAGATTGATATCCTACCTCTTACTGAGGTTTCAACCCTTCCTCAAATCTCCTAGTTTTTCTTGTCTCAGAGTTTACTTGATGTGGGGAAAAATGAGACAATTCGTTAAACTTGGCTGTATACTGAGATACAGTCATTTCCCCTTATTTTAGTTCTAAAAATTTAACCTCCATTCGGTCTTGCATGGTTTGTGGAAGGTAATTTTCAAAGAATAGTTCTTTGAGTCTTACCCAAGGAATTACCCCTTCACGGGCCCTGGTTTTTGTTGTTTCCCACCAGAAGTTTGCCTCACCTTTTAGGAAAAAGGTAGCAAAGATTGTCTTTTGTTCCTCACTCAGTGAAGAACTTTTCTATTTCAGTTACCCAAGTTTGGGCTTCAACTAGATCCACAGTTCCCTTGAATTCAGGTGGTCCGACTATTTTAAAATCTTTAAACGCTAACCTATGTGGATTATTTGTGTTGGGCTGGTGTGGTGGATGACCTTGTAAGGCTCCTAATAGTAAATCTACTAGTTGTTGGGTGGGGTTTGGTTCATTAGTCTCATTTCTGGTCTGGTTTCTTCGTCCTGATGCCATGATTCTAAAAATAAAGAAAAGACAAGTATAAATACAGGTATATACTACACATAGAATTAACAATTTGATTTGTACAAACACAATTTGTATATCACATGCAGAATGTTTACATATTCGACTAGTGGTTTATACTACCACTAGTTAGTACAACGGATTCCCTATTTTACAACCCAAAATCTTAATAATACAAACTATGGAAAATAAACTTAAGTACTAAACTAGACTGAACGATCACGCGCCTCTTTATAGGCATCCTGGATCATGTGGCATACCACTGATCTATCTATCATATAATCTACCTTCCTCTCCTCTACGGGATACCTAAGCACCCGACGCTCTAAGCCTTCAAATGTATCCCGACATCCCTTGTCAGCTCGGTATAAATGCGTCTGTGCATCTTTCCTTTCCTTCTGGTCACTCTGAAGGAGTGTCCTAAGACGGCGAGTGTTATCCCTCTCACTCTCCAACAAACCTTCAGCTACATATGTTCGAAAGTTGGCAGCCTCTAGGTCTTCGGTGGACTGTTGTACTAACCCTGCAACTATCTCCTCGTGTCTATGGACACTCATCATCTAATTCGCTCCAATCTCCTCATCAAGATCAGGATCTACTAGCTGTCCATCTATAGGATGTTTAGCCTCCTCAGCATCTAGTATCTCCTGGTCATGTATGAGTTCTTCCTCCTCTAGGTCCTCCTCCTCTGGTGTCCCTAGTGTAGGATATATCTCTTATGGATCTTCTTCTGACTCACTCTCTGACAGCCACCCTACCATGGGTTGATCTATAACTGGGAGGTCATTCCAATTTGTCTCTGACATCCTACAAAAGAATTTTAGTTGTTTAGTATTATAGCGAAACAAATTTACACATAATATAAAGCTTTTAAGATTATTTTATGTATAATTAAGTATTTTACGGACTCAAAGACTATATCCTAAGGTATTTTCTAACTACCTTAGAGCTATAATCTACAGCTCTGATACCAACTTGTGACGCCCCCAAATTCTCTACACTCCCTGTAGCAGATTTGGTGCTCACGTGAAACTATTCATAATATATAACTTCTATCTATCCAAGGTTTACAGTATCCCATAACAGATACTAGTTCCGGCCAGAACGTTAACTGTGTTTGGATACCCTCAATTGGATGTATAGATTCATATCTTATGAATATCTCTTTCATATCGATATTCCCTATCTATCTGACATTCACAGTATTAATGATAAGATTGTTCTTGGAAATGAGGGGCGCATTCCGGTAATTGTGGCACCTTACTGACGCTCATTAAGTATAACCTCAGCGCTTACAGAACTCCCAGTATCATTTAAATACCCTCATTCAGATGTATAGTTCATAGGGATACTGTACTAGATCAAATGCTACCTTCTAACTTAACTAAGAATATAAATACAACGCAAACGATGTAACAAAAGATGATATATATTTCATAAAATTAAGTTTGATTACAACATTCTCAGTACTATGTCTTTATTGCAACAAAAGTCTTATAAGACTTGAGATTATACAAAACAGTAAGATAAAACTAATTAACATGGCTTTTTCCCTTGTATGTCCCTAAAGTTCCGGGATTACCATCTAACACTGCAAAGAAAGTTGTATGCAAGAATGAGTTACAAATGCTCAGCAAGTTCATTTAAAAACGTAAACACAATGTGTTTGATTTGAAAAATGTCAATAATGTATAACTTAGGGTTCTGTACACCCATTGTTTATTCGCATGTTATTATTACTATTTTATTGTGTTACTTGCTGGGCAATTGTTGATCACCCCTTGCATAATAACATTGCAGCTAAAGTTGAAAGAATTGATGAGCCATCCACTAGTAAGGGCAAAGGAAAAGCAAACAAGTGATGAAGACTTGTTTTTATTTGTTTAAATGATGTTTATGTAATAGACTTAATTTATGTTTCCGCACTGATGTTTATTTAAGGTTAGATGACCTGAGATTTATTTATTAATGATGTTGTAACCCTTTATTGGGAGATTTCTATTTTAATTAAGAGTTTTCATTTATATTAAATGGGTAGTTAGATGTGATGTGATGATTTTGGATAGTGAACACCAAATCCTGAGGAAACGAAGTACCCGGATTTGGGAGTGTCACAGGTTGGTATCAGAGCTGTAGGTTATGAACCTTAGGTGGGGGAAACCTTAGGGTAGTAGCCTTTTAAGAGTCAGAAAATATAGTGGTGATAAACTCTTATCGAGTTCTAAGGAATGAATTATGGAATTCATTAAAGATAATAAAAGACTTTATGTGATATGTGCTTATGTGTTTACAACCTATGTGTTGCGACTAGTGCCGAGTATTAATTAAAATTTAAACTTTGTTGTCAGGATGTCAGATATTGGAGAATTCAGTCAGGCTAGGGAGATTGAGCCCCGAGTGGCTGGAGAGGAGGAGCCCCGTGATATCCATGTTATCCGGGAGCAGTTGATATAGAGAGAGCCATCTCCATTGATCACGGTTGTGGGTCAGGAGCATGAGTCTGATCCAGAGGAGGATCCTGAGGAGGTAGAGACTGAGGAGGATGATGAGGATTCCGATGAGGTACCCCTTACCTCTGTCGATGTTGAGATATACGATGCATTGTATGATCGTACTGTAGAGTTGCAGGACAGAGTCTGAGACTGGGAGAGACTGGAAAATATATGCCAGACTTTTATAGAACAGAAGGATGAGAAAATTGAGGATCTTGAGATATGTCTTGGGGACGTAGAATGGAAGTTAGTTCAGGCAGAGAGTCAAAAAGAAGACTTGCTGGCTGAGAATGAAAAGATGAAACTTGAGATTCAGAAATTAAAGGAAGATTTGAGTGAGGAGTCAGCAGAACGTGCTAGAGCAGAGGATGTTTGGATGAATAACGCTCGACGTGCAGAAATTTCCGAAGAAGGTGAACGGGCAAAGAAGGCTAAGATTGAGGAGACAGACTATGCTTTCCAGACAGCGATTGATAGGACTCAGGATCGAGTTCTCCACTATCCAGTTCAGGTCGAGGTCTTACCATGGTACATGTTGGATCGCAGGACGATGTGCCGTATCATGGAGGAAGAACGTAGATAGGCAGTTCGACGCCTTAGTAGGCCATGATAGGAGAAGTTTTTGAATTATGTGTAAATATTTATGGTAGTTAATGATGTAAATTCTAGCATGATTATACACAATGGAATATAACTATTTAATCCTAAAGATTGTTTGATCTTGGGATAGTTGATGTAAATAGCAGTGATGCTATCTTTCTATGTTTGAGACTTTTGAATTAATGAAATATCAGTTTTATTTGAAGATGTTATGTGTTAAATGTTTAACCTGAATTGTTTGAGTTAAATGTTGAACACTTGAAAAATTGAGTGATGATCTAATAAGCACATATTCTTGAACAGAAAATGCCGTCGAGACACCAACCACGTCAACAAGCTCAGGAGAGCTCTACTAACAACAACGACGTCAATGCTAATCCTGTTCAGCAATTGGTGAACCTTTTGGCTGGAGCACTTGCGAATCAGCCGCAAGCTCCACCGGTGACGTCATTTAAGGATTTCAAAGCGGTAGGACCGCCAGAATTTAGGGGTTCCCTGAACCCGATCGAAGCCCAAACTTGGGTGATGGAAATGGAGAAAGTATTTGACGTTGCTAGGGTTAGTGATGACCAAAAGACTGCCTTTGCAACGTTCATGCTTAAATCGGAGGCCAGCTATTGGTGACAGGAGAATAAGGTTCGAGGAGGTCAGGGTATAATCGCATGGGATAGATATAAGGAGATGTTCTTTGAGATGTACTTTCCGACGAGCTCGCGTAACCAGATGGAGATTCAATTTCTAGAGCTGAAACAGGGTACCATGACTGTACCGGAGTACGCAGCAAAGTTTAATGAGTTGGATAGGTTCGCAACTTACCAAGTGAATACCAATGAGAGGAAGGCGGGAAGATTTGAACAAGGATTGAAGTCGTGGTTGTACAGCAAGGTGTCAATGTTCCAATTGAACACTTTTGCCAGAGTGTTGGAAAAGGCGATCATCGCAGAAGGTGGGAGTGATGCTCTGACTAAGTATAACCAGGAGCAGAAGAAGAAGAAAGGTGAAAATGAGAGTAATAAGGCAAGTGGTAGTAGCAGTGGTGGTCACAATCAGAATAGGAAGTGGAATGATAATGGATCTGCTGGAAATCAACAGGGAGGTCAGAAAAAGAAGGTAGAAGCGTATGTTACGTGTGGGAAGAATCACGTAGGAATTTGCCTGAAAGGAAGAGGGTGTGCTACAATTGCAACCAGGAGGGCCACATAGCACTGAATTGTCCGAATCTAAAGAAGGGCGCTGTCGACGCCGGGTTTTCTCGTTCTCTTTCCTTTTCCTAATTTAGCCTTTTGGTTTTGGTGATTTTTGGGGAAAAGGTCGGCCTTGATGTCGACGGGGTTTTGAAAGATCATTTTTTATGATGAGCCAATTAACCAGAGTCGCCAGTTGGTATATTTGAAATGGATGTACCAACTCATCCGAGTTTTTGCTTTTTATAAATCGATGGCTCATATGTGACTCCGAATTAATTTGGTCTGCGAACCGAGATTCATAGAGTTCGGGGGCTTGCTTAAGCGAGGGGAAGGTGTTAGGCACCCCCCGACTTCCGTGAAACACAGTTACCGCAATCTTGATACGTTCCTATCCTTTTAATTCTCAAAATGTGTATGCATGCGCGCGTGTGTGTGGGTGTGCCTATATGAATGTTGTGATGAGTTTGTATGAAAGAATCGTTTGGATTTTGGGGGGAAATCGTGTTTTAGGAGTGCTCTAGAATGTCCTTCGATTTATACGAGAAAGCTTGATTCTTTATAAGAAAGGTTTGATTTTAATTGTCAAAACTATGAGATTTTCATTAAGTGTCGTTTTGGCAAAACAAGAGTTTTAAACCTTCGTCAAAATAGGAATCGAGATCTATACGTTGCCTTCGTAACTCAAATGATGGGCAATTTCTAGGATCTCTTTAACCCTATGCACAAAGATTCAATAAAACATTACTTATTTTATAAAACCATTTTGGGTGATGTTTGAAAGCGATTTTTCTTTAGCCTTCTCGTTAAATAGGAATCGACATTCATTAGCATTCCCAAATTTTAGCCTCGTGACTCTAATAACCTAGTTTGATTGATTTTATGAAAGTCTTATCGTTTAGCTTTGAAATCAATTTCATCTCATAAATCAAATCGAGCATAAACACGCGTCGGGGCTATTCATGGGCATGTAAGCCATCAAAATAACCCCAAACGCCTACAATCACGAGCTTCACTATTTCGAGGCCTTAAACACGATTCTCGCCTTGGCGTCGTTTTAAGGCCCGACGATTACATATTTACAATGAAAGGTACATCGAATTTATTACATATATCAAAAGATGTCCATCATCGGATTTGGACCACGGGGTCGCTTTCCTAGGCTCACATCCAAAATCGCTACACACCCACAAGATCCAAAAAATAACAATCTAAATAAACTATGCATAATACATCATTACAACGAGGTAAAATTCACCAAATGGATATCATCGGGCCATTAGGAAGAATTTCGTTCCATTTGGGAACCCTCACTAATAGCCCTCAATCCATAGATCCACAACAATACACAAGGAAACTATATTTAATATAATTTGGATGACAAAAACCTAACAAAAAATGGTAAAACAAAATGCTAAAACAAAGGATTTTTCACCTTGCAAATAATCCCCACTATATGTATGAATTTGTGTATTGAATAGAGTAGAAAATATGAGATGTAATCTCACAAAATGGGTACAATTTCTCACTTCTTTCCTCTCTTTTCTCTCTATTTTTTCTTGCTGTTTTCTCCTTCTTTTCTTTCTCTTTCCGCCGCCGCTGCTGCTGCTCTCTCCTGGATGAATGAAGAAACTGAGCTGAAATAAGCTGGTTTAGGGCAGCCGCAGATTGATCTGCGGCTGGCCGCAGATTGATCTGCGGCTGGCTGGCCCACCCCCCATCGCACTCAGCTGGTTTCCTGGTTTCGAGTCCCGTGCGCACCACCATTATTTTAATCGTTTGGCCGCAGATCAATCCGCGGCTGGGTGGGTTGATTTTCTCGAATTTCGTGCTATACCTCGATTCTCATGTCGTGACATCGGTTTTCGCCGACAGGCCTGTATTTTGCAGTCCGGGAATCACTGGGAGACGTGCCACATCATTCGGGCATGCTCATTTCGGACGACCCTGCTGTCACGTCGGTTTTGATTTGCAAATCGTTGCGGTGGCGTCGAGTGTTCGCACTTGTGCCCATTCCTTCGCTCCCGTAAGCCGGTTCAATTGACGATTTTGCCCTCCTGTCACGGTTAGTGTACGAAGCGCA
This sequence comes from Aralia elata, assembly GCA_034770075.1. NCBI lineage: Eukaryota > Viridiplantae > Streptophyta > Magnoliopsida > Apiales > Araliaceae > Aralia > Aralia elata. The sequence continues at coordinate 106,195 of JAVJAP010000197.1, read as the reverse complement.
AAATTTGGGTGTCTACAGGCGCCTGTTTCACTTGCGGATCGAAGGATCATCTGGCTAGGGATTGCCCCATTAAGGCAACTGGAGGAACAGGAACTGGAGGCAACAAGGGGAACAGTGGTGGTAATATGTTAACTATAACTGGATCAGCACCAACAAACCGACCTACTGCCAGAACTTTCAACATGACCATGCAAGATGTCGTGCAGTCTCGCAATGTGGTGCCAGGTATCATTCTGATCAATAATATAGATGCTTATGTATTGTTTGATTCAGGTGATACTTATTCATTTATATCCGATGACTTTGCTAAGAACTTAGAATTGCCTAGGAAGGAATTAGATTACCCTTTGAACATAGAAATTGCGAATAGGGAGGTAATTCCTGTTAGGTACGTACACAAGAACTGTAGAGTGAATATTAAGGGAAACGTGATGACTGTAGATCTTATTCCAATCAAACTTGGAGAATTTGACGTTATTTTGGGGATGGATTGGCTATTCAATTATGGAGCGATAATTGATTGTCAAAAGAAACGTATTAACCTTATGACACTGTCAAAGGTAGTATTTTACGGCAGCAAGTCGCCTAGGCAAGCAAGTTGTCTGACGATGAGGCAGGCCAGGAAGTTGTTAAGACAAGACTGTGTGGGATACTTAGCCTACATAGTTGATACTCGAAAAGAGAGTCCGAAATTAGAAGAGATACATGTTGTAAGGGACTTTGTAGATATCTTTCCTGACGATTTGCCAGGACTTCCGCCAGACAGGGAAGTTAAGTTTGTAATCGATTTGGCGCCAGGAACTGCCCCGATATCGAAAGCTCCATACCGAATGGCCCCAGTAGAGATGAAAGAATTGATGGTGCAGCTACAAGAACTTTTAGATAAGAAGTATATTCAGCCGAGCGTATCGCCGTGGGGAGCGCCGGTATTGTTTGTTAAAAAGAAGGACGGATCGATGCGACTTTGCATTGATTATAGGGAATTGAACAAGGTCACGATTAAGAATAAATACCCATTGCCAAGAATCGACCACTTGTTTGATCAGTTGAAAGGAGTTAGATATTTCTCAAAGATAGATTTGAGGAGTGGGTATCATCAGTTGAAGGTGAGGAAAGAAGATGTACCGAAGACAGCGTTCAGAACTCGTTATGGTCATTACGAGTTTCTGGTGATGTCATTTGGTCTAACGAATGCTCCTGCAGCATTCATGGACTTAGTGAACAGGGTGTTTAAGCCGTTTTTGGACAAATTTGTAGTAGTATTCATTGACGATATTATAATTTATTCCAAAACCAAGGAAGAGCATGCAGAGCATTTGAAGTTGACATTGGAAGCATTAAGAAGAAAGAAGTTGTACGCTAAATTTTCAAAGTGTGAATTCTGGATAGGGCGAGTGCAATTTCTTGGACATGTGATTGACAAGGATGGAATTTTGGTGGATCCGTCAAAGGTTGAAGTAGTGCTTAACTGGGATCAGCCGAAAACACCATCAGAAGTAAGGAGTTTCCTTGGATTGGCAGGTTACTACAGAAGATTTATTCAAGATTTTTCCAAAATCGCGACTCTGTTTACGAATTTGACTAGATGACGGTGAAGTTCGTTTGGACGGAGAAGTGTGAGGAAAGTTTTCAAGAATTAAAGAAGAGGTTGAGTACGGCGTCTGTGTTGTCTCTACCGGATAGCACAGGAAATTTTGTGGTGTATAGTGATGCGTCGCATAAGGGACTAGGTTGTGTGCTTATGCAAAATGGTAAGGTCATTGCGTATGCATGACGATAATTAAAGGACTATGAGAAGGGGTATCCTACCCATGATTTGGAATTGGCCGCGGTGGTATTTGCTTTGAAGATACGGAGACATTATCTTTACGGGGAGAAGTGTGAAATATATACAGACCACAAAAGTCTAAAATATATTTTTACACAAAAAGATCCGAACATGCGTCAGAGGAGATGGTTGGAATTGATAAAGGATTACGACTGCGAGATTTTATACTATCCGGGTAAAGCGAACGTTGTGGCCGACGCCTTAAGCAGAAAGGGACAGGAAAAACTGTTTATCTTAACCGCTCAGGAGGAATTAATTACAGCAATGGCAAAATTAGAATTGGAGGTGAAATATCTGGAGGAGTGTGACGAAAAATTACTTCAGTTGAGAATTGGTTCAACTTTGGTGGACAAGGTTAAGGAAGCACAAATTCAGAACGAAGAATGTGATAAAATCAGGAAAAGAATATCTGGAGGTGATGAAGCGAAATTCAAAGTGGATAACAAGGGAGTATTAAGATTATAGGGAAGAATTTGGGTTCCGCCAGTACAAGAGATTAAGGAGGAAATTTTGAGCGAGGCTCATAATTCTAGAAATTCGATTCATCCGGGTAGTACGAAGATGTACCAAGATCTCTGACAGCATTTTTGGTGGCCGAATATGAAGAAAGACGTTGCCGATTGTGTAGCCAAGTGTTTGACATGTCAAAAAGTTAAAACCGAACATCAGAGACCAAGTGGACTATTACAACCGTTAGAAATCCCAGAATGGAAATGGGAACATATCACCATGGATTTCATAGTGGGTCTTCCGACGACTCAGAAAGGTTTCGACGCAGTATGGGTTATCGTAGATCGACTGAAGAAATCAGCACATTTTCTACCAATCAAGATTAGATTCAACCTAGATCAGTTGGCGAAGTTGTATGTGAAGGAGATTGTTTCGAGGCACGGTGTTCCAATATCTATTGTCTCAGATAGGGATCCGCGCTTCACATCGAACTTCTGAAAACGACTATAGGAATGCTTGGGAACGCAGTTACGTATGAGTACGGCATATCATCCACAGACCGACGGACAGAGCGAAAGAACGATTCAGACATTGGAAGATATGTTACGAGCTTGCATAATGGACTTCAAAGGAAATTGGGACGATCATCTACCGTTGGTGGAATTTGCTTATAACAACAGTTACCACGCAAGTATTGGCATCCAGCCTTACGAAGCGTTGTACGGCAGAAAGTGTAGGACTCTATTATATTGGGATGAAGTTGGCGAACGGTAATTGCTAGGACCAGAACTGGTACAACAAACCGCAGAAATCGTCAAAGTGATCAGGGCAAGATTGATAGCAGCTCAAGATAGATAGAAAAAATATGCCGATCAACATCGCAAGAATCGAGAGTTTGAGTCTGGTAACTACGTTTCTTGAAGGTATCTCCTTGGAAAGGGAAGATTCGTTTTGGTAAGAAGGGAAAACTGAGCTCGAGGTTCATTGGACCCTTCGAAGTATTAAGAATAGTTGGTGAGGTCGCGTATGAGGTAGCTTTACCTCCAGCATTGGAACACATTCACAATGTCTTTCATGTCTCGGTATTACGACCATACAAACCCGACTACAAGCATGTTATAGAGTATGAACCCCTGCAAGTTGAAAAAGATTTGTCTTACGAAGAAGAGCCTGTTCAGATAGTTGACAGGAAAGAGCAAGTGCTACGAAATAAAATTATACCATCTGTCAAGGTGATCTGGAGGAACCACAACGTTGAAGAAGCAACGTGGGAACTCGAAGATCAGATGATGAGAAATTATCCTCAGTTATTTGCTTAAATTATTGTGTAGCGACTCTGGGGACAAAATCTTTGTAAGGGGGGGAGAATGTAACGGGATGAATTAATTGAGTCGTGATTCTGGGGACAGAATCCTTTTAAGGGGGGAAAGATGTGACGAACGAGAATTTTGTAACTTAATTTGAATATTTATTGATTGAATAAATATTTTTTTGATGATTTGATTGTTGAATTAATTGATTAATTGATGAATTTGTGGTAGATTAATTTAATTATATTTGTTACATTAGTTAAATTAATGTGGAGAATTTTTATATTTAAAGTATGTGTTTAATTGAATTTATTTGATTAAATGCATTATTTAAATAAGTATAATGTTATCTCTAATTAATTTAATAATTAATTAGAGACTAAATAATTTGTCATTATTAATAAATGATATTTTTTTAATCATGTGAATATGTGATTTAATGTGGTATTATTTTACCTTATTTAATTGATTTAAATGAGATTATTTTATTAATTTAAATATGTGACATGAACTATATTATAAGCTATTATTAAAATAAACTACAGGGAAGAATAGAGGACTAGCCAAACATGGCCTTAGTGGGGGTTGGTGCCAGTTATTAAACTAACACCATGTTCTGCCATTTAGTTTCACGTATTATTATTTCATGCATTACTATTCATCAGTTTCCAAAAAGTTCATACAGAGAGAAAAGAGAGAGAGATTTGTGAGGAATTAGAGAATTGAGAAGAAATACATTCAATTGTTGCATAGTTAAAACATTTAATCTGAGGTAATTCTTAAATTTAACCTTTAAATTACGTTTTCTTAATTTTCTCCATGAATGCATGTTTTGAGTTCTCTGTAAACTAAGTTCTATGGCTAAATTTTTATAGAATGATGATTAGATGTTAGAAAGCATGTATAAGCGTCTTTCATATGATGTATATGTGATTTAGAGTAATTAATTTCATGAAATCATGTTTTAATTGAAGTTCTGAAAAGTTACAGAGTAGTTAGTTACGAGCATGGCTTAAATGTATAAAATTAATACTGGTTTTGCATGTTAATTGGTTAAATTGATAACTTATTTTGTTTATGCTTATAAAAATGAAGGAAACAAGATTTAAACGGAATAATTTGGTGTTATAATGAACCTGTTATGTGTGATTTTATGAAAATTGCAGAAACTCTGATAATATGATAAGAAACCTCAAATTTGATTATTAGATTCATGGTTTATGTGATTTAAGTTGTTAAAATCATGCTAGAAGGCTTGGCTAACGATTAGGTATGAATTATAGTATCTGGGTATGTTTCATTTGACGTAAGAATAACAAGGTTGGAAATTTTTGGCTTGTTTCTGCGTTCTTCGCGAACTGCAGAAACTAGAATTCGTGATTCTCGCCCCGTCGAGCTTAATGAACTGAGTTTCTCGCCCCGGCGGGAGCTCGCCCCGGCGAGAAATTTTGTGAAGAAATTCTCGCCCCAGCGAGCTCAGTGCAGGAAGGGTTAAAATTTTCTTTCCTTGCGGTTAAGCTATGTCACCCTATGCATGTTTAAAACTTAGATTAACGATATTGCTATGATTAAGTTTACAACTTCGGAAGTGAGATAGATAACTAGAAAACAGTTTAGATATTAAAATGAAAATTGGATGTGAATGAATCGTGAAGTGTTTATAAACTGTAACTAATCATTGTTACTACTTTATAAACCGAATGTATAGGTTGATTAAAGAACGTGAGTCTTAAATTTATAGTCTACGCACGAGGCAAGTATCTTATCCTTACTTTTACGTATACGCAAGTTTCTACCTTGATCTATTATTTCGTTGAAAGCAAGCTACCTAATATTACCTTGATTTCAATTACGCAAGTTCCTAAATTTCATTATCTTAGAATGCAAGCTTCATAATGCTATTACTTACTTGAGCAAGTTATTATTCCTATTCCATTCAATTTCATGGATTAAATGAGAAGTTCTAAATTCCTTTTTGTAACACTTCAGTTATACAGAATTTACCCAATTGTACCTTTTGTGAGATTTAGTCCTTGATTCTTGAATATTAATTACATTTTTATTGAACCTTGATTGACTAGCGAACCCTTATTGATTCGACTAGTCCATAGTTGATGAGTGTTCTAAATTCTAGAAACGTTATTGAAGTAAATCCAAACCAAACTTCTTTTGGTGCGGACTCCGATGTCAAACTGAGATGAACAACCCTTATACAGGGGATTTTATTTATGCGTTACCGTTAAGATGTTGTGCACATACATGGTACAAAGGGCTGATCCCCCTAAGTACGAGAAGTATGGTCTATATAGTCTTACGACTGTTAAAGGTTTAAAGTAGAAATACTTGATAACCTGGTACATAGTTTGTGGTCTTAAGGCCATCAGATGTTCTTTTGAATCTTGTCTTATATTCTTGACTCAAAAGCTGAATCTTCGATTATTCGATACCCATTGTTTATTCGCATGTTATTATTACTATTTTATTGTGTTACTTGCTGGGCAATTGTTGCTCACCCCTTGCATAATAACATTGCAGCTAAAGTTGAAAGAATTGATGAGCCATCCACTAGTAAGGGCAAATGAAAAGCAAACAAGTGATGAAGACTTGTTTTTATTTGTTTAAATGATGTTTATGTAATAGACTTAATTTATGTTTCCGCACTGATGTTTATTTAAGGTTAGATGACCTGAGATTTATTTATTAATGATGTTGTAACCCTTTATTGGGAGATTTTTATTTTAATTAAGAGTTTTCATTTATATTAAATGGGTAGTTAGATGTGATGTGATGATTTTGGATAGTGAACACCAAATCTTGAGGAAACGAAGTACCCGAATTCGGGGGTGTCACAAGAGTTGTGCATTTGGGATTCGAAATACATATAATTAAATAAAATAAGACTTGACAGTAAATCCATGTCTTATATTTAATTGAGACATTGTATGGTAGAAAGATTGAATTGTACGGTAACTATGCACTGAAAGGTTCTTTTGAGATTAATGTTGAAATCTATATTATCTGGAAAGTCGTTGATCACTAAGGGGGCTTACCCTTATTGTAGAATAAATATTATTTATTTAAATGAATTAAATAGTTTAATTTATTTATTTAAATATAATTAGAATTATTCTAATTGATTTATTCACAACCAGTTTAATATGGAGAACCTAAAGGTCACACCGCAAAAGCAAAATTATTTGTTTAAGAAGTAAATGACATAATTGTAATAATAAGTTAAGTATATTTAATTTATGGAGATAGAATAAATTAAATAGCTTACTATTTATTATTTTGGAAATATTAAATATAAATTAATAAAAGTAGTCTTATTATTATTATTACTATTACTATTATTTAATTCCTAATAGGGATTGGAAATTAATTAATAGAAGTTCTCTCTCATGAATTCCTAATTGGATTAGGAGCATAATTAATTAAAGGAGTTTAATTATAATAGAAACCCTAATCCTAAATAGTTTAGGGAAGGGTTTTCCTATATCTATAAATAAGAGAAGTTTTATCATAGATTAAGGTTACACACTCTTGCATTAGATTGTGGAGAGTACTTGCAATTTCTATAGAGATAGAAACTAGGGTTTTGCCAACACTCATCTTCTTGAATAACTATTCTTCCTTGGTTGGTCACCTCTAGAGGCCAAACACTTGGGTGGCTAACGTTGATCAAGTGAAGGAATTTAGTCAGTGGAATGTGACGCCCCCAAATTCTTTACACCTCCTGTAGTAGATTTGGTGCTCACGTGATACTATTTAACTATAAATATTCCATAATATATGTAACGACCCCAAAATGCATACAATTCCAACTCTCGACTTCGGTCGTTAACAATACATCTATATTCTAACTTTACGTCATTAATCCATAATAAACTTAATAAAATGCAGAATAAATAAAAACTTTTCAGTTTTCTTTCTTTGCTTTCCCTGAATCATAACCTTTAAACATTTACATATTCTAGAATCATATTTAATTCGCTTCATCAGAGTTATAGTAAAATAAAACTTCTAGATTCAATACCCTTTATACATCGGATAATATTTGTAATATCCCAGATATTTCGAAAATTTAAAATAAGAATTTAATAAATAAAATTCTTATTAAGGGATGAAGTAGATTTGGACATATATGTATATATGTGTTTCATATAATGTGAAGTATGTGATTTTGTGTAATAGATTAAATGTATATATATATATATATATATATATATATATATATATGTGTGTGTGTGTGTGTGTGAAATATATACATATATTTGGAATGAAAGAGTTAATAGTTAGTTAATGTAACGATCGTCAATCACGGGTAGCTTTGTAATTCGAGCTGGTGAATATTATTGAATAAAAATGATTTTTTTTATTAATATTATCATGTGTTAAGCGTTTAAAGGTTATATTACAACCTAGATTATGCATATACGATGATTATAAGTATTGTTGCTTCATACAAACGAATAAAATGATTTCGAGGAATAACGCTAAAGTATTATTCGTGTGGCACTATTCACGTGGGCACTATTCACGCCAAGAATGCTATTTATTGAATAAAATAAATAGTTTGATGAAGATTATTATTTGAATAATTTATTTGGTGTAAATATTTAACCAAATAAATGTGGGTTACATGTACATTTAAGTGCATGATTATGGTAAGTTAATTGGTTAGTAAATAGCTAACTTATATTAAGTGACTCCATTAGTGGATTAATTTAGTGGACTAATAAATGTCTAGATGAATTTCAAGTTTAATTGATGAGGTCCAAGTGTAGGAAATGAGTAGCCCAAATATGTGTTAACTAATGCCCAAGCTAATTATAATGTGTAGCCCAAAAGAGAAACCCAAATTTTAATCCAATTGGAGAAGTCAACATTGATCAATTGGGTGGGTGGAGAAATGAAGTAAGAAATTCAGCATTTTGGAAAGAAATGGAGGGCTACGGGTGAGGCAAATAAGTGGGAAGTTAGTGCTTTAGTAAACTAATGAAGCATAAAATGAGTGAGAATTGTTTTGATAAACAATGAAGTGATATAGAAGAAGTGGGGGACTAATATACTAAAAACAAAAAAGAGGAATGTGCTGAAATTATTTTTCTTATACTTCCAAGCTTTCATTATTTTCCTCACCTACCAAGCTTGTGATTGGCCAATTAAAATGAGATGGGGCATGGGTTGTTTGACCAAGTAACTAAGAGATGAAGAAAAAGATCAGATTTCTCTCCCTCCCTCAATCACTCCCGCACCTCCCCTAATATTCAGAAAAAGAGAAAGAGATAAGAGAGGAAGAAAAAGAAGGGGGAAGAAAGGAAGAAAATCAAAAAGGTAATTCCTAAATCTTAATTAAGTTTTTGATTTAGATGTTAATTTTTATAGAATTTATGTAAGGAGGATATGTTTAAGTCGATATATGATGGTTTAGCCATGGATTAGCAAGAATCCGTCAAAGAGTGGTGTTAGATCTATGAGTTATCTGATGAACCCAAGTGGAATCACTTAAAAAGATTAAACAGATCAACCGTGGTGTAATTTTTAGTAAAACACTTCCCGCCGACAAAAATCTGGAAAACTGTTAAAGCTCCCTGGCCAGTTTGCTCCGATCACTGTTTCGACCACTTTTGTTACTCTAAAAATTCTGGTCTTTTGTGGTATGTTAGTATATCAAGTTAACTAGATGCTGTCCAAAGATGAGAATTGTTCGATGTCCTGAGAGGGAGTTATTAATTTTGTAAGAAAATGCAATTTTAAAAGTAAACTGCTATAACGTAGCGAATACAACCCAGAAACTTGTAAAAATTTAATTGGGATCAGTATATGGTAACATGAGTCTACCATATAAATTTCATAATTTTTGAACAAACGGATAATTTATGATAAATGTAGCCATTTTGGACTGTTTTAGCCTATTTAAAAATAGGAAACGAAATTGCAAAATTACAGGAAAATTATTATAGAACTAAAATGTCATATGCTGATATTTACCAGAAGATAAAAAAATAATAAGTTGTTTTGGTATTTTTCATACCTATGATTAAGTTAAGAATAAATGAGAAAATTAAGTTATGTTAAGTTAAAAAATGTGTTAATGTGATTTTATTGCTTAATGACCTTTAATATGATATGTTAAGATTTTATATGGGTAATTTGGTCATTTTTAATAAAATATTATGTGTATGACCAAATATGTATGTTAACTAAATTAAATAGTAAGGATAAACAATTAAATTAAATTGTTCATGAGTCTAATAAATGATTAAAATATTATTAAATAATTAATAATATTAGATTAAAGTATTATTCGATGATTAAAATATTATTAAAAGATTAATAATATTTGTAATGATTAAGACATTAATAAATGATATTAAGTGATCAAAATATTATTAAAGGGTTAATAATATTTGAAAGTGAATTAAAATATTATTGAATAATTAATAATATTAGAAAGTGAATAAAATATTATTAAATGATTAATAATATTAAGAAGTAATTTTGAATATTATTAAATGATTAATAATATTAAAGTGTGATTAGAATATTATTAAATAATTAATAATATTTCTAAGTGCCTAAGATATTATTAAAATATTATTAAATGATTAATAATATTAGACGAGAGTTTTAAGATGTTGATTAAGTGATTGAAATATTTTCAAAGGACGATAATAATATTGATGGTTTAAGGTGTTATCTAACATTTGATTATGTGGCTAAATGTTAGATGATTTATTTATAGAAATAGCAGTATTATGTGGTATGATATGATATGCTGATTGAAAGATCAATCTTATAAATGATAGGTCTTTCATAAGAGATTAAATTAGATTGTGTAGCAGTAATCGACGGACGAGGCAAGTTCTTAACCCTAAACTTCTTACGTTATTGCAAGTTTCCTAACTCAAATTTGAGTTAATATTTTCAAGCATGTTAGTGGTTTAATTATTGTCAATTATTCCACCTCAATGAAATTTATTGTTAATCGCACTTAGTGCAAGTTGCATATGTTTACCTGGTATGAAAGGCTGATCACCTTGATTACCAAATTTATTCATGGTCATTGTTGGCCACTCAGCGTTATTGATTCAGTTATTCATTTATTGAAATTTGATTATCGTTCTTTCACAATTATTATATATTGTTGAAAATTCGAAAGCCTATTCTTCTTCAATCATGATATATCTTTCTTGTATTTAAACTTGCTGAGCAAAGTAGTTGCTCACTCTTGCTATATCATGATAATATTTCAGTTAAGCCCAAGTGCTTCAGGAAGGACAAAGCCAAGAGGAAACGTTCTACAGAAACTTAATATGTGTTAACTATTATGTTATCTTATGAAAATGATTATGTAAACCTTTTGAGTTATTAAGGTATGTATCAAGATAAAGGTTGTAGACCTTGGGAAATGTTGTAGAATATTCTGAAATAAACAATGTATGTTTATATATTCCGCGTTAATTGTATAATGTGTAAGAAGATGTGTATCGTGACCTACCAGTTGCGAGGTTTAAGGGACCTGGATTTGGGGGCGTGATAGGTTGGTATCAGAGCTATAAACACAAATGTTGTGAAGAGCCCCGAGCCTCTCGCTGGTGACTACCTGTAAAAAAGGAAGGCACCGAAGCCAGACTCTCCGTAGGGGACGCCGAGCGAGTCGGTGGCAAGCTGATAGGTACCACTGTGAGGTGCTATGGTTGAAGCACCATGAAAGTGACAGGTTGGTATCAGAGCTATAAACACAAATGTTGTGAAGAGCCCCGAGCCTCTCGCTGGTGACTACCTGTAAAAAAGGAAGGCACCGAAGCCAGACTCTCCGTAGGGGACGCCGAGCGAGTCGGTGGCAAGCTGATAGGTACCACTGTGAGGTGCTATGGTTGAAGCACCATGAAAGTGACAGGTTGGTATCAGAGCTGATAGGTTATAAACCTTAGGTAGAAGTACCTTAGGCTATAATCGTAGAAATGATGATAAGGATGATGAGAAATAAACTCGGATAGAGTTTTAGTGATAAAAGATGAATTTAGAAAATTCATTATTAAGTAAAGAAGAAGATAATTCCAGAAGATTCAAAGAGGAATCTTAAAGAGTTATAAAGATAAGAATTCAGAGTTACCCGACTCTGATAATAAAGATGACAAGTAATAATGAATAGATATAGTTTGTAAGTCTAAAAGCATAAAGAAAATCATAATATATATGATTAAAGTGAAAGATAAGAAGATCGCAAAACAAAACGATCATAAGATAGAAAAGAATCGTAATATAATACGATTATAAGAAAGATCACAACGTGATCTGATTAAGATATGGAATGATAGATGACCAATCGATTGATTGAAAACTTTATAGCATAATTGTTGTACGAAAAAGGTACTAGAGGATAGTACGAAGATAAAACTCAGAAGGAATTATAAATAATGGGATACGAATTAAAAGTTTGTGTTAAGCAAGGAGCAAGATAAGATTAGGATTATGTGGGTTTTAAATTGAGGACTCATGTTAGTGGCTGAGTTGTACGATTCCTTGTATGGGCAGGGGATTGTGTTTGGTTCGACAACCACTTAGCTTCCTATATTGATAATCATTGGAACCTAGTGTCGCGTTGTTCGCTATATGTATGTTGAGAAGGTGATTCTTTTCTCATGTGTATAACGGATAGGTAGAGGATGTAAGATTAGGAGCGAGTTCTTAAAACTCATACTTATGGTAAGTTCGTGACTCATAATCATATGGTACGTTTTTGAACCCCTCAGCGAATGGACGTCTTTGGTCTGACTAGGATAAGTTCCTAAACTCATATGATTGTGGTAAGTTCCTGAACTCATAATGTGTGGTATGTTTGATGAACTATACTAGGGTATAGAAAAGTTGTGCATGAAGAAGTGAGGATTTTTTTTTAGTATAGTAAGCTTTAAGGATGATAGAAATAGATAGAATTATTAAGCAATGAATCATTGGAGAAATTGAAGTTGATGGTGGAGGCATAGGTATTCCAAATCTTCTAGCTATGCTAGATCCTAAATCGTGCTTATATTCGCACTTATACGCCTTTGAAAAGTCTTATCATTTGTATGTCTATGCTACTTGGTTCAGCCAGACAAAAATTATTTTAACATCAAAATGTATTTTAAAATCATCAATGCACCATTGCAAAGCATGGTGTTGAGATGATAAATGACGACATTCTAACACACTGTTACAATAGTGCAGCATTATGTCGTCCTATAAATGAATTTTAGTTATATGAACCGTTTTATGAAATATGTCCATGCTAATTGTGTTGGCTGGACAAAGCTTGTTTTGAAAACTTCAAAATGTATTTAATCATCACTTACCATTAAAGCCGTGGTGTAGAGATGATAAAATGACGGAATCCTAACACACTGATTGCAACAGTGCAGTATTATGACGTCCTAAAAAAAATGAATTTCAGTTACATTAAATACCTAAAATGATTTTCAGTTCGTAATATACGAACAGTTTATTGATGCTAGTCTAGGCCAATTGTTTCGGCTAGACGGATGTTGGAATGATTTATCGAATGTTTTTGAGCCAGTATGAAAAAAAAACCCTGATAAAAGGAGTAATTTTGTCGGGAAAATCCGACCATGCGCGCGGATGTATAGAATATTTTGCAGTCTTTGTGATTGTTAAAATTTCTAGAGGTTTACAGTGAAAATATCTGTTAAATCTCGAGATGGGCTCACGGTCTTTATGACCACTCAGCATGATTTGAAAAGCTTTTAAAGGAATTTCTTTTATTTCCTATTTGTTCAAGCTACTTCACAATTATTGAACAATTGTTGAAGACTCCTGAAAAATATTTCACTATTTTGGAAGTTGAAAGTTTAGAAGATGTGAACTTCTTAGAGAAGAATGACTATAGAATGTGACGAATAAAGAGAAATCTTTAAAGAAGGAAAGAGTTTAGTTGTTATTAAAGTGAGAATATAAAGGTTGATTTGAAAACCTAGTTTGGTGAATAAGATGATTGATTTGAAAACCTAGTTTTGATCAATAGAATGAGCAACAAAAAAAAATTTAGTATGCTATAATTTCGAGGACGAAATTCTTAGAAGAAGGGGTGAATGTGATAACCCAAAAATTTATGAGACTTATAAATAAGATCTCGAATAATTAAATAAAGGTTAAAGAATATAACCTAGATTTAAAAATAGAGGAGTAGAATGCATAGAGATGACTATGCCTTAATTTCGAGGACGAAATTCTTAGAAGAAGGGGTGAATGTAATATCCCAGATATTTCGAAAATTTAAAATAAGAATTTAATAAATAAAATTCTTATTAAGGGATGAAGTAGATTTGGACATATATGTATATATGTGTTTCATATAATGTGAAGTATGTGATTTTGTGTAATAGATTAAATGTATATATATATATATGTGAAATATATACATATATTTGGAATGAAAGAGTTAATAGTTAGTTAATGTAACGATCGTGAATCACGGATAGCTTTGTAATTCGAGCTGGTGAATATTAATAAAAATATTATTGAATAAAAAGGATTTTTTATTTATTAATAATATCATGTGTTAAGCGTTTAAAGGTTATATTACAACCTAGATTATGCATGTACGATGATTATAAGTATTGTTGCTTCATAGAAACGAATAAAATGATTTCGAGGAATAACGCTAAAGTACTATTCGTGTGGTACTATTCATGTGGGCACTATTCACGCCAAGAATGCTATTTATTGAATAAAATAAATAGTTTGATGAAGATTATTATTTGAATAATTTATTTGGTGTAAATATTTAACCAAATAAATGTGGGTTACATGTACATTTAAGTGCATGATTATGGTAAGTTAATTGGTTAGTAAATAGCTAACTTATATTAAGTGACTCCATTAATGGATTAATTTAGTGGACTAATAAATGTCTAGATGAATTTCAAGTTTAATTGATGAGGTCCAAGTGTAGGAAATGAGTAGCCCAAATATGTGTTAACTAATGCCCAAGCTAATTATAATGTGTAGCCCAAAAGAGAAACCCAATTTTTAATCCAATTGGAGAAGTCAACATTGATCAATTGGGTGGGTGGAGAAATAAAGTAAGAAATTCAGCATTTTGGAAAGAAATGGAGGGCTACGGGTGAGGCAAATAAGTGGGAAGTTAGTGCTTTAGTAAACTAATGAAGCATAAAATGAGTGAGAATTGTTTTGATAAACAATGAAGTGATATAGAAGAAGTGGGGGACTAATATACTAAAAACAAAAAAGAGGAATGTGCTGAAATTATTTTTCTTATACTTCCAAGCTTTCATTATTTCCCTCACCTACCAAGCTTGTGATTGGCCAACTAAAATGAGATGGGACATGGGTTGTTTGACCAAGTAATTAAGAGATGAAGAAAAAGATCAGATTTCTCTCCCTCCCTCAATCACTCCCGCACCTCCCCTAATATTCAAAAAAAGAGAAAGAGATAAGAGAGGAAGAAGAAGAAGGGGGAAGAAAGGAAGAAAATCAAAAAGGTAATTCCTAAATCTTAATTAAGTTTTTGATTTAGATGTTAATTTTTATAGAATTTATGTAAGGAGGATATGTTTAAGTTGATATATGATGGTTTAGCCATGGATTAGCAAGAATCCAACAAAAGAATTCAAGAAAAGAAATGAAATGAAAGAAGAACAAAAACAGTTTTTAAGCTCAAAAGTCCTAAATTTTAGTCCACTTTGGACTTTTACCATTTGAAATCTATAACTTCTTTTTGTGATCCGTCAAAGAGTGGTGTTAGATCTATGAGTTATCTGATGAACCCAAGTGGAATCACTTAACAAGATTAAACGGATCAACCGTGGTGTAATTTTTAGTAAAACACTTCCTGCCGACAAAAATCTGGAAAACTGTTAAAGCTCCCTGGCCAGTTTGCTCCGACCACTGTTTCGGCCACTTTTTTTACTCTAAAAATTCTGGTCTTTTGTGGTATGTTAGTATATCAAGTTAATAGATGTTGTCCAAAGATGAGAATTTTTCGATGTCCTGAGAGGGAGTTATGACTTTTATAAGAAAATGCGATTTTAAAAGTAAACTACTATAACGCAGCTAATACAACCCAGAAAATTGTGAAAATTTAACTGGGATCAGTATATGGTAACATGAGTCTACCATATAAATTTCATAAGTTTTGAACAAACGGATAATTTATGATAAATGTAGCCATTTTAGACTGTTTTAGCCTATTTAAAAATAGGAAACGAAATTGAAAAATTACAGGAAATATTTATAGAACTAAAATATCATATAATGATATTTTCCAGAAGATAAAAAAATAATAAGTTGTTTTGGTATTTTTCATACCTATGATTAAGTTAAGAATAAATGAGAAAATTAAGTTATGTTAAGTTGAAAAATGTGTTAATGTGATTTTATTGCTTAATGACCTTTAATATGATATGTTAAGATTTTATATGGGTAATTTGGTCATTTTTAATAAAATATTATGTGTATGACCAAATATGTATGTTAACTAAATTAAATAGTAAGGATAAACAATTAAATTAAATTGTTCATGAGTCTAATAAATGATTAAAATATTATTAAATAATTAATACTATTATATTAAAATATTATTAGATGATTAAAATATTTTTAAATGATTAATAATATTTGTAATGATTAAGACATTAATAAATGATATTAAGTGATGAAAATATTATTAAAGGGTTAATAATATTTGAAAGTGAATTAAAATATTATTGAATGATTAATAATATTAGAAAGTGAATAAAATATTATTAAATGATTAATAATATTAAGAAGTAATTTTGAATATTATTAAATGATTAATAATATTTCTAAGTGCCTAAGATATTATTAAAATATTTATTAAATGATTAATAATATTAGACGAGAGTTTTAAGATGTTGATTAAGTGATTGAAATATTATCAAAGGACGATAATAATATTGATGGTTTAAGGTGTTATCTAACATTTGATTATGTGGCTAAATGTTAGATGATTTATTTATAGAAGTAGCAGTATTATGTGGTATGATATGATATGCTGATTGAAAGATCAATCTTATAAATGATAGGTCTTTCATAAGAGATTAAATTAGATTGTGTAGCAGTAATCGACGGACGAAGCAAGTTCTTAACCCTAAACTTCTTACGTTATTGCAAGTTTCCTAACTCAAACTTGAGTTAATATTTTCAAGCATGTTAGTGGTTTAATTATTGTCAATTATTCCACCTCAATGAAATTTATTGTTAATCGCACTTAGTGCAAGTTGCATATGTTTACCTGGTATGAAAGGCTGATCACCTTGATTACCAAATTTATTCATGGTCATTGTTGGTCACTCAGCGTTATTGATTCAGTTATTCATTTATTGAAATTTGATTATCGTTCTTTCACAATTATTATACATTGTTAAAAATTCGAAAGCCTATTCTTCTTCAATCATGATATATCTTTCTTGTATTTAAACTTGCTGAGCAAAGTAGTTGCTCACTCTTGCTATATCATGATAATATTTCAGTTAAGCCCAAGTGCTTCAGGAAGGACAAAGCCAAGAGGAAACGTTCTACAGAAACTTAATATGTGTTAACTATTATGTTATCTTATGAAAATGATTATGTAAACCTTTTGAGTTATTAAGGTATGTATCAAGATAAAGGTTGTAGACCTTGGGAAATGTTGTAGAATACTCTGAAATAAACAATGTATGTTTATATATTCCGCGTTAATTGTATAATGTGTAAGAAGATGTGTATCGTGACGTACCAGTTCCGAGGTTTAAGGGACCCGGATTTGGGGGCGTGACAATATTAAATTACAACTCAATACAAATTTAACAACTCTACATCTGCTATACCTATTACATCATCAAATACATTTTTCAGAACATCAATTATGGTTCAAAAACATGATTAAAGCTAAAACAATTAATCTGTATGCATTACATCTGAATCATGCCATTCAAGCAGCACTTAACTTTACCTTGAATCCTTAACCTGCAAAAGTGGTTATTTGCAAGAATGAGCTCGACAGCTCAGCAAAATCTAACAGTTTGCATGCATCACATAGCACATAGATAACATGCTCATCATGTAAATCATAATCATTTGACTAAACATGTCATGCATAACGATCAACACGTAACAATTAGAGATTAAGTTCCATAACTCAATCAGCATTCTTTACTCAACGAACGTAGTCATATTTTGACTTTGTCGTTTCATACTTGCAACATAAGTAAAGTACATCATACTTTATACATCATATGATTAACACAATTAATCAATTAATTCACATAACAAATAGGAACTGAAAGACTTGCCTGGTTTGTAGATTATCAATTACCATAACCAGCTTAAATTTATCTGCACTCCACGTATCCTTCACGATATATATAATCATGTACATCATTTATTAGCCACATATCAACACTTAGTATTAATTCTACTTAACATTTCATAACCCTTCATTTTAATACGTTCCACTTAAATCGACACTTAACCCTTAGTTAGATCTTAAACTTCGCTTTACATTAAATGTATAATGTTTATAAATAACCTCGTATAGGTTAACATAGCATAATCAAAAAGAAAAGAATTAAAAACAAGAAAATTTTTCATTTCTGCAATTCCCCCCGGGGCGAGAAAATTACCACACAAAATTCTCGCCGGGGCGAGAAAACTTAATACAAAACTCTCGTCAGGGCGAGCTCTCGCCGGGGCGAGCTCTCGTCGGGCCGAGAAATTTGGCTTGTTGAGCTCGCCGGGGCGAGCCTCATGAATTTCAGATTCTGCAGTTCGCGAACTGCAGAATTTTCAGACCAAAATTTCCCAATTTCTTCATTTTAACAACAATTTAGACATACCCAAATATTATAATCTTTATAGAATCAATACCCAACATGTTTATAACAATTCTAACATCTTAAACAACCAATTTAGAGGCCTAAAATCAAAGTTCATGCTAGTTTTTCATATTTCAACACATTTAGCGAATCAAACTCTCACGGATTCGTTTTTCAATCAATTCGATCCATTCAAATTTCTTTGTTTTCGTTTCATAAATCACTACAACTACCAATCATCAATTTAAAGATTCAAGTATGAATTCTTTACCAATTTCTCTATCAAAACAGACCATAATAATTTTTCAGAAAAATCAAGAACACCAAAATAAATTTTAGAACCAAGTTATTACCTTTGATTTCTTCTTTATATTGATTAAGAGAGCCTTGGCTATCCTTCTTCTTCCTTCTTAGATTCTCAAACATTCTTCTCAATTTCTCTCTTCCTCATTTTTTTTTCTCTGCTCTTTGGTTTGGCTCACAAAACTAACTGATAAAAAAGTTACGTGACTGAAGTTGGAGGTTTTCAGCCGTTAAAAAATACAAAGGGTCTCTATGCCTTGTTTGGCTAGAACCCAAAAACCTTCTTTTAGCTTATTTTAATAATCTTTTTATTATAAGATATATATATATATATATATATATATTGTCACACCTTAATTAAATACAAATAACCCTTCTTATTAATAATTCAATTATTCCATACCAATAAAATTATAACAATTAATTTAGTCACACAAAAATATGATTTTTATTTAATAAATAATTTTGTTTAATAAAATCATCTTTCACTTAATAAATAATTTTATTTAATAAAATTATTCATCCTCTCATTTAATAAATTACCAACATCTTATCAACATCCATGCATAATAAAATACGCATTCCGTATAAAAATATTTATTATCACTTTACTTAATATTCTCACACAAATAAATTATCACACAATATGCTCATCAAATATTTATTTTATTAAATAAACATCCCAATTAAAATATTTATTCTACTCAATAAATATTTTATCCATTTACGAAACTCACAATCATAATACATTAACATGTAACATATTGTTTTCTCGTTTTATCAAAACAAATATATATTTACATTAATTCACTATTTTAATCAAGTGAATTATTCACATTATTATGAAATATAATCCATAACAATTTCTTTGCTAACAAGACATAATAATTAAAATATATTATTTTACAATATAATTTTCAACTTTCTAATATTCAGTAAATATCTTTTCATAGCAATGTTCTTCACTTCATTCAATAGTTTAATTAACTAGTAAGCCTCTTCTCTCAAATACACGAACATATAATTCTCTTCACATCAAATCACATATTTCACAATACATATCACATATATACATATATTCAAACCCAAAACATCTCGTAACAAGAATTTTATTTATTAAATTCTTATTTAATAACTTCTGAAAATCTGGGTTGTCACAATATATAACTTCTATCTATCCAAGGTTCACAGTATCCCATAACAAATAATAGTTCTCGTCAGAACGTTATCTGTGTTTGGATACCCTCACTTGGATGTATAGATTCATATCTTGTGAACATCTCTTTCATATCGATATTCCCTATCTATCTGACATTCACAGTATCAATGATATGATTGTCCCTAGAACTGAGGGGCGCATTCCGGTAAAGATGGCACCTTACCGGCGCTCATTAAGTGTAACCCCAGAGCTTATAGAACTCTCAATATCATTCAAATACCCTCATTCAGATGTATAGTTCGTATAGATATTATATTTACTTAGTACAACTATGCTAAAAAAAGTAAAGATCAGAGTATAACACATTCGATGTAATAAAGGATGATAATATATTACATATCATTAAGTTCGGTTACATCGTTCTCAGTACTAAGTTATTACAACAAAGCCTTATCAAAGACTTGAATTATTCAAAAACAGTAAATAAAACTATTAAACATGTCATTTTCCTTTGTCTGTCCCAGAAGTGTTGGGATTATCATTTAAAGCTGCAAAGAAGATATGCGCAAGAATGAGCTACAAATGCTCAACAAGTTTATTTGAAATTTTAAACACAATGTGTTTGATTTGAAAGATGTCAATGATGTATACTGAGGGTTCTGTACATGAACCATATATTTCATTTAGTTCTGTCAGTCTTTAATGACTTAGAACCATTTGAGTTTTGGATATCTGGTAGGTGATCAGCCTCACCAATATCCTAGGAGTATGCATATCATCCTACCATTTGTGGTCAATATATAATCGACATTTATTGGCCTTCCTATGAAGGCATTTCCATTTTCTCAGTATAAGATGTCTTACCAAACAATTTGGTTTGACACAACAATTTACGCTCGAATAAACAATATATGAATAATGATTCATTTCTTAAGTTATGCTGAACAAGAAGCAATAAATTCACAATAATTGATAGCAAGATGTATAATACTTGCATAATATAAGTTGAGTAAGGTTAGGACACTTCCATGTGCGTAGCACATTAAGTTTACGCTGTTTATCAACGTTGAGTAGTCTATTTATGTCTATTCATATCAATAATAAATATTAGAATTTATAATAATACTTATCTAATTAAACTAGACAAGTTTCACGAAGGTTCGACGTCGATTCGGTATCTCGGTCGCGTCATTAGATAGCTAAACACATAGGTTTATCAATAAAACTTCATTTGGAAGCTTAAATATTAGTCTAGATAATTTAATTATCATTTATAACCTTTTTAAAAGCTTAATATTATCACTAATAATATTTTTAGAATTTATTTTATCATTATAATATTTTTAGAATTTATTTTATCATTATAATAATTTAATTATTACTTATAATAATTTCCAAAGCTTAGCTTAATATTTGAATGATTTAATTATCATTTATAACATTTTTAAATACTTAATATATTATTTAAATGAATTATTTATCATTAATAATATTTAAATATTTAATATTTTATTTAATTATTATATATAATAATTTTATTTACTTTAATATCATTTTTAAATAATTAATATAATTATTTAATAATTTAATATCATTTTTAAATAATTAAAACAATTATTAAATGATTTTATTATAATTATTATTTATTATTTAATTAAATTAAATAATATTTCATATTTATATAAAAATATTAAAAATAAATTTTTATAATTAAAAATGTTTTTTTGAATATAATTATTAATTATTAATAATTATTTAATAATTATTTATTATTTTATAATTTAATTAATTAATTTTTATTTATTTTTATTAAAAATCCGTCGCTAAAGGGCTTTAGCGACGGTCTGCATGTGTTCATAGGTTTCTGGGTTTGAGGATGAATTTCGTCGCTAAAAGTGTTTTTCATGAAGAACACTTGGTCATGGTCCAACAATGACTTTTGACCTTAAATTAATCTCAACTCGTTCATTGTTTGTTCTTGATTTTTATTTGTTGTTAAACCTAGCATGGTAGAGTATAACGACATGTCAAATTTCATCTTAAACAACATAAATTGATGCTCTAAATTTATGGTCAAACTAGCTGGTTCGTAACTGTTCTTGAGTTTCTGGGTAACCCAGAAACTCATACAGTCATATCAGTCAACGTGGTTTGACCGATAGTAACTTTGATCCTGTGTTTGCTTAATGTGTTTTGATGCTTCAAGATTATTGTTTACATACCAAAGAACATGTTTATAACAAGAAACAACATATTACATATCATCTAGGCATGATCTGGGCGCGTTGAAAAGCTGTCAGAAGACTGTCAGAGTGTTCTTCAAGTTTCTGGGTAACCCAGAAACAGGTTCCCATGGTCGGGTAACGGGTTTTGACCACCTATAACTTCCTACTGTGAAATAATTTTAGACTTCTATCAATTGGATATTAAAGTTAACATGGCATACTACTGATTCATGCTTTAAAACACATCAAACAAACATTTTAAGCCGATCAAAAGCTCTGACAAAATAGCTTGTCAGACTGTTCTTGACTGCCAAGAACAGTTTGGGTTTTTCATCAAATTCGACCCTCTAATTGTT
Source organism: Aralia elata (assembly GCA_034770075.1). Classification (NCBI taxonomy): domain Eukaryota; kingdom Viridiplantae; phylum Streptophyta; class Magnoliopsida; order Apiales; family Araliaceae; genus Aralia; species Aralia elata. The sequence goes on along the minus strand of JAVJAP010000197.1, from coordinate 83,721 downwards.
ATGGTTACTTGTTTAACCAACCCAGATCATCATATAACATGTTTATACATAATCCTAAACATCTAAAACACAAAATTTTTGCAGGCTTGAAGATCAAACTTAAAATTAGGGTTTATGCACCTTTTTCTTCAAATTTTTGATTCTGGCTTTTGATTCTGAGCTTGTGATTGCAGAGGCTTGTTTAGGTATGATTGTAAGTGTATAAGCTTTGTAAATTTCGTAGGTTAAAAGGTCAGAATCTCATTCTATTTATAGCAACTTGGAATTAGGGTTTCTTAGGTCATTTTCCAAACTTTGCCTCCAAAAATATCCTAACCTTGGGACTTGTACTGTTATCATCTGATCCAAATGACATGCTTGTGCTGGAGTGTGTTGAGCACAAGCTAGCCCACTCCTAGCTCAATTTCTATTGGTTTAAATTTTATTTTTGATTTATTTACTTACTAATTAAATCTAGATTTTTGTTAATCATGATTAGGATGTTTAATCATGTTTAGTAATACCTTAATTAATCTATTATATCATAATTAAGGTTTATCATTTCATAATTTAATGTTCTTGAATCAAATTAGGGTTTTAGGGTTTCGAATTAGGGTTTAGGGTTTTCAATCCTACAATTAGGGTTTTAATCTTTAATTAAGGTTTTCATATAAGTTCAATAATTCATAATTAATATTATGATTCATTACTTAGATCCTAATTATATCAATTAAGATTCTTGTACAGTAATTAGGGTTTTAATCGACCAATTCGGACAACTTTTATCAATTAGGGTTTTCAAATTAGGGTTTCTATTTCAGTTTATCATTTTAAACCCTAATTAACTTATTTTAAAATTTTATCAGTTAATATAATATTATATTAACTCCGAAGCACGACAAAGCACTTCGTCATTTCCAAGCACGACACAGCAGCTTACAAAAATAATTTGCCGAGACGCTTCTCGGTGAATTCTCCGGAAGCACGACAAATCATTTTGTCCGTGTAAGCACGACACAGCTGCTTGGCGAAAATTTTTTATTTGACCTAATTCTTAAATAAAATATAAAATCACATAACACAAAGTCGGAACAAGAAATTTCATTTAATAAACACATAATTTACATATATAAATCTTATTAGGGTTCGGAATATTACATTCACCCCCACTAATAAGAATTTCGTCCTCGAAATTATGGTACAGATTACAAAAATAAGTGTGGGTAGTTATCTCGCATTTTACTCTCGAGCTCCCACGTAGCTTCCTCTATATTTTGATTTCTCTAAATAACCTTGACTGAAGATATCACTTTATTCCTTAGATTTTGTTCTTTCCTATCTGTGATACCAACTTGCGACTCATATTCATAACTGGATAGCACCTGACAAATGTACCTATCAGTTTGCTACCGACATCTTCGGCGTCCTACATTTCCTTCCGTACAAAGCTACAAATGGTGGCATTCATATGCTTGCATGATAACTATTGTTGTAGGCACATTCTACTAAAGGTAACTGATCTTCCTAACTTCCTTTGAAATTCATGATGCAAGTTCGCAACATGTCCTCTAGTGTTTGAATTGTCCTCTCACTCTGACCGTCTGTTTGTGGTGATAAGCTGTGCTTAATCTCAACTGGGTTCCTAAGTGTTTCTGGAGACTTGTCTAAAAGTTCGAAGTAAATCGGGATCTCGGTCTGATACTATAGAAACAGGGACTCTATGTCTAAAAATAATTTCATTGATTTAAAGTTTGGCTAACTGGTCAAGACTGAAGTTAACTTTTATGGGTAGAAAATGAGCTGATTTGGTAAGACGATCTACAATTACCCAAATGGCATTGTGACCTTTCTGTGTATTTGGGAGACCAATTATAAAATCCATAGTAATATGTTCTCATTTCCACTAAGGAATTTCTAAGGTCTGTAGTAATCCACTCGGCTTTTGGTGTTCAGCTTTAACCCTTTGACACGTTAGACATTTACTTACCCATTCCGCTATTTCTCTTTTCATGTTAGACCACCAAAAGTGTCGGCTTAAATCCGTGTACATTTTTGTACTACTTGGATGTACGACGAACTTAGAACTATGGGCTTCATTCAATATTTCATCTTTTAGTTCTTATACTTAGGGTACCCAAATTCTATTCTCGTACCTCAGTACCCCATCCTTTTCTAATCTTAATTTGTCATTCTTTTTATAAATTATTTCAATCTTACACTTTTGACATTTTATAATCAACACATAATCTCAAAATTCCATCCTTCTTCTTTACAAACACCACTATGTTCCCCAAGGTGAAACACTGGATTGTATGTATTTCTTGTCTAAGAGTTCCTGTAACTGCACAAGTAACTCCTTCAACTTCACTGGTGCCATCCTTTACGGTGCCTTCAAAACTGGCGTCGTACCAGGTGCAAGATCGATAACACACTCGATCTCCCTATCTGGAGGTAGATCTAGTAAATCATTTGGAAACACATCCGGAACACTACCTTTAACTTCGACTCAGTCAACAAGTTTACACGTTTCCAATGGCAATCAATCATTGTATTATGATTAACCAACCAATCTATGCCTAAGATTATATCGAATTCTCCTAACGGTATAGGAATAAGGTTCAAAAGAAATTTGTGTTCCTTAGTCTCTACGTTACAATTTATATATATGGTTTTAACGGAAATTATCTCTCGATTTACAATTTTTACGATTAAAAGGTATATCTGAATCTATTAACTGTTGGTTGGGTTTACTTCTCTATTTTCTGCTTCTACTACTAATGTATATAGTCTTCTTCAAGGCGGCGTTAAGCTATATAAGTAAGAAAACTAGTATAACTACAAGTATGTAATGCACATATTGTTCAAACATAATTTGTATATTCATACAGAAGGTTTACATATTCGGCTAGTAGTTTATATAAGTACTACTAGCATTCCCAAACCAGTTTTCGAAAACCTGGGTAAAGTAGATTAGATACTACTATTTACATACACAGTTTGATGACCAGGTTTATCTAAAGCTTAATCTTACGATACTCATCACACAGCATACTGGATACCACCCACCTATTGATGTCTTATCCAGTCTTTCCATTCTCTATAGGATAATCCTCTACTCGCTTATCCAGATCCACAAGTGTTTCACGAAATTCTTTATTAGTTCTATCAAACCTTGCTTGGATTTGATATCTTTCTCTTTCCTTTCTTGACAACAGTGTCTGAAGTCGGATATTTAATCGTCATTCATTCTCCAACCTTTCTTCCACATATGTTACCCTATTGTTCAAGGTATGTATTTCCATCTGGGCTTGTTCTAGTAGATTTTCCTCCTCTGGGTTTCCTTCTTCTAACTCTTCTACAGATTGATTTCGAACTTCTGATATATCCCGCCATATTGGTTCTTCCTCCTCTTCTCCTTCTTCTATAATCTGAACCTCTGCAGTGTCCTCATTAGGTTCTGCCTCTACCGCATCATGGAATTCTAAGTTATATTGAACTTCTTGTCCTTCACGATCACTGCCCTGCTCGAGCTCTATCACCTGTGAACCTATCTCCCTTGAATTGTCTCCCCAATCTGGGTCTGCCATCCTACAAAAGAATTTTACTTGTTTAGTATTATGATAAAGCATGTTTACACAAAAATATAAGGCTTTTAAGGTTATTTTATGTGTATTAAGTATTTTACGGACTCAAAGATTATATCCTAAGGTATTTCCTAACTACCTTAGAGCTATAATCTACAGCTCTGATACCAACTTGTGACGCCCCCAAATTCTCTACACCTTCTGTAGCAGATTTGGTGCTCATGTGATACTATTTAACTATAAATATTCCATAATATATAACTTCTATCTATCCAAGGTTCACAGTATCCCATAACAAATAATAGTTCTCGTCAGAACGTTATCTGTGTTTGGATACCCTCACTTGGATGTATAGATTCATATCTTGTGAATATCTCTTTCATATCGATATTCCCTATCTATCTGACATTCACAGTATCAATGATAAGATTGTCCCTAGAACTGAGGGGCGCATTCCGGTAAAGATGGCACCTTACCGGCGCTCATTAAGTGTAACCCCAGAGCTTATAGAACTCTCAATATCATTCAAATACTCTCATTCAGATGTATAGTTCGTATACATACTGTATTTACTTAGTACAACTATGCTAAAGAAAGTAAAGATCAGAGTATAACGCATTCGATGTAATAAAGGATGATAATATATTACATATCATTAAGTTCGGTTACATCGTTCTCAGTACTAAGTTATTACAACAAAGCCTTATCAAAGACTTGAATTATTCAAAAACAGTAAATAAAAGTATTAAACATGTCATTTTCCTTTGTTTGTCCCAGAAGTGTTAAACACGTCCTTCCTCAATGAAGACTTGAGGAGAATATATGTATGACACAACCAGATGGATTTGTTTTAATGGTTGAACCAAATCATGTATATGAGCTACAACAATCCATTTATGAATTGAAGCAAACTTCTCAAAGATAGAACATTCATTTTGATGAGACAATCAAAAGAGTTTGATTTTATCAAAAATGAGAATGAACCTAGTGTGTACAAAAGGGTCAGTGGGAGCGCTGTGACATTCCTGGTATTATATGTTGATATACTACTGATAAGAATGACACACCAATGCTACAATCAATAAAGATAAAATTGTCTAAACATTCCTCCATGAATGACTTGGGAGGAACATCCTATAAATTGGGGATATAATTCTATATAGATAGATTTAAAAGGATGTTTGGCTTGATCCAATGAACGTATATTTATTCGATGCTAAAGGCGTTTAGCATGGCAAACTCCAAGAGAGGTCTTATGATGATGAGCTATGGAGTGAATCTCTCTAAAATTGTCTCCAATTTAAAGAGAGATCGCATGAGTTACTATCATGTATGCAATGAATATACAAGGCCTGATGTTGATCAGTCATATTCTGGAGAAGATCATTGTAAGATAGTAAAAAATATCTTTAAGTACTTAACCGGTATTAAGGATGTGATCATGATTCATGGTGGGTCTGAATTAAAGCTAAAGGGTTAAAAAGACTCAAGTTTTTCAGACTGACCAAGACGATAACAAATCTTGTAACGCCCCCGAAACTCGGGTCTTACCTCGAACCCGGGTCCGGCGCATCACGGTACTACCCATACAATATAGGCTTACTACATTAATGCAATTATAATAATATTACAACATATCCTAATCCAGTTCCAGGCACGAAGACCTTTAATAATACACTTATGATCAAGGTTGAATAAAATACCATGGTCCTTTACAAAATCTCATGTGTGAACGTAAGGTTCAGATTCTAACTTTAGTCAATCCCTGAATATTCGCAAAGTTATTCAATAACTATACATTCGTTATAATGTCCTTTATACAATATCATCATCCTTCTAGTTTACTGTAACAAGTAAATTACATAATCGCATCTCAACTACTATGATGGATAACCTTCATTTTTAACTCAAGGTTTACATAGTCAAATTCACGTACATCATATACCGTCATCACAGCTAAATAATTACAATAAAGGAACATTTAGCAACCTTCCTGTTTCCATGCGCCTCTAATACTTATCATCACGATATCAAGATAATTGCATTGTATCGTAAATCTGCAAAAGTTTTATTTTTGCAAGAATGAGCACGACGGCTCAGCAAGAACTAACAGTTTTCACATTTCATGTTTCACGTAACACATAAGTTTGCACTTTATCCATGCATCATGGTTCTCATACTATGCATCTTTCTCATGCATTATAAATCTTATGCAATTCATCTATATATATACATCATGCATCTCATAGCATACCTCATGCATCTCATATTGTATGTTTACAATAATTCAAGTTCCACATAGAACAATATAGTCACATAATTACATATTATGCGCACTTTAATCATGCTCACATATAATTCATATAACAGTGAAAGATTTAGTAATCAAGTCATGTATATCACTACATTTAAACAAGTCAACAATTTACTGAAAGAACTTGCCTTTAAGCGATCCTTACCAAATTATGATGGCTCGTCCTTCAAATATCCTACACAATTGATTTAATAATAAAATACCAATTAGCCATTAAAAAGGCTTCATATAAAGGTTTATATTATAATAATTATTATCTCATATTGTTCGCGCATTATAGACAATTAACGCGATTAACTCTAAAACATTTCTAGGCGTCGCGTCGTTTGAAAACGTTATGACCCTCATCATCATCCATGATTACTAGGTTATAATAATCCCACTCTATATCTTGTAATGTTCATTTCATTTGAATCGAAACACTATCTAAGTTCATTAACACTTACACGGATTTTCGATGTTTACACGTCACACGCCTAATTCGCCTCTTTTGCATGTGCTTAGCATGCTCATACATTGAGTTACAACACTTCATAATTTTTTATTCATATTAGAAACAAAATATTAAACAAGGTTATACACAATTGTTACGGCGTTACGACGCTTGCACGCCCATACGCCAAATTTGTCTACTCGAACGCCCAAACGACACGCGTTTGCGCACGCTTAGCACGCCCATTTGAATTATCTAATACTTAATGGTTAATGTTAAGTATCATTATAATTCATAATAATCATGTTTTAGAACTTAGAACATCATTTAACATTGTCAGGAGCATTACGCGTGCTTACGCTCATGCCCGACACTCTCCAATTGCCTCCAATTACATATCAGTCCTATAAATGGCCATATTAGGCCATGATACAGACCTCAAATTAAAAAACCTAAAGAACTAGAGTTGTAGGTCTACTCTTCCTATTTCGGAATCATCTTGAATCACCTCAATCTGAGCTCGGATGAGAAAGTTATGCCCATTTTACTAAAGGACATCGGAGCTATTTTACATAGTCTCTTGACCAGTGCCTAGGCGCCCAAAAATAGCCTTTGGGCAGCGCCTACGTGCTCTCTCATAGTAGCTTGGCCCTTTGCCAGCGCCTAGCCGAGCTCCTAGGAGCTCGGCCTAAGCTTCCGAGCTCGATTTCTTCCCGGAATGCTCTGTTTTTTGGTGTTCTACACCTATCTTGCTTCCAACCACCATAACTCCTTCTATACATGTTCAAATTGGTCCGTTTTGGACTCTATGGACTCCTAAGACATAGAGCTATAACATATTAAAAAATTATAGACATCCATTAACATTAACATGGCCAAATCTAAGGCCAAAGTATCAAGTCGCACTTTATTTCTGTATTTTTGGTGTTCTTGGTGTTCTTCACCAAATATTTGTTTCAACTCCTTTTTACTCCATTCCAACTGGGTTAACTTAGTAACCCATGGAAGTATAACATCATACCAACAAACAAATTAACCAAATAAAAAATAAAAGCTACATGTCCTTTAAAATCAGTTCATAACAGTCCAAAGTCCAAAAATATCAATTTTTGCCCTCCTTTACGCATAGGTACGAATTTCTTGTGTTTTTGTTTCACTTTAATGTTATTAATAGCTTATATACCTCTCAACAACATTAATCAACAACCACAAATAACAACAACAACAACAACAAGAATTTCCAGAAAAATCATCCGCGAGCTTACAAGCTCTAAAAACACAAAACTTGGAAATCTAACCAAAAATCAATGAAAAATGGTTTAAGATGAAGGTTTACCTCTGTAAATCCTTTCTAGATAATGAGGAGGCTAGCTAGGCTTGGTTTGCTTGAGTCCTTATTTTTGCTTCTTCCTCACTCATGCTCCTTCCTTCTCCTTCTCTTTCTTCCCGAACTCTCCTTCTTCTTTCTTCTTTAGAATGGTGAAAGCTTGATAAAGAAGATGAAGATGGAGTTATGTAAGCTTAGGAGATGATTACCTCTCTACTCCTCCTTCTTGTTTCTAAAGGGCTCGGTTAGGGCTTGAAGATTTCCCTTCTTCTTCCTTAGCTCTCACCCGAACACTCTCTCTTCCTCTAGCTTGTTCCTTACTTCCAAACTCTTTCTCTCTCTATTTGCTCTCTCCCTCTTAGAAATTCTGCAGAAATTGGAAATGGAGAGTAGATGAATGAGTTGTTTGAGTCTTCTAGGTGCATTGGAAGAGATGGGTGGAATATTGGAGAGCTCAAGACATTTGTCTAGCTTGGGAAAAGAAATGGGAAACACTAAGTTGCTTGGGAGATGGAATGTTTAGCATGCTCCCCCCCTCTCTCCTTCCACCTGAATAACCCCTTCCTCTAAACACCAAATTGCTGATTTTTGTGCCCATATCCCACATGGGTCAAGTCTTGGGTCATGGGTTGGTTCATGGGTTTGGGTCATTTCTTCGGCCCACCCATAATAAATATTTGGGCCACTAAATAAATCACCAATGACTCCAACTAAAATTCTAACTCTTGAAAAAATTATTCATTCGCATACATATCTTAACGAAATTACTCAAACTCGAAGAAGACGTAAAAATATTTGGGCGTGAATAGTGCCTCGGGAAACGTGCCCGTAAATAGTGATTGTTGCGATTTTTTTGCGAAATCAATTATTCACTCCTACGGCTCAACAACGCATAAAAATTCATACATCGACATCATTCAGGTTATAAAATAACCTTAAAGGACATCACATAAGAATAATATTTAATTCATTCAATAATATTAATAAACCCAAATTATAAGGATATTCACGATCCGCGATCGCTGCTCTTCATGATTAACTCCCCATAATCATATACATCAACGCACATATAACCCACCCATAATTTGGGTTAGCGCCTTTATAACAAATAATTCGTTCAACAATATTATCCTTCAACTATTTATTTAATCCAATAAATAGCACTCTAGCGATATATCTCGAAACCACCAAATTAGCTTATACGAAAACTTTCATACTTACTAATCATCGTCTACACATAGTCTAGGTTATAATATAACATTTAAACTCTTAACACATAATATTATTAATAAAAGACTATTTTATTCAATAATATTCATAAGCTCGAATTACCAAGCTACCCACGACTCGCGATCGTTACAATAATCAACTATTAACTCATTCATTCTGAATCGATGTATATATTCACATTTATATATATATATATATATATATATATATATATATATACATATTAAGCTCACAAAATAAATCACATAAATATATATATAACACATATATATTCAAACTCGAAACATAATAAGAATTATTCTATATTAAATTCTTATTATAATTATTCTCGAAAATCTGTGTTATCACATCCTTCCCTCCTTATAAGGATTCCGTCTCCGGAATCACAAATATCACCTCTCTTACTCGGTTTGTGTAAACCTTCTTCCAAAATTTTGTCGTTGAATTAGTTCAACGCATTACTATATCATAGATTTTACATCGCCTATTTAATCCACTTCCTTAATAGATTCTTATAGGTTTTATTCTATAACCTTTATCAACTCAATCATACTCTGAGTATTATCCTATGTTGAACCCATCAATTTCCTTTTCTAAGGATCATTGTATGTCACAATCATCATAATAATTTAATATCATGATTTACTAACTTATAAACATTCGGGATATTACATTCACCCATTTTTCTAAGAATTTCGTCCTCGAAATTTTAACTTAATCATTTCTACTCATTCTACTCATCATAACTAGGTTTTCAATCTAACCTTTACACTATCCTCTTTCAAGGATTCACTTAAAATTATCTCATTCTGCGACTACTTCTCCCTGGGAAAATTACCCTTCCCACAATCAATTTCCCGAATAATAGGAACCTTCAACAATTGTTCGATAATTGTGAAGTAACTTGAACAAATAGGAAATAAAATATTCCTTAAAAACTTTTCATATTATGTTGAGGGGCCATAAAGACCATGACCACAGAGGTTTACGGGTATTACTACCCCTACAGATTTCAATTATGAAAAAGGTAATCTACCTTATAAAGACCATGAACATAGAGGTTTACGTGTATTACTACCCTTACCAAGTTTAATTAAGAAAAAAAGGTAATCTACCTCCGTACGCCAGGTGATCAGCCTTTTGTACTCTGACGTTGTGCACACCATTCTAGCTAAACGACTATATGCGTTTGCTTGACCACCATAGGGTCAGTCGGGATTTTTCCGACATCAAATACCCTAATAATAGGGTTGTTCACCTCAGCTTACTATAAAATTCCGCACCAAAACAATTTGGTTTAGGCATAAATTTTCAAATAATGCTTGCATAAACATATTTCAACATTTGTCTAGCCGAATCAAATAGCTTAGACTTTTATTAACAATCCGGACATCAATCGAATTATTATAGCCAACTCAATTGGCATACTTTTTCATACTTTAAAGAAAACAAAAATCATTTTATGACGTCATGATACCGCACTATTTCTTCAGTCCGTTAAGGATTCTGTCATTTTGTGACTTTGTCATACTACATCATACCATAGTGGGCTGACGATCCTACGATCACATCCAACACTAGGTTACTCTGCATTGATGTCTCCATCGTTTATCATCTCTGCACTAAATGCATTAATGATATATAAAATACATTTTGATATTTTCAAATCATTTTGTCTAGCTGGAGCAATTAGCATAGACATATGAATAATAGTACATTTAAAAATCCGTGTTCCAGAAATCTGGCCCCATACATTTTTTTGAAGAGCAAAAGTGCAAATGTCAGCACGAAGTCAATAAATTTTGAAGTCTAGCATAGCTAGAAGATTTCGAATATCCATGTCTCCTCATCAACTTCAATTTCTCCCATTTCTCCACTATTTAATAATTCTATCTATTTTTAACTCCATCAATGCTCATCATATTGAGAATTCACAGTTCTCAATCCATAACCTTTCTATACCCCAATATAGTTCATCAAACCTACCACACATTATGAGTTCATGAACTTACCACAATCATATGGGTTTAAGAACTTATCCTAGTCAGACCAAAATCGTCCATTCGCTGAGGGGTTCTACCATACGGTTATGAGTCATGAACTTACCATACGTGTGAGTTTAAAGAACCTGCACCAAATCTTAATATTCTCTAACTATCAAATATAAATATGAGAAAAGAATCACCTTCTCGTCATACGTATAGCGAAAGCGCGATACCAGGTTCTAATGATTATCAATATAGGAAGCTAAGTGATTGTCGAACCCATCACAATCCCCTGCCCATACAAGGAATCGATCAACTCGGCCATTAATCAATATAGGAAGCTAAGCGGTTGTTACACCAAGCACAAATTCCCCGCCCATACAAGGAATTGTTCAACTTAATCACTATACCGATATAGGAAGCTAAGTGGTTCTCAAACCAAGTACAAACTCCCCGCCCATACAAGGAATTGTACAACTCAGCCACTAACATGAGTCCTCAATTGAAATCACCCCAATCCTAGCTTACTTGTTGCTCAACACGAATTTAATTCGTGTTTTCATCATCCATAACTCTTTCCGAGTTTTACTCGTACTATCTCATAGTACCATCTATCTATAGCATTGAGCTAAAATTTTCAATCATTCAATTGATCATCTGCCATTCTATGACTTAATCCAATATCTTCGTGATCTTACTCTACAATCGTTTTACATTACGATCTTCCTTATTCTACGATCGTTTCATCCTACGATCTTCTGTACTCTTCTCTCTAATCATATTATATGATTTTATTGCATCTTTGTCTTATAGACCTCGTCTATTTATCAACACTTGTCATCTTTATTACTAGAGTTAGGTAACTCCTAATTTTTGTCTTTTTACAACGCATCAAGATTCTTCTTTGAATAGTCTCATACATATCTCAATTCTTACTATGATTTTTTTTCCTAAATTCATTTACTATCGATTAAACTCTATTTGAGTTTATTCTTTATCATCCTCTCTATGGTTATAGCCTAAGGTACTCTTACCTAAGGTTTATAACCTATCAGCTCTGATACCAACTGTAACGCCCCCGGAACTCGGGTCTTACCTCGAACCCGGGTCCAACGCGTCACGGTAATACCCATACAATATAGGCTTACTATATTAATGCAATTATAATAATATTATAATATATCCTAATCCAGTCCCAGGCACGAAGACCTTTAATAATACACTTATGATCAAGGCTGAATAAAATACCATGATCCTTTACAGAATCTCATATGTGAACGTAAGGTTCAGATTCTAACTTTAGTTAATCCCTGAATATTCGCAAAGTTATTCAATAACTATACATTCGTTATAATGTCCTTTATACAACATCATCATCCTTCTAGTTTACTGTAACAAGTAAATTACATAATCGCATCTTAACTACTATGATGGATGACCTTCATTTTTAACTCAAGGTTTACATAGTCAAATTCACGTACATCATATACCGTCATCACAGCTAAATAATTACAATAAAGGAACATTTAACAACCTTTCTGTTTCCATGCACCTCTAATCCTTATCATCACGATATCAAGATAATTACATTGTATCGTAAATCTGCAAAAATTTTATTTTTGCAAGAACGAGCACGACGGCTCAGCAAGAACTAACAATTTTCACATTTCATGCTTCACGTAACATACAAGTTTACATTTCATTCATGCATCATGATTTTCATACTATGCATCTTACTCATGCATTATAAATCTTATGCAATTCATCTATATATATGAATCATGCATCTCATAGCATACCTCATGCATCTCACATTGTATGTTTACAATAATTCAAGTTCCACATAGAACAATATAGTCACATAATTGCACATTGTGCGCACTTTAATCATGCTCGCATATAATTCATATAACAGTGAAAGATTTAGTAATCAAGTCATGTATATCACTACATTTAAACAAGTCAACAAGTTACTGAAAGAACTTGCCTTTAAGCGATACTTACCAAATTATGATGGCTCGTCCTTCAAATATCCTACACAATTGATTTAACAATAAAATACCAATTAGCCACTAAAAAGGCTTCATATAAAGGTTTATATTATAATAATTATTATCTCATATTGTTCGCGCATTATAGACAATTAACGTGATTAACTCTAAAACATTTCTCGGTGTCGCGTCGTTTGAAAACGTTATGACCCTCATCATCATCCATGATTATTGGTTTATAATAATCTCACTCTATATCTTATAATGTTCATTTCATTTGAATCGAAACACTATCTAAGTTCATTAACACTTACACGGCTTTTCAACGTTTATACGTCACACGCCTAATTCGCCTCTTTTGCATGTGCTTAGCATGCGCATACATTGGGTTACAACACTCTATAATGTTTCATTTCTATTAGAAACAAAATATTAAACAATGTTAGACACACTTGTTACGGCGTTACGACGCTTGCACGCCCATACGCCAAACTTGTCTACTCGAACGTCCAAACGATATGAGTTTGCACACGTTTAGCACGCCCATTCGAATTGTCTAATACTTAATGGTTAATGTTAAGTATCATTATAATTTATAATAATCATGTTTTAGAACTTAGAATATCATTTAACATTGTCGGGAGCATTACGCGTGCTTACGCTCATGCCCGACACTCTCTGATTTCCTTCAATTACACATTAGTCCTATAAATGGCCAATTTAGGCCATGATACAGACCAGAAATTTGAAAAACTTAAAGAACGAGAGTTGTAGGTCTACTCTTCCTCTTTCCGAATCATCTTGAATCACCTCAATCCGAGTTCGGATGAGAAAGTTATGCCCATTTTACTAAAGGACGTCGGAGCTGTTTTGCACAGTCTCTTGACCAGCACCTAGGCGCCCAAAAATAGCCTGTGGGCAGCGCCTAGGTGCTCTCTCACAGTAGCTCGGCCCTTGGCCAGCGCCTAGCCAAGCGCCTAGGCGCTCGGCCTAAGCTTCCCAGCTCGATTTCTTCCCGGAATGCTCTGTTTTTTGGTAATGTAGACCTATCTTGCTTCCAACCACCATAACTACTTTTATACACGTTCAAATTGGTCCATTTCGGACTCTATGGACTCCTAAGACATAGAGCTACAACATATAAAAAATTTACAGACATCCATTAAAAGTAACATGGCCAAATCTTAGGCCAAAGTTGTTAGGTTTGTATATAACGCGAACATGCAATCAAATTACATAAATAGTGCGGAAGCGCGATAAAATCGGATTTTAAAATTTTATACAAACCATCACCAAGATCAATCTATGTGCTCAATTAACGATATAAACGAAAGATAAAGAGAATAAGAATTATACCCTCGTAGAACAAAGCTTCCTCGGGTACAAGTTCAACTCCTAGTCCTTCGTGTTCTCCTCGAATGCTACGGTGTGATTCCTTACTTTGATCAACGTTAGCCACCCAAGTGTTTGGCCTCTAGAGGTGATCCACCAAGGAAGAACAAGTATTCAAGAAGTTGGGTATTTGGCAAAACCCTAGTTTCTATCTCTATAGAAATTGTAAGTACTCTCCACAATCTAATGCAAGAGTGTGTAACCCTAATCTATGATAAGACCCTTCTTATTTATAGATGTAGGAATAACCCTTCCCTAAACTATTTAGGATTTAGGGTTTGTATTATAATTAAACTCCTTTAATTAATAATGCTCCTAATCCAATTAGGAATTCATGGGAGAGTACTTCTATTAATTAATTCCCAATCCCTATTAGGAATTAAATAATAGTAAAAGTAATAATAATAATAAGACTCCTCTTATTAATTTATATTTAATATTTCCAAAATATTAAATAATAAATATTAAGCTATTTAATTTATTCTATCTTCATAGACTAAATTAAATACACTTAACTTATTATTACAATTATGTCATTTACTTCTTAAATAAATATTTTCCTTTTGCGGTGTGACCCTTTAGGTTCTTCATATCAAACCGGTTGTGAATAAATCAATTAGAACAATTCTAATCTTATTTAAATAAATAAATTAAACTATTTAATTCATTTAAATAAATAACATTTATTCTACAATAAGGGTAAGCCCCCTTAGCGATCAACGACTTTCCAGATAATATAGATTTCAACATTAATCACAAAAGAACCTTTGAGTAGATAGTTACCGTATAATTCAATCCTTCTACCATACAATGTCCCAATTAAATATAAGACATGGATTTACTGTCAAGTCTTATTTTATTTAATTATATGTATTTCGATTCCCAAATGCATAACTCTAAATAATGCAAATTAGAAACTCCTTTCTAATTTCATTCTGCCTTGGCCAAGGACTACTGAGTTATCATTTATCGAATCACATAGGACATTCACATCTTTTACTAGACGAGGTAGATTCTTTGTTGATCATTCACATATCTCCATGTATAACTAATTATACCCAATCATACCCTTTGATATACCCACAAGGTCTTAAGGGACATGTCAAAGTATAACTCATCATACACAAGATACTATGATGATCTCAAGTCCAAGGATCACTTGTACTACTATCACTAGAGGAATTCCTATTGACAGGCGAGTAAAACTCCATTAGGTATTCCTTAGCGAGTCACATTCAGTGAACTTATTCTCTAATAAGCACCTACATACTTGCTTTAGTGTCTCCACACAAATGATTATGAGATCAATCATCCTCTTCCTAAGAGCAAGCAACATATGTACTAATCTATCCGGATTCACTAATCCCCAATTTAGTAATCCAACGATTAGGAACAATTTTAGTTTGTGAGCTATCTTGAATTTAGATCTCATTAGCATGATCACCATCATGATTCTAAAAGCATTGCTCAAAACTATGGGTTTATCACATTTAATATAACAACACTATGTAGATAATATAAAATGCCTTTTAAGAAAATCAATTCCTTTATTAATAAATGAATAAGATTACAAAGTATATGCTACATCATATCAAATATGATTGGCTTGTGTGCATACTACTTTCAATCTCCCACTTGCACTAAAGCCAATCGCCATGGTATCTAATACCCATCTTCTCTAAGTGACGATCAAACTGTTGTTGTGTTAAAGCTTTAGTAAATGGATCTGCAATGTTGTCTTGAGAGTCCACACGCTCCAGGGTGACATCTCCTCTTTCAATGATCTCTCTAATCAAATGAAACCGCCGCAACACGTGTTTGGATTTTTGATGAGACCTAGGTTCCTTAGCCTGCGCAACAGCTCCGTTGTTGTCACAGAATAAAGGTACTGCTCCTCTAATGCTAGGAACCACTCCAAGTTCAGTTATGAACTTCTTCATCCAAACAGCTTCCTTTACAGCTTCACTTGCAGCTATGTACTCTGCCTCTGTCACCGAATCAGCAACTGTTTGCTGTTTGGAACTCTTCCAACTCACTGCGCCACCGTTTAAGGTAAACACGTACCCTGAAACGGATTTACTGTCATCTTGGTCCGTTTGAAAACTTGAGAGTCTGTATAGCCCTCTAGTTTCAATTCAGACCCACCGTAGACAAGAAATACATCCTTAGTTCTTCTCAAGTACTTTAGGATGTTTTTCACTGCCTTCCAGTGCTCTTCTCCTGGATTCGACTGATATCTGCTGGTTACACTAAGTGCATGAGCGACATCTGGTCTAGTACATATCATACCGTACATGATAGATCCTATTGCGGAAGCATAAAGAATCTTACTCATACGGTCTCTCTCCTCAGGTGTCTTTGGGGCCTGTTTCTTGGAGAGATGTATTCCATGGCTCATCGGCATGAGACCTCTCTTGGAATCTTCCATGCTAAACTTCTTTAGCATTGAGTCAATGTACTTTCCTTGGGTCAAGCCCAGCATCCTTTTAGATCTATCTCTATAGATCTTTATCCCCAAAATATAGGATGCCTCACCCAAGTCCTTCATGGAGAAGTGTTTAGATAACCAAATTTTGATCGACTGTAGCATAGGAACATCATTCCCTATCAGTAATATATCATCAACATATAATACAAGGAATGATATAGCGCTCCCACTAACCTTCTTGTACACACATGGTTCATCCTCGTTCTTGATAAAATCAAACCTTTTGATTATCTCATCAAAACGGATGTTCCACCTTCGAGAAGCTTGCTTCAATCCATAAATGGATCGTTGTAGCTTATAGACTTGGTTTGTTCCAACCGTTGAAACAAAACCCTCTGGCTGTATCATATATACATTCTCCTCAAGCTCTCCATTGAGGAAGGCCGTTTTCACGTCCATTTGCCAGAGCTCGTAGTCATAATAAGCTGCAATTGCAAGCAAAATCCGAATGGACTTGAGCATAGCTACTGGTGAGAAGGTTTCATCATAGTCAACTCCTTGTCTTTGTTTAAAACCTTTTGCAACCAGTCGGGCCTTATAGGTCTCTACCTTGCCATCTGCCCCAGTCTTTCTCTTAAAGACCCATTTACACCCAATAGGCTTAATGCCCTCAGGTGGTGAAACCAAAGTCCATACTTGGTTTTCATACATGGAGTCCATCTCGGATTTCATGGCTCCTAGCCATTTCTCTGAGTCTTCACTACTCATAGCCTCTTCGTAAGTCAATGGATCATCATCATCTATGATGCGTACCTCATCATCATCCTCTATGATGAATCCATACCTCTCAGGTATCTTCGGTACTCTTCCAGATTTACGAATAGGTAGTGGTACAGTAGGTTCTTCTACTTGGTCAGGTACCTGACTTTGATCCGTAGTATTTTGTGGTTCTTGAACTTCTTCAAGATATATCTTACTCCCACTGACCCCTTCGAGGATAAACTCCTTTTCCAAGAAGGCAGCGTGTTTCGCTACAAACACCTTTTGATCAGTAGGATGATAGAAATAATACCCTGATATTTCTTTAGGGTATCCCACGAATCTACATTTGTCGGATCTAGTCTTCAGCTTATCATGCTCAAACCTTTTGACATAAGCTGGACAACCCCAAGTCTTAACATGCTTAAGATTTGGTTTCCTCTCTGTCCATATCTCATATGGAGTCTTTGGGACGGATTTGGTAGGTACCTTGTTAAGTAGGTATGCAGCCGATTCTAGGGCATAACCCCAGAAGGATATTGGAAGGTCGGTAAAACTCATCATGGAACGAACCATGTCCAACAATGTTCGATATCTCCTTTCAGATACACCATTCAACTGTGGCGTCCCTGGTGGAGTCCATTGTGAGATTATACCATTTTCTTTGAGACAATTGAGAAACTCACTGGTTAAGAATTCCCCTCCTCGATCCGATCGAAGAATTTTAATACTTTTACCAGTTTGTTTCTCTACTTCACTTCTGAATTCTTTGAACTTTTCAAATGATTCAGATTTGTATTTCATTAAATACACATATCCAAATCTAGAATGATCATCAGTGAAAGTAATAAAATAAGAATACCCTCCTCGTGCATTCATTGTCATAGGTCCACATACGTCTGTATGTACCAACGCTAACAACTCTGTAACTCTTTCTCCTTTTCCACTAAAAGGGGATTTAGTCATGTTACCCATGAGACAAGATTCACAAGTTGGATATGATTCGTAATCAGATAGCTCTAAAAGCCCATCTTTATGCAACTTGGATAATCTTGTTTCATTGATATGACCGAGTCTACAGTGCCACATAAAGGTATAATTAACATCATCTCTTTTTCTTTTCTTAGTTTGTTCAATTTGAAGTATATTTTCATGCAAGTCAAGTATGTAAAGTCCATTCAGTAAATTGCCAACACCATATAAAACATTTTTATTATAAATAGAACAACTGTTGTTCTTTATTATAATATCAAAACCATCCATATCCAATACAGAAATTGAAATAATGTTTCTAATGAGTGTTGGAACATAATAACAGTTATTTAAACTAATGAACTTGCCCGAAGGCAATGCTAAACAATAAGTCCCTACAGCCAATGCAGCAACCTTTGCTCCATTCCCAACTCGTAGGATAACTTCATCCTTGTTCAGCTTCCTACTTCTGCTTAGTCCCTGCATATTATTACATATGTGAGAACTACAGCCGGTATCCAATACCCAAGTAGAATTTTGACTTTCAGAAAAATTAATTTCAATCATGAACAAACCTAGATCAGAAGTCGAAGCTTCTCCAAGCTTCTTTTGGCCCGCAAGATACTCCTTGCAGTTCCTCTTCCAATGTCCCGGCTTATTGCAATGGTAGCAAATTCCTTTGCTATCTGGATCAGGTTTCTTGTTATCCTTTTTCTTCGCCTTACCCTTAGCCTTCTTGTTTTTCTTCTTTTCAGAAGATACCTTGGGCCTCTTCCTTTTCTTGGAAGAATCATCCACTAGTAAGACTTGGTTCTTGTTGGATGAGAAGTGACCTTCAGTAGTTTTCAGCATGTTAAGTAACTCAGGCAAGCTGACGTCTAACTTATTCATGTGAAAATTCACAACAAATTGTGAGAAGGTGTCCGGGAGTGACTGCAAGATCAAATCTTGGCTTAACTCCCCATCCATCACGAACCCAAGTTGTCCAAGTTGTTCAATCAAATTGATCATCTTAAGGACATGAGTCTCAACAGCAGTGCCCTCGGTCATACGAGATCGGAAGAGCTCCTTAGATATCTGATATCTAGCAGTCCTACTTTGCTCACCATACAACTCTTTGAGGTGCAGCAATATAGTAGGAGCATCCATAGTTTCATGCTGACGCTGAAGCTCGTTACTCATGGATGCGAGCATGATGCATTGAGACAGGATTGCATCATCTTGCCACTTTCTTAAAGTAGCAATCTCTTCCTCAGAGGCTGTTTCTACAACACTTGTAGGGACTGGTGAATTTAGGACATAAGAAATCTTTTCAGCAGTGAGAACAATTCTCAGATTCCTTAACCAGTCCGTGTAATTCGGTCCGGTCAGTTTGTTAGCATCAAGTATGCTACGCAGTGATAGTGAGTTTGACATTTTTAAATTCTGCATGTGAAATAGACAACATTTTAGCATACATTCATTTAATTAATTACCAAAATAAATTAGGTCTTTATTTTAAATTGGTATCTCCCACTATTTTCATCAAACTATATTACCCTCATTATATAGTTCGGCAATTCTAATTAAAGATTTGCTAGTGAGATTAAGGATCCCATTTCAAATGTATATAGCCTTGTGGTGACACAACAAGCGATATATAAATAAATAGGTAGACAACTATTGTCAATTACATCACTATGTAACTCCTTGTATTTTGCCTCTTAGATTATTTTGATCAAGTGGTGACACATCCGAATCAAAATTATCCAAGTTAAGTCCAACCTAGCACTTCCATATATTCGAAAGAAAAACACTGTCCTTGTGGTGACACAACAAAACAGCATCGTTCAGTCTATTTATAAGCATCAAATGTGATAAAGCAACATCTTAAATATTTAATACTTGCCTTGTGGTGACACAACAAACTCATATTAAATATTTAATACTCTATTATTTTACTATGCTAGAAGGCGACGTTCGATATTCCAAATATCTTTGAACGCTTAGGACTTAATATATTACTTTGAGGGGTTTGTTATTATTAGTCTCATCTTGTTTAGCGCGCAAGCACATATATATATATAAAATACGCGTCATATTATTTTACATGCGAAGCATGTTGGATAATATATAATATATATATATATATAGTAAGCATGCACATATAGAATACTATATTCTACCCGGATTGATTATGGACTTTTATTCTAGTTTGGTTCACTAGAGCCACCAAGTGAACCAAAAGGTCAAACCTAGGGTGCAAGAATAAATTTAAATATAACTATTACATTTAAACCCGGGCTCCAATACAAACGGGTCTTCAAGCGCTCCTTGCTCCTTTGTCTCCAATTCTTCAAAAAATTAATTCTAACTAGTCCTATTACAAAAATTATTTACAATAAATAGAAACCTTGATCAGTGGTCAAGGGGAAGTACATAGGAGGGAGATAGAATTTTTATTAAGAAAAATTAGAGAAGACGAGGTACGCAGACCCCATTTATAAAAACCCATACATTCAAGCATCCACTAAAATAAATCCAATCAGACATTAGTCAACAATCCATAATCAATCCCTATTTATTATCATACATATCTCTATATGTATCAATAAATAACATTCATCTCATGAATAATAAATCCATTCCATATATGCATTGATATCAATTAATGGGCAAAAGTTTTGCTAATATTTAGTTTTGAAACAAAATAAACTCTTTTATTTTAATCAAAAACCAAATCCAAATTAAACTCCTTTAATTTTAGCAATCTGAAATCCTATTCCAGATAAAATAAACTCTTTATTTTAAACTTATATCAATTAAATAAACCATTTATTTTAATTGAAGCTCCCCAGAAAAAATCAATTCTGGGTTTCGGCGCAGCTGCGCTCCAGAATGAACTGGAGACGGCGCAGCTGCGCCGTGTCGCTGATTCAGAAAAATTTTTATTCTGCCCAAAAAATTTCGATCCAATCGCATATCAAGCATACATGGAATCATCAATATCGATAATTAGCACAAGATTAGGCTCTGATACCACTGTTAGGTTTGTATATAACGCGAACATGCAATCAAATTACATAAATAGTGCGGAAGCGCGATAAAATCGGATTTTAAAATTTTATACAAACCATCACCAAGATCAATCTATGTGCTCAATTAACGATATAAACGAAAGATAAAGAGAATAAGAATTATACCCTCGTAGAACAAAGCTTCCTCGGGTACAAGTTCAATTCTTAGTCCTTCGTGTTCTCCTCGAATGCTACGGTGTGATTCCTTCCTTTGATCAACGTTAGCCACCCAAGTGTTTGGCCTCTAGAGGTGATCCACCAAGGAAGAACAAGTATTCAAGAAGTTGGGTATTTGGCAAAACCCTAGTTTCTATCTCTATAGAAATTGTAAGTACTCTCCACAATCTAATGCAAGAGTGTGTAACCCTAATCTATGATAAGACCCTTCTTATTTATAGATGTAGGAATAACCCTTCCCTAAACTATTTAGGGTTTAGGGTTTGTATTATAATTAAACTCCTTTAATTAATAATGCTCCTAATCCAATTAGGAATCCATGGGAGAGTACTTCTATTAATTAATTCACAATCCCTATTAGGAATTAAATAATAGTAAAAGTAATAATAATAATAAGACTCCTCTTATTAATTTATATTTAATATTTCCAAAATATTAAATAATAAATATTAAGCTATTTAATTTATTCTATCTCCATAGACTAAATTAAATACACTTAACTTATTATTACAATTATGCCATTTACTTCTTAAATAAATATTTTCCTTTTGCAGTGTGACCCTTTAAGTTCTCCATATCAAACCGGTTGTGAATAAATCAATTAGAACAATTCTAATCTTATTTAAATAAATAAATTAAACTATTTAATTCATTTAAATAAATAACATTTATTCTACAATAAGGGTAAGCCCCCTTAGCGATCAACGACTTTCCAGATAATATAGATTTCAACATTAATCACAAAAGAACCTTTGAGTAGATAGTTACCGTACAATTCAATCCTTCTACCATACAATGTCCCAATTAAATATAAGACATGGATTTACTGTCAAGTCTTATTTTATTTAATTATATGTATTTCGATTCCCAAATGCATAACTCTAAATAATGCAAATTAGAAACTCCTTTCTAATTTCATTTTGCCTTGGCCAAGGACTACTGAGTTATCATTTATCGAATCACATAGGACATTCACATCTTTTACTAGATGAGGTAGATTCTTTGTTGATCATTTACCTATCTCCATGTACAACTAATTATACCCAATCATACCCTTTGATATACCCACAAGGTCTTAATGGACATGTCAAAGTATAACTCATCATACACAAGATACTATGATGATCTCAAGTCCAAGGATCACTTGTACTACTATCACTTGAGGAATTCCTATTGACAGGCGAGTAAAACTTCATTAGGTATTCCTTAGCGAGTCACGTTCAGTGAACTTATTCTCCAATAAGCACCTATATACTTGCTTTAGAGTCTCCACACAAATGATTATGAGATCAATCATCCTCTTCCTAAGAGCAAGCAACGTATGTACTAATCTATCCGGATTCACTAATCCCCAATTTAGTAATCCAATGATTAGGAACAATTTTAGTTTGTGAGCTATCTAGAATTTAGATCTCATTAGCATGATCACCATCATGATTCTAAAAGCATTGCTCAAAACTATGGGTTTATCACATTTAATATAACAACACTATGTAGATAATATAAAATGCCTTTTTAAGAAAATCAATTCCTTTATTAATAAATGAATAAGATTACAAAGTATATGCTACATCATATCAAATATGATTGGCTTGTATGCATACTACTTTCAATCAAGTCGCACTTTATTTCTGTGTTCTTGGTGTTCTTCACAAAAATCTTTACCAAATCTTTGTTTTAACTCCTTTTTACTCCATTCCAACTTGGTTAACTTCATAATCCATGGAAGTATAACATCATACCAACAAATAAATTAACCAAACACAAAATCAAAGCTACATATCCTTTAAAATCAGTTCATAACAGTCCAAAGTCCAAAAATGTCCATTTTTGTCCTCATTTACGCATAGGTGCGAATTTCTTACGTTTTTGTTTCACTTTAATGTTATTAATAGCTTATATACCTCTCAACAACATTAATCAACAACCACAAACAACAACAACAACAAGAATCACTAGAAAAATCATCCGCGAGCTTACAAGCTCTAAAAACACAAAACTTGTAAATCTAACCAAAAATCAATGCAAAATGGTTTGAGATGAAGGTTTACCTCTGTAAATCCTTCCTAGATGATGAGGAGGCTAGCTAGGCTTGGTTTGTTTGAGTTCTTATTTTTGCTTTTTCCTCACTCGTTCTCCTTCTCTTTCTTCCCGAACTCTCCTTCTTCTTTCTTCTTTAGAATGGTGAAAGCTTGATGAAGAAGATGAAGATGGAGTTATGTAAGCTTAGGAGATGATTACCTCTCCACTCCTCCTTCTTGTTTCTAAAGGGCTCGGTTAGGGCTTGAAGATTTTCCTTCTTCTTCCTTAGCTCCCACCCGAACACTCTCTCTTCCTCTAGCTTGTTCCTTACTTCCAAACTCTTTCTCTCTCTATTTGCTCTCTCCCTCTTAGAAATTCTGCAGAAATTGGAAATGGAGAGTAGATGAATGAGTTGTTTGGGTCTTCTAGGTGCCTTGGAAGAGATGGGTGTAATATTGGAGAGCTCAAGACATTTGTCTAGCTTGGGAAAAGAAATGGAAAACACTAAGTTGCTTGGGAGATGGAATGTTTGGCATGCTCCCCCCTCCCCTTCCACCTAAATAACCCCTTCCTCTAAACACCAAATTGCTGATTTTTATGCACATATCCCACATGGGCCAAGTCTTGGGTTATGGGTTGGGTCATGGGTTTGGGTCATTTCTTCGGGCCTCCCATAATAAACATTTGGGCCACTAAATAAATCACCAATGACTCCAGCTAAAATTCTAACTCTTGAAAAAATTATTCATTCGCGTACATATCTTAACGAAATTACTCAAACTCGAAGAAGACGTAAAAATATTTGGGCATGAATAGTGCCTCAGGGAAACGTGCCCGTAAATAGTGATTTTTGTGATTTTTTTGCGAAATCAATTATTCACTCCTACGGTTCAACAACGCATAAAAATTCATACATCGACATCATCCGGGTTATAAAATAACCTTAAAGGACATCACATAAGAATAATATTTAATCCATTCAATAATATTAATAAACCCAAATTATAAGGGTATTCACGATCCGCGATCGCTGCTATTCACGATTAACTCCCCATAATCATATACATCAACGCACATATACCCCCCCCCCCCAATAATTTGGGTTAGCGCCTTTATAACAAATAATTCGTTCAATAATATTATCCTTTAACTATTTATTTAATCCAATAAATAGTACTCTAGCGATATATCTCGAAATCACCAAATTAGCTTATACGAAAACTTTCATACTTACTAATCATCGTCTACACATAGTCTAGGTTATAATATAACCTTTAAACTCTTAACATATAACATTATTAATAAAAGACTATTTTATTCAATAATATTCATAAGCTCGAATTACCAACCTACCCACGACTCGCGATTGTTACAATAATCAACTATTAACTCATTCATCCTGAATCTATATATATATATATATATATATATATATATATATATTCACATGTATATATATATATATATACACATATTAAGCTCACCAAATAACTCATATAAATATATATATAACACATATATATTCAAACTCGAAACATAATAAGAATTATTCTATATTAAATTCTTATTATAATTATTCACGAAAATCCGGGTTGTCACAAATCCACTTTAAGGTAAATCGTTACCTTGAATGGTGGTGCAGTGAATTGGAAAAGTTCTAAACAGCAAAGAGTTGCTGATTTAGTGATAAAGACAAAGTATATAGTTGCAAGTGAAGCTACAAGTTGATTGTTTGAATGAAAAGTTCATCACAGAACTAGGAATAGTTCCTAAGTCTCATCTTGGACTCAAACATGTGTTGCGGCACTTTCATTTGATTAGTAGAATCATTGAAAGAGGAGACGTCACTATAGAGATAATGGACTCTCAAGAACAACATTGCATATCCATTTACTGAAGCTTTATCCAAACAACAGGATGATTGTCACTTAGAGAAGAAGGGTATTAGATACCATGGCGATTGGATTACTAAAAAGGGGATTAGTGAATCCGGATAGATTAGTACATACGTTGTTTGCTCTTAGGAAGATGATGATTGATCTCATAATCATTTGTGTGGAGACACTAAAACAAGTATGTAGGTGCTTATTAGAGAATAAGTTCACTGAACATGACTCGCTAAGGAATACCTAATGGAGTTTTACTCGCCTATCAATAAGAATTCCTCTAGTGATAGTAGTACAAGTGATCCTTGGACTTGAGATTATCATAGTATCTTGTGTATGATGAGTTATACTTTGACATGTCCCTTAAGACCTTTAGGGTATATCAAAGGGTATGATTGGGTATAATGAGTTGTACATGGAGATAGGTGAATGATCAACAAAGAATCTACCACGTCTAGTAAAAGATGTGAATGTCCTATGTGATTCGATAAATGATAACTCAGTAGTCCTTGGCCAAGGCAGAATGAAATTAGAAAGGAGTTTCTAATTTGCATTAATTAGAGTTATGCATTTGGGAATCGAAATACATATAATTAAATAAAATAAGACTTGACAGTAAATCCATGTCTTATATTTAATTGGGACATTGTATGGTAGAAGGATTGAATTATACGGTAACTATCTACTCAAAGGTTCTTTTGTGATTAATGTTGAAATCTATATTATCTGGAAAGTCGTTGATCGCTAAGGGGGCTTACCCTTATTGTAGAATAAATGTTATTTATTTAAATGAATTAAATAGTTTAATTTATTTATTTAAATAAGATTAGAATTGTTCTAATTGATTTATTCACAACCGGTTTGATATGGAGAACCTAAAGGGTCACACCGCAAAAGGAAAATATTTATTTAAGAAGTAAATGACATAATTGTAATAATAAGTTAAGTGTATTTAATTTAGTCTATGAAGATAGAATAAATTAAATAGCTTAATATTTATTATTTAATATTTTGGAAATATTAAATATAAATTAATAAGAGGAGTCTTATTATTATTATTACTATTACTATTATTTAATTCCTAATAGGGATTGAGAATTAATTAATAGAAGTACTCTCTCATGAATTCCTAATTGAATTAAGAGCATAATTAATTAAAGGAGTTTAATTATAATAGAAACCCTAATCCTAAATAGTTTAGGGAAGGGTTTTCCTACATCTATAAATAAGAGAAGTCTTATCATAGATTAAGGTTACACACTCTTGCATTAGATTGTGGAGAGTACTTGCAATTTCAATAGACATAGAAACTAGGGTTTTGCCAACACCCATCTTCTTGAACAACTATTCTTCCTTGGTGGATCACCTCTAGAGGCCAAACACTTGGGTGACTAACGTTGATCAAATGAAGGAATTTAGTCGGTGGAATTCAAGGAGAACACGAAGGAATTGAAGGTGAACTTGTACCCGAAGAAGCTTTAATTCACGAGGGTATAATTCTTTATCCCTATCTCTTTCGTTAATTGATAATTGAACACAAGGAAAGATCATGGTGATGGTTTATATGAAAATTTTTAAAATCCGTTTTATCACGCTTCCGCCCTATTTATGTAATTTGTTGCATGTTTGCATTATATACTAAACCTAACAAGTTAATACCCCTGCAAGTTTTTAGGGTTGACTAAATAGATAAAGTTACATATATACTGTAATGTCCAGGAATTTTAAACATTGTATCGAATTTATATTAATAAATAAAATTCATTTATTATATATTTTTACGAATTTAATTGGATCCATGTAATAATTATTATTTAATTATATAACTATATGGTTCAATAATTTTCTTTGTCTTAAAGGGGCTCACTAATAGTTGAATAAATTAATGAGTTAACCCTAACATTTGAGTTGGCAAGAAAATTTGGGGAAATTGAATAAATAATTTTATCATTATCGGATTAAATAATTCGAATAAAGAATTATGGTGAAAATAAATACTTTAAATACTTAATTAATTTGTTAAGTATGTAATTTAAAATGTTAGAAAAATAAGGTGGTTAATTTATTTGGGCCACCTTTTTAATTAATTCAAATGGCCCAACCTTATTGGGTTGAGCCCATTCTTTATTTCTTTTACCAGCCGGGTTATAACACTATTAAAACGGGTCGATCCAAGTAATTTGGGGGAAACGGTCATTTGGATTTCAATAACCATTGACCCAGCAAGCCTCTAAATATCAGGTAACCTAATGAAACCAAACCCAGCCATCTAACCCTCACATCAGTCGCAATCGAGCGGTCAATTGGGGGAAAATCATCCAAGCAAAAAGGGGAAACCCTAACACCTCAAATCAAAATCGAGCCTAGCAACCCCAAACCCTCAATCAAACTGACAGGCGAGCGAGTGACGGGAAAGAGGACGCCAAGCGTGCGCCGGCGGCAGCACGAAACAACCAGCGGTCGAAGTGGGGAAAAGTATCGACGACCGAGCGACATTGATCGGACCAAGGTACTTAGATCGACTGGCGACGTGACCGACAGGACTGCGCGGCTCAGAAGTTGGGCGACAGCTGGGTTTAGATGGGTTGGAGTAGACGCCGGTCACTGCCCCTTCCTACCGATGGTCCTTGAATGGTCAAATAAGGTAATACCCAGCCAATTTGGGTAAAAATTTCACTATAAATTGAACCCCCCAAAGCTGCCAAATCCCTTTGTTGTGAGTCCCAAATTTAGACAAAATTAGGGTTCAAAATTAAAGTGAGAGAGGGAGCAGGGGTGGCTGGTCGTGGGTTTCAATTTCAGTTGGAGTGAATGTCCGGTTGGGTCGTGTATTGCGGAAGAAGAAGAAAGACAACAACGCGATCAAACCCAAGGTATAGAGATGGGTTTATTAAGCTACTTAGATGGATTTATGTTTAAGTTCTTTGTAAATTTTCCTGTTTCTCTTATCTGTACTTGGGTTGTGGTTGTACTGTATTGGGTTGCCGTTTGGGTTCATTTATAGCACTGTGTTAGGCTTGTTGGGAAACTGTGTTGGTGAACCTTATAGGTTCTAGCAGCCAATTGTTTTGTGTTGGTTGTAGTATATATGATATTGATTTGTATTGTGTTTCTTACTGGGAATCTGTAATTGAAGAACCAAAATGGTTCGGTAGCGTGATGGTGGATAATAA
The DNA here is from genome assembly GCA_034770075.1 of Aralia elata. Taxonomy (NCBI): domain Eukaryota; kingdom Viridiplantae; phylum Streptophyta; class Magnoliopsida; order Apiales; family Araliaceae; genus Aralia; species Aralia elata. The sequence goes on along the minus strand of JAVJAP010000197.1, from coordinate 55,013 downwards.
TGTTGTGGCTTAGAATGCCTGGTATGTGTTTGATTTCATGCCTAAACCAGGTTTTGGTTTCTCTTTTGTATTGTTTGTCCTGCCAGCAACATGTATTACAAAATCAAATATTAGTTGCTTGTATGTATTGATGTTGAACTAGGCACAAAACCTCAGTTTTTCTTTTGGGTATGATAACCAGCATTATATCCATATAACTGTTAATTGCAATTTAAGTTCCAGTTGATATTGAAGGGAATAGTCAAAACACATTGCTTAAATCACACTTAGGTTCTGTATAATGGGGTTGTAAATTTTCATGTACTGTGAGTGATGGTCTGGACAGTTTGAATTAAGATTACAGGGATTGTTTTGCTGTAGTATAGCCTGCCTATAGGGAACAAGACTATGGTTCTACAAATATTTATGTTATGCAAAAATTGGTTATTATAGAGCAAGTAATAAAATAATTAACTGTTAGTTAATTATTATTTAAATTGTGGAATAATTACTTATTATTTATCAAATAAGTAATAAATAAAGATAATAAATATTTAATTTTTATCTAATTAATATTAGATAATAATTAGGTATAAATAAAGTTAATAAGATAATTATTTGTTATATAATAATAAATAAAGATAATAAATGTTTAATTATTATTTGATTAGTATTAAATAATAATTAAATATGAATAAATGAGTAAATTTATTTTTGTATCAATAAATGATAAACAAAGATAATAGATATTTAATAATATTTGATTATTATTCTATTAATGTTGAATAATAATTAAGTACAAATAAAAATTATAAATTTATTATTCGGCATTAAATAATGAATAAAGTTAATGTATATTAAATAATAAGGTTAAAAAAATAATTATTTATTATTTTCAAAAAAATATAATAAATAAAGATAGTTAGTTTATTACTCGATAATAAATAAAATTAATAATTATTTATTATTTGATAATAAATAAAGATAATACATACTTAATTATTTTTAAATAGTAATTAAGTATGAACAAGGTTAATAAATTAACTATTTATTATTTATCCTTAAATAATAAATGAAGCTAGTAAATATTTGATTATTGCTTAACTAATATTAAACAATAATCAAGTATGAGTTAAGTTATTTAATTATTATTTAGTTAATATTAAATAATAATTAAGTATGAATAAAATTAATAAATTAATTATTTATTATTTATCAATAAATAATAAATAAAGTTAGTAAATATTTAATTATTATTTAATAGTAAATAATAATTAAGTATGAATAAAAGTAATGAAATAAATAAGGATAACGAGTATTTAATAATTATTTATTGTTTAACGTCACCTAATAAACAAAGATAATAAATATCTAATTATTTTCTAATTAATATTAATAATAATTGGGTATGGATAAAGCTATAAGGATAACAACCTACTTAATCATTAATGAAATAATGATTAAGTATGAGTGAGATTAATAAGTTGATTATTTACTTTTGGCCTTAATAAATAAGGATGATAAATACTTAATGATTATTCAATTAATATTGAATAATAATTAAGTGTGTGTAGAATTAATACATTAAGTATTTAATTAATGTTGAATAAGGGACAAGGTTAATAATTACTCAATTACCCCTAAGGTAAATAGTAATTAAGCGCAATAAAATTGAATAAGTGCTCAACTATTATCTAGTTGCTATTAAATCATAATAAATTTATTATCTTCATAGATAATAAATAAGGATTATTAACCCATAGTTGGAGACGAATAAGGGTAATAGTTGAGTACTCAGATGATGGGTAACCATGATTAATTATTATTTATTTTAATTAATAGCTAGAGGCCATTAAATTAATTTCTGTTTAGCTAATGACTAGATGGTAATTAAATATATATAGTAAATTGTTTGCCTGCTAAATAGATAGCATAAGTGAGTGTATCGATATACAGTTATACGATGCTAATGGATAAACCGACTTCATCAACTGGTAGGTTATCCAAGATCAATTAGTTACAAGCTAAGATAAATTGTAGCTGAGCAAACAGGCAAGTTCCCTAACTTCCTTCTTTCAGTATATTGAATGCAAGTTCTATTTTACTCAACTTTTACATTGAGCAAGTTTCTAAACCTTATGCATTATTTTTAATTCGTGCAAAAAGGTATATATTGTTGCAAGTTATTCTTTAAGCTTGAATCTTATCTCCAAGAATGCCTTAAGTGGTCTAATTACTTTTAAAATTATTCCACATCTATGTATTCATTGACATTCGCACTCGTGCATTTGAATTCGTATATTTTTTTTAAGTTATGAGATTCACGAACTATTCATGATTAAGTCTGAACCATTGTCTCGGTCAGGGACGTATGTAAGAATTTATAAAAGCTATCCGAACTAATCGATGGTAAGGATTTTTAGACTGTATGAACACTCCTTTTATTATAGGGGAGTACCCCAGGTACCGGATATAAGGTACAACTAGCGGAATTAAATGTTATGCATACACATAGCGTACGCGAGGCTGATCCCCTCAAGTACTTATTCTGTAGCCAGTAATCAGAGGGTCAACTAGCTATTGACTCCTTTGGAAGTTATTGTTCAAGTCTATTTGACTATCAATTGTTCTAAAAGCTTTTATTGTTGTTGTTTCTGATAATTCTATTGTTGAAATTTCTTTCTACATCCCTTTCATCATGATATATCCTTATTGTTGTATTTTAAACTTGTTGAGCAAACTCGTTGCTCATCCTTGCTATATCATGACTTCATTGCAGCTAAACCCGAGACGTCAGGGAAGAACAAAGGGAAATAAAAGATGAAGTAATAGACTTCGTGTAACAGATTTTAAATTTACGTGTAGTTAATTACTGTTAATGTAATTTAAACCTTGGCATTTATTTAGGGTATGGATTTGTGTAAGTGTTTAAGGTTATTATATTCTGGGACAAGTAACACCTTTGTAATGAACAACGTATGTTTATTATATTCCGCATTTTTAGTTACCATATGTTGTTAGAGGTGAATGTTTGTTTTGGATCGTGATGACCGGATCCGGGTATTTGGAGACCCGAATTTGGGGGCGTCACAGGTTGGTATCAAAGCCATAGGTTATAAACTTTAGGATCGCGAAACCTAGGTTATAACCTTAGCATTAAACTCGTATTGAGTACGCTAGGATATGAATCAAGGAGATTCAGGTAATGATCTTGTCTGGGGGTGGATTGTGGAAATCTGCCAAGCCGAGTTGTACATGATAAAATATCATTTCATTCTATCAATGAACATATTTTATTATGATACTGATATTTTTTATCTCTGTCTGTGTTTGTAGGATGGCTGACAGGGAAGGGACTAGTGGGACCCAGGAGGAGGAGACATTCCTAGATATATCAGTAGTTGCTGAGCAGTTGGTGGGGTATGCTCCTATTGCCCCAGGGGTACCACTGGAGGAGTCCGAGCCAGAGGAGGACCATCAGAGGGAGCTACCAGAGCCGGTTGTAGGTGGAGTCATGAGGTCCGGTAGTCAGGACTCGGATGCTGAGGAGGAGGACCCCGAGACCGAGGGAGAGGAGCCACCTGCTTATGTTGATGGCATGGGGTCCACTGCCGACGATATCATTGAGGGACTGACTAGCAGGAACGAGGAGCTGGAGGCTCGGATAGCTCATCTGGAGGAGCAGAATCAGACCCACCAGATCAGAGAGGACCAGTATAGAGATATGGCCTATCAGCTCGAGCATGACCTGGGAGTAGCGAAGATGCAGCTGCAGGGCTACGAGTCCTCAGCGCAGCAGATCGGACCACTGCTACATCAGCTAGTGGCCCGAAACGCTGAGCTGAGAGAGAGGCTGGAGCAGAAGGATCTGCAGATCGCCCACCTGAAGGCCAAGCAGGAGGCCATGAGGTTTGAGTTTGGGCTGGAGGTGTCTGAGAGGATGCATGTCAGAGAGGCCTGGGTCAGGGAAGCCAGGAGGGTTGACCAGTTAGAGGACCAGTTGGAGGCCAGAGCGGTGAGGATAGAGACCCTAGGATATGCTTTAGATGCAGCCTACAGGAGGCCCCGGACTGAGGTAGGGGAGTCTAGTCGCTCTGTTCGTCGCAGGGTAGGGGATGGAGCATTCTCTTCTGGTCAGCAGGCACGGATTCGTCACGACGTGCAGTGACGTGACATGATGGTTGCCTTGTCATTAGTACAGTCAGTCCCACTTTTTGTTATATTAGGGACGTATTCATGTTTGTCTTGTGAAACTTTATATTTGTTTTCATGTTTAGGGTAGCAGTTAAACCCCAACTTTTGTTGCTTTAAGGGATGGAAAGTTAGGATTCCCCACTTTTGTCGTAGGGGAAATGTTTTAATGATGGATAGGGTATGTAGTGGCGCATTTATAGAAGTATGCCACATGTTTAGTCTTTGTAACAAACAGTGGTATATCAATATAAATGCAGATGTTTCACTTAAATCAAATATGTTTGATAGATGTTTTTACCCTTGATTGCTGATTTTAATGACATATTGTGTAAAATATAAAACTATAGGTAAAAGTCGGTCAGAATTCAAATCATGCCGCCAAGAGGACGACCACGTAACCGACAGGTTGAAGAGTCAGAAAGTGAGGTTGGAAATCAATCCAATCCAATGAGAATGTTCGCAGAAATACTGGCAGAAGCCATGCAATCAAGACCGCCACCTGGAGGGACCCAACCAGCAGCCGAGCCAGTGCATCATCTGGCAAATTTTAAAGATTTCAAATTAGTTGGACCACCCGAGTTCAAGGGAACTCTTAACCCAATAGAAGCACAAACCTGGATAGAAGAGATAGAGAAGGTCTTCGAGGTTGCACGGGTGGCCGAGGAACAAAAGACAGGATTCGCCACGTTCATGCTGAAGGGCGAGGCGAACTACTGGTGGAAGGCCAATAAGGGTCGAGCAGGTGAGGGAGTCATTCTATGGGAAAGATTTAAAGAATTGTTCTTCGAAAATTACTTTCCGGAGATTACACAGCAGGACCTGGAAGTTAAGTTCCTCGAACTGAAACAAGGGAATATGACTGTCACCGAGTACGCGACAAAGTTCAATGAATTGGCCCGATTTGCCCCACATCAGGTGGACACCGAGGCCAGGAAGGCAAGAAGATTTGAATTTGGGGCTGAAACCGTGGGTACAGAAGTCAGTTGCGATATTGAAGCTTAAGAACTTCTCGGAACTGTTGGAGAGGGCTATCATTGCGGAAGGGGGCAATGAAGCCGTGGCCCGATTCAACCAAGAAAGAAAGAAGAGTCAGGAAGTAGCCAAGGCGGGGAGCAGCGGAGGCAGCAACCCCAATAAGCGCAAATGGAATGAAAGCCAATCGTTCGGGAGCAATAAATCCGGAGGAAACCAATCTGGAGGGGAGGTGAAGAAAACTGGCAGGTGCAGCAATTGTGGGAAGAACCACACTGGGGAATGCATGAAAGGGAAAAGTGTTTGTTACCGGTGTGGACAACCGGGGCACATGGCTCCCCAGTGTCCGAACAAACAGAAAGGAGGATGTTTCTCTTGTGGAGCACCCGACCACCAGATTAAGGACTGTCCGAAGAGGAAGGGCGACGTCGGGAGTGGCAACAGGAGCAACAACAACAGCGGGAATAACAACCGGTTGAACTACGGGGCACCAGCCAGTCAAGCTAACAGGCCAACAGCCCGCACGTTCAACATGACTGTTCAGGATGCCATGGAATCCAAAGACGTGGTGTCAGGTATCATCCCAATCAATGATATAAATGCATATGTGCTATTTGATTCGGGTGCTACTTGCTCTTTTGTTTCCGAAGAATTTGCTAGTCAGTTAAATTTACCTCGTGAAAAGTTAGAACACCCTATGAAAGTAGAAGTAGCAAACAAGGAAATTATCCCCGTAGAATGCATTCATAGGAATTGTAGTGCTGAATTGCGAGGATTTAAGCTCAATGTGGATTTGATTCCAATTCGGCTGGGAGAGTTTGATGTAATCTTGGGAATGGATTGGCTATCAATTCACGGAGCAGTTATTGACTGTAAGAGGAAATGTGTACACTTGAGGACTCCTAATAAGTCGAAGGTGGTATTTTATGGTAGTAAGTCACCAAGACAATCTTGTTGTCTGACTATGATGCAAACCAAGAAACTACTTAAGAAAGGTTGCGTGTGTTATCTGGCACATGTAATTGATACTCGTCAGGTCAGGGATGAGATGAGTCAAATACCAATCGTGAGGGATTTCGCTGATGTCTTCCCCGATGAACTCCCGGGACTGCCACCGGACAGGGAAACCGAGTTCGTTATCGATTTGGCACCGGGAACCGCACCAATATCGAAGCCGTCGTATCGAATGGCACCTGTAGAGATGAACGAGTTGATGGTGCAACTGCAGGAACTATTAGATAAAGGTTATATCAGACCAAGCGTGTCCCCATGGGGAGCGCCAGTTCTGTTTGTAAAGAAGAAAGATGGTTCGATGCGACTTTGTATCGACTACCGGGAGTTGAACAAAGTTACGATTAAGAATAGGTATCCGCTTCCTAAAATTGACGATCTGTTTGATCAACTTAAGGGAGCGAAATACTTTTCAAAAATCGACCTAAGAACAGGCTATCATCAGCTGAAGGTGAGGCAGGAAGATATTCCGAAGACTGCATTCAGGACTCGTTATGGGCACTTCGAGTTTCTAGTAATGTTATTTGGATTGACGAATGCACCAGCAGCATTCATGGATATGATGAAAGAAGTGTTCAAGCAGTACTTGGACAAGTTCGTAGTCGTATTCATCGATGACATCTTAGTGTATTCAGAGACAAAGGAGGAGCATGCTGAACATTTAAGGATTGTGTTGGAAGCTCTCAGGAGGGAGAAATTGTATGCGAAGTTTTCTAAATGTGAGTTTTGGTTGCAGAGGGTACAGTTTCTGGGTCACGTCATCGACAAAAATGGTGTTTCGGTGGACCCAGCAAAAGTAGAAGCGGTTATCAATTGGGAACAACCGAAGACGCCAACAGAGATCCGGAGTTTCTTAGGATTAGCGGGATACTATCGAAGGTTCATACAGGATTTTTCAAAAATAGCATCGCCGTTGACCAACCTCACCAGGAAAACAGTTAAGTTCGTTTGGTCGGAGAAATGCGAGGAGAGTTTCATGGAGCTAAAGAAGAGACTTAGCCAAGCACCGGTGTTGACCTTACCAGACAACACTGGGGGTTTTGTAGTGTATAGCGATGCATCACACAAAGGTCTTGGCTGTGTGCTGATGCAGCACGGCAAGGTCGTGGCGTACGCATCACGACAGCTGAAGGACTATGAGAAGGGATACCCGACTCATGACCTGGAATTAGTAGCGGTAGTTTTCGCCTTGAAGATTTGGAGGTACTACCTATACGGGGAGAAGTGCGAGATATATACAGATCACAAAAGTCTAAAATATATCTTCACTCAGAAGGAGCTAAACATGAGGCAGCGCCGATGGTTGGAACTGATCAAAGACTACGACTGTGAAATTCTGTACCATCCGGGCAAAGCAAATGTAGTGGCTGATGCCTTAAGCAGAAAGGGCAAGGTGAAATTGATGCAGCTAACAGTTCAAGAGGAATTGATAAAGGACTTTGAACGTCTGGAACTGGAGGTTAGGTATCCAATGGAGGCGGGCGAAAAAGTGTTCACCGTGACAGTAGGTCCGACTCTACTGGATAAGATACAGGAGGCTCAAGAATTCGACGAAGAATGCATTGACATTAAGAAGCAACTATCGGAGGGAAAGACATTGAAGTACAAGGTTGACAACACAGGATTGCTGAGACTCGAGGGAAGGATCTGGATACCCTATGTACCAGACTTAAGGGAAGAAATTTTGCAGGAGGCCCATAATACGAGATTCTCGGTACATCCGGGTAGCACGAAGATGTATCAAGATCTTCGTCAGCATTATTTGTGGCCGCACTTGAAAGGAGAAGTTGCAGAATTCGTTAGCCGGTGTTTAACTTGTCAGAGGATCAAGGCAGAGCACCAACGGCCAAGCGGATTGTTGCAACCTTTAGAGATTCCCGAGTGCAAGTGGGAACACATCACAATGGATTTTGTGGTAGGACTTCCGACAACACAGAAGGGTCTAGACGCTATCTGGATAATCGTAGATCGTTTGACCAAGTCTGCCCATTTTCTACCGATCAAGATCAGGTACAAATTGGAGCAATTAGCGAAGCTTTACGTGAAGGAGATAGTATCACGACATGGAGTGCCGGTATCTATTGTGTCTGACAGAGATCCGCGCTTCACGTCAAATTTTTGGAGAAGTCTACAGGAAAGAATGGGAACACAGTTAAGAATGAGTACGGCGTATCATCCTCAGACTGATGGTCAGAGTGAGCGAACAATTCAGACTCTAGAGGATATGCTCCGGGCAGTTGTGATGGACTTAAGTGGCAGCTGGGACGATCACTTCCCATTAGTAGAGTTTTCCTACAAGAATAGTTACCATGCTAGCATTGGTATGCCACCGTACGAAGCGTTATACGGAAGAAAGTGTCGAACACCGTTGTGTTGGGATGAAGTTGGTGAACGGAGATTGTTGGGACCAGAATTGGTACAACAAACCGTGGAAATCATTAAAGTAATAAGACAGCGGTTAGTGGCAGCCCAGGATCGTCAGAAGAAGTACGCCGACTTACATCGTCAGAAACGAGACTTTGAAGTTGGTAGCTTTGTGTTTCTGAAGGTATCTCCCTGGAAAGGGAAGATCCGTTTTGGGAAGAAGGGCAAATTGAGTCCTAGGTTCATAGGACCTTTTGAAATATTAAGGAGAATAGGTGAAGTGGCGTACGAGGTAGCACTACCTCCTGAACTTGAGCACATTCACAACGTGTTTCATGTATCGGTGTTACGTCCATATAAGCCAGACTACAAGCACGTTATTTCCTATGAGCCAATTCAAGTCGAGAAGGACTTATCATATGAGGAAATTCCTGTTCAAATACTGGATAGAAAAGAGCAGAAACTGAGGAATAAAATCATTCACTCTGTTAAAGTTCTCTGGAGAAACCACGCGGTGGAAGAAGCTACGTGGGAACTCGAAGAGAAGATGAGAGCAAATCACCCTCAATTATTTGAGTAACCTTAGATTGAAATTCCGAGGACGAAATTTTTATAAGGGGGAGAGGATGTAATGTCCAGGAATTTTAAACATTGTATCGAATTTATATTAATAAATAAAATTCATTTATTATATATTTTTACGAATTTAATTGAATCCATGTAATAATTATTATTTAATTATATAACTATATGGTTCAATAATTTTCTTTGTCTTAAAGGGGCTCACTAATAGTTGAATAAATTAATGAGTTAACCCTAACATTTGAGTTGGCAAGAAAATTTGGGGAAATTGAATAAATAATTTTATCATTATCGGATTAAATAATTCGAATAAAGAATTATGGTGAAAATAAAAACTTTAAATACTTAATTAATTTGTTAAGTATGTAATTTAAAATGTTAGAAAAATAAGGTGGTTAATTTATTTGGGCCACCTTTTTAATTAATTCAAATGGCCCAACCTTATTGGGTTGAGCCCATTCCTTATTTCTTTTACCAGCCGGGTTATAACACTAGCAAAACGGGTCGATCCAAGTAATTTGGGGGAAACGGTCATTTGGATTTCAATAACCATTGACCCAGCAAGCCTCTAAATATCAGGTAACCTAATGAAACCAAACCCGGCCATCTAACCCTCACATCAGTCGCAACCGAGCGGTCAATTGGGGGAAAATCATCCAAGCAAAAAGGGGAAACCCTAACACCTCAAATCAAAATCGAGCCTAGCAACCCCAAAACCTCAATCAAACTGACAGGCGAGCGAGTGACGGGGAAGAGGACGCCAAGCGTGCGTCGGCGGCAGCACGAAACAACCAACGGTCGAAGTGGGGAAAAGTATCGACGACCGAGCGACATTGATCGGACCAAGGGACTTAGATCGACTGGTGACGTGACCGACAGGACTGCGCGGCTCAGAAGTTGGGCGACAGCTGGGTTTAGATGGGTTGGAGTAGACGCCGGTCACTTCCCCTTCCTACCGATGGTCCTTGAATGGTCAAATAAGGTAATACCCAGCCAATTTGGGTAAAAATTTCACTATAAATTGAACCCCCCAAAGCTGCCAAATCCCTTTGTTGTGAGTCCCAAATTTAGACAAAATTAGGGTTCAAAATTAAAGTGAGAGAGGGAGCAGGGGTGGCTGGTCGTGGGTTTCAATTTCAGTTGGAGTGAATGTCCGGTTGGGTTGTGTATTGCGGAAGAAGAAGAAAGACAGCAGCGCGATCAAACCCAAGGTATAGAGATGGGTTTATTAAGCTACTTAGATGGATTTATGTTTAAGTTCTTTGTAAATTTTCCTGTTTCTCTTATCTGTACTTGGGTTGTGGTTAACCTGTATTGGGTTGCCGTTTGGGTTCGTTTATAGCACTATGTTAGGCTTGTTGGGAAACTGTGTTGGTTAACCTTGTAGGTTCTAGCAGCCAATTGTTTTGTGTTGGTTGTAGTATATATGATATTGATTTGTATTGTGTTTCTTACTGGGAATTTGTAATTGAAGAACCAAAATGGTTCGGTAGCGTGATGGTGGATAATAATGTTGTGGCTTAGAATGCCTGGTATGTGTTTGATTTCATGCCTAAACCAGGTTTTGGTTTCTCTTTTGTATTGTTTGTCCTGCCAGCAACATGTATTACAAAATCAAATATTAGTTGCTTGTATGTATTGATGTTGAACTAGGCACAAAACCTCAGTTTTTCTTTTGGGTATGATAACCAGCATTGTATCCATATACCTGTTAATTGCAATTTAAGTTCCAGTTGATATTGAAGGGAATAGTCAAAACACATTGCTTAAATCACACTTAGGTTCTGTATAATGGGGTTGTAAATTTTCATGTACTGTGAGTGATGGTCTGGACAGTTTGAATTAAGATTACAGGGATTGTTTTGCTGTAGTATAGCCTGCCTATAGGGGAACAAGACTATGGTTCTACAAATATTTGTGTTATGCAAAAATTGGTTATTATAGAGCAAGTAATAAAATAATTAACTGTTAGTTAATTATTATTTAAATTGTGGAATAATTACTTATTATTTATCAAATAAGTAATAAATAAAGATAATAAGTATTTAATTTTTATCTAATTAATATTAGATAATAATTAGGTATAAATAAAGTTAATAAGATAATTATTTGTTATATAATAATAAATAAAGATAATAAATATTTAATTATTATTTGATTAGTATTAAATAATAATTAAATATGAATAAATGAGTAAATTTATTTTTGTATCAATAAATGATAAACAAAGATAATAGATATTTAATAATATTTGATTATTATTCTATTAATGTTGAATAATAATTAAGTACAAATAAAAATTATAAATTTATTATTCGGCATTAAATAATGAATAAAGTTAATGTATATTAAATAATAAGGTTAAAAAAATAATTATTTATTATTTTCAAAAAAAAATAATAAATAAAGATAGTTAGTTATTACTCGATAATAAATAAAATTAATAATTATTTATTATTTGATAATAAATAAAGATAATACATACTTAATTATTGTTAAATAGTAATTAAGTATGAACAAGGTTAATAAATTAACTATTTATTATTTATCCTTAAATAATAAATGAAGCTAGTAAATATTTGATTATTGCTTAACTAATATTAAACAATAATCAAGTATGAGTTAAGTTATTTAATTATTATTTAGTTAATATTAAATAATAATTAAGTATGAATAAAATTAATAAATTATTTATTTATTATTTATCAATAAATAATAAATAAAGTTAGTAAATATTTAATTATTATTTAATAGTAAATAATAATTAAGTATGAATAAAAGTAATGAAATAAATAAGGATAACGAGTATTTAATAATTATTTATTGTGTAACGTCACCTAATAAACAAAGATAATAAATATCTAATTATTTTCTAATTAATATTAATAATAATTGGGTATGGATAAAGCTATAAGGATAACAACCTACTTAATCATTAATGAAATAATGATTAAGTATGAGTGAGATTAATAAGTTGATTATTTACTTTTGGCCTTAATAAATAAGGATGATAAATACTTAATGATTATTCAATTAATATTGAATAATAATTAAGTGTGTGTAGAATTAATACATTAAGTATTTAATTAATGTTGAATAAGGGACAAGGTTAATAATTACTCAATTATCCCTAAGGTAAATATTAATTAAGCGCAATAAAATTGAATAAGTGATCAACTATTAGCTAGTTGCTATTAAACCATAATAAATTTATTATCTTCATAGATAATAAATAAGGATTATTAACCCATAGTTGGAGACGAATAAGGGTAATAGTTGAGTACTCAGATGATGGGTAACCATGATTAATTATTATTTATTTTAATTAATAGCTAGAGGCCATTAAATTAATTTTTGTTTAGCTAATGACTAGATGGTAATTAAATATATATAGTAAATTGTTTGCCTGCTAAATAGATAGCATAAGTGAGTGTATCGATATACAGTTATACGATGCTAATGGATAAACCGACTTTATCAACTGGTAGGTTATCCAAGATCAATTAGTTACAAGCTAAGATAAATTGTAGCTGAGCAAACAGGCAAGTTCCCTAACTTCCTTCTTTCAGTATATTGAATGCAAGTTCTATTTTACTCAACTTTTACATTGAGCAAGTTTCTAAACCTTATGCATTATTTTTAATTCGTGCAAAAAGGTATATATTGTTGCAAGTTATTCTTTAAGCTTGAATCTTATCTCCAAGCATGCCTTAAGTGGTCTAATTACTTTTAAAATTATTCCACATCTATGTATTCATTGACATTCGCACTCGTGTATTTGAATTCGTATATTTTTTTTAAGTTCTGAGATTCACGAACTATTCATGATTAAGTCTGAACCCTTGTCTCGGTCAGGCACGTATGTAAGAATTTATAAAAGCTATCCGAACCAATCGATGGTAAGGATTCTTAGACTGTATGAACACTTCTTTTATTATAGGGGAGTACCCCAAGTACCGGATATAAGGTACAACTAGCGGAATTAAATGTTATGCATACACATAGCGTACGCGAGGCTGATCCCCTCAAGTACTTATTCTGTAGCCAGTAACCAGAGGGTCAACTAGCTATTGACTCATTTGGAAGTTATTGTTCAAGTCTATTTGACTATCAATTGTTCTAAAAGCTTTTATTGTTGTTGTTTCTGATAATTCTATTGTTGAAATCTCTTTCTACATCCCTTTCATCATGATATATCCTGATTGTTGTATTTTAAACTTGTTGAGCAAACTCGTTGCTCATCCTTGCTATATCATGACTTCATTGCAGCTAAACCCGAGACGTCAGGGAAGAACAAAGGGAAATAAAAGATGAAGTAATAGACTTCGTGTAACAAATTTTAAATTTACGTGTAGTTAATTACTGTTAATGTAATTTAAACCCTGACATTTATTTAGGGTATGAATTTGTGTAAGTGTTTAAGGTTATTGTATTCTGGGACTAGTAACACCTTTGTAATGAACAACGTATGTTTATTATATTCCGCATTTTTAGTTACCATATGTTGCTAGAGGTGAATGTTTGTTTTGGATCGTGATGACCGGATCCAGGTATTTGGAGACCCGAATTTGGGGGCGTCACATATACCCTTGTATATTATCAAATTTTATTTCCTGAATAATATATATGTTTAATTATTCTTTTAATATGATACATTTTAATTATAGTTTTACTTGTAATTAAACTAATTTAGTATAATTAACACATATAGAAAAACTAATTTAGTATAATTAACACATATTTTTGGATAAGTGATACAAATATTAGAAATTTTAAATTAAATTATTAATGGAGTTGTTCTAATTAGAGTGATTGAATATGTTGATAGTTTAGTTTTTGTTGTTTAATAACAAAAATTATTATTTGAATTATTAGTTTCATATTATGATTTTTATATGTTAAATTTTCTTTAGTATATGTCGGGATGTTTATGATTTTGATTATATTTTTTAGTATACAGTTGGTGTTGTTTTTGTGCAATGTTGAATTAAAAAACATATAATAATATTTATTACTACCTCTATCTTGTAAAAAAAATTTAATATAATTTTTTTTTTGAGTAACAACATCTATCAGTTTTACTGTAAATAATTATGCCTAAGTTTGACTTATGTTTAGCTTAATATTTGAGAAAAATAATTAATATAATTTTTAATACTTTTTTATATGAATAATAAGATTCGTTCTGTAATAATAAGTTTGTTTTACGTAAATTTTACTATTTACGAAAAATAATTATAATTTTTTTGTGAGTAAATTTGTACTTTTTATGGGTATTAAAATTTTACTTTTTAATAAAAAAAATATATTTGAATGTATATTACGTAAATTTTTTTATTTGAGAAATTTAATTAGCAAAAAGTGTGTGACTTTATTTTTCTGATAAAATGAATATTTATTACACAAATTCATAATTTAATTAATTAGATCAAGTTAAGTAAAAATTATAATATATAAATTTATGTTTAGTGTGACGCCCCCAAATCCGGATACTTAAAACTCGTATTTGGTGTTACACGATACCATTCATTCAAGCTACGTATTATAAAATAATAATTATTATTACATTAGAGTCTTTCTAACCCAGGTACAGTACCTTTAAGTGCTTTATTACATGATAAGTAATGTATTTACATAACAAAAGTTTATCTATTACAAAATTAACTTCCAACTACTCATTAAGCTTGCCTTTGCCTTTATCCTTTTCAGACCATTCTATTCGATTCTGCTTAGCTGAAAACATTTATATTCAAAGCAAGAATGAGCATTCAATTGCTCAGCAAGTAATAGCAGTTAATAATAACTCATGCAAGGAAATAAATGTTTTCTTTGAGATATGTTTCAACAGTGGAACAAAACTGTTAAGCAATTGAAACATGTCCTGTTTGTATTTTTGAAACAACATGCTGACTTTTAACATGCTGAGTGGTCACAAGACCATGAATATTTCTTTTTCTTTTCTTGAAAAGGTTCGATCAGAAATTCAACTGTGAACCGTCTGGTCTTACGAGCACGTTGGGTGATCAGCCCGTTATGCCCTGTATTGATCAATACTATCTACAAGAGCGATATTTGCGTTCAACGTCACCGCCTTCTTGGCGTAATGTAAAAATTTCTCAAGTCTGGGATGTTCATACTCATTCTGGAGTTCAAATCAAAACAATATGATTGAATAGCTCTGTCTACTCAAGACTTAATTTAAAGCAATGAAATACTATAAATTTTGTCTAGCCGAAACAAATGGCTTTGACTACTTTTAAACTGTACATGCATACTGAAATTTAACGAGTACGCATCATGGCATTCTTATATCAAAATATTGATATTCTTTCAACATATAACTAAATAAAGCTTCAATGAAACAAGTTAGGATACTTGCTCAAAACATAGTTCATAGCATAAAGTAAGTGCAAGGAGTTTAGAGAACTTGCCTTGTTCATAAGCTACATTTACAAAATCTTAGTTTAGCTTAACTTTGCTTCACGACTCCTACATCATTTTCATTCAAGTATAGACTTATATTAGCTATACACATTCATCATCAAGCATATACGTTTATTATATACTTATACAGTTGTACACACCAAGTACACATGTATAGATATGCATTCACACTATTACATCACATGCTTTTGTCTTTCTTTGAAAATTCCATATTGAAATCTCATTATTGTATTCGTTTGAAATCTCTTTTGAAAACTTGGCTTAATATAACCATTTCTTGCTTAGGCAATACAAACATGTCATATGCCACATAAAGATGCTTATAAGACCTTAATACATATATTACATATCACATAATACATATATTACACATGTATTATACATATATTACATATCACATTATATATATATATATATATTATTTATGTAGACACCCATTTTTTGCGTTCCCTATACTAACCGTGACAGGAGGGCAAAATCGATATTTGAACCGGCTTGCGGGAGCGAAGGAATGGGCACAAGTGCGAGCATTCAAACATCACCGCGATGATTGGCGACCAAAAGCTGAAGTGACAGGAGGGCTATCCGAAACAGGCATTCCCGAATAAGGTGACACGTCTCCCGGGAATTCCCGGACTGCCGAACACAAGCCTGTCAGCGAAAACCAACGTTACAGCACGAAAATCAAGGCGTGGCACGAAAATCGAGAAAGTCAAACCGTCCAGCCGCGGATTGATCTACGGCCAAATAGTGCGCCTTTTGAAAACACGGAACTCGAAACACGGAACTTGAAATCAGGTGAGTGGAAGGCAGGCGGCCAGCCAGCCTATTTCAGCTCAGTTTCGTTGCAGCATACAGAAGGTTAGAGAGAATTGGCAGCAGGCGAAGAAGAAGAAATTCTGCAGCAGCAAAAGCACGGAAATTGAGAGAAAATAGCTAGATTTTGCAACAAAATAGGAAGAAAAGAGAGAAAAAAGAGAGGATTTATATTCTTTTGATTTTGATTGTATCAAATACACTCTTTATCCTATTCAAATACACAAGTTCACATCCATTTGAGATCATTTGCAAGGTAAAAATTCCCTTTGTTATAGCAATTTATATCATATTATTGGGTTGAATTAAATGTAATTTTCATGTATCTTGTTGAACAATCATGGATTAGGGATTATTAGTGAGGGTTCCATCGGAACAAAATTCTTCCTAATAACCCGAGGATATCCAATTGGTGAAATTTCTAGCTTATTTAGAGTGATTTATTGGATGTAATTTATTTAGATTATCATTTTCGGATATCATGGTGTATTAGACAAATTCGTGTTGGTTGGTTTCGTAGTATTCATTTCGTGGGCATGTAGTAATCTCGGGTGTGAGCCTAGGAACGCGACCCCGTGGTCCAAATCCGATGATGGACGTTTTGATGTATGTAATAGATTCAAGTTGCTCGTTTTTGTAACATGTAATCGTTGGGCCTTAAAATGACGCTAAGGCGAGAATCGGGTTTAAGGCCCCGTAGTAGTGAAATATGTGATTGTTGGCGTTCGGGGATATTTTGATGGCTTACATGCCCATGAATAGCCCCCCTACGCGTTTTGATATTTAGTTTGATTTGTAACACCAAACAAAAGATTTCAAAACCAAAACAATAAAGATTTTTCTAAAATTAATCAAGGTAGGATATTAGCATCACGAGGATAAGAAATTGGGAGTGCTAATGAATGTCGATTTCTATTTAACGAGAAGGCAACGAAAAAATCGTTTTCCAAAACATCATACGAAATGATTTTATAAATAAATAACGTCTTATTAAACCATTGTGCATAGGGTTAAAGAGAGTCTAGAAGTTGCCCATCATTTGAGTTGTGAAGGCAACGTATAGATCTCGATTCCTATTTTTGACGAAGGTTTAGAAAATTCTTGTTTTGTCAAAACAACATCTAAGGAAAATCTCACGTTTTTGACAAATTGAAATCAAAACTTTTCTCATAAAGAACAAAGCTTTCTCGTACCAACCGAAAGACATTCTAAAGCACTCCCAAAGCACGACTTTCCCTAAAAATCCAAATGATTCTTCATGCAAACTCACCACAACATTCATTAGGCACACACACACACACGCACACATACGCATTTCATGAATTAAAGGATAGGAAAATATCAAGGTTGCGGTAACCGTGTTTCACGGAAGTCGGGGGGTGCCTAACACCTTCCCCTTGCTTAAGCAAAGCCCCGAACTTTATGAATCTCGGTTTGCAGACCAATTAATTCGGAGTCACATATGAGCCAGCGATTTATAAAAAACGAAAACTCGGATGAGTTGGTACATCCATTTCAAATATACCAACTGGCGACTCTGGTTAATTGGCTCATCATAAAAAACGATCTTTCAAAACCCCGTCGACATCAAGGCCGACCTTTTCCAAAAAATCATCTAATAAAAAGGCTAAAATAGGAAAAGGACAAAAGACGAGAAAAACCCGGCGTCGACAATTTAACCCACCGTTTGTATTGCGTAGCATATAATTGGTATTTTATACCATCATAAAATACATTTAAAACTATAACGAATATACCAAAAATCTTTTCCATCAAAATGGAAGTTATACATTAAATAAAAATATTTTATTTAATGCAATTATTTTATTTTATTAAAATAATTTAATATTATAAATTATTTTAACACGTCTAAATTAATCCATACAATAATTTGTATACATTTATTCACTTTCCTTCTAATTATAAATTATTTCTAACAATTTATTTTTCACGTAATAAATATATATTATTATATTCATCACGTTACATACATACACATATTATACCGCACGTATTTACACAAGCAGTATAATAACATGAATTACAATTAAATAAAAATTTATTTTATTAAATCTTTATTTAACTATTCATCTAAAAATTCGAATTGTCACATTTAGTGGATATATTAAATATTATAATTTGAAGGGTGTATTAGACATTATATTAAAAATATTTTTGGATATTAATTGGTCAACCACACTATAGGTAATGAATGTTACATATTGTAGACTAGAGGGGTACTGACTATTACTTGAAATACTAGAGGAGTACTAACTATTACTTGAGAAACTAGAGGGATGGTGAGTGTTATTATGATTATCTACAAGGAGTATCAGTATATTTTACTTAATTAGAAAATATTACCGAAAGCCTTTGGCCCGAGTGGTACTACTCAACCCATGGTAACCATGAGGTTGAGGGATTGAACCTTGACATGCCAATGTAGGGTTTGTAAGTGTGTTAAATTTCACTCTAATATAGAAAAAAAATAAAATATTTAAGTTCTGCATAGTTTTTAAATATTAAATTTCAAGGAGTTTTGGGTTTTAAAATGGGTGTGTCTATAGGTAGTCTTTCAACTTTCTCATCTTTCTCTTTATTTTCATATTCCTTCCCAGATTCATTATCACAATAGTTGACATACTCACTATGATACCCTTCCAACTACATATCAGGACCAAACACTTTCATTTGTTCTATCATGTTTGCAATTGTATCATCATCTGCAATCATTTTTTAAAGATCAGCTACCATCTTTCTCAAAGTGTTATCAAGATCCTCAGCTTTATTAGTAGTATCTACTTCCTCACCTTCATTTTGTATTTAAGTCTCTTGAGGATATTTAGTCGCAAGTGAATTTTCAGCTTTATTCACATTCTCATTTTTAGTTTATGTTTCAGGCTCATTTGTGTATTAGCCACATTTCCTCTACATTTGGTTCAACTTTCATTGTATTCATTCTTCTTTCCTTTCCTACTCTTTTTAGCCCTTAATGCTATATGTGTTCTTCTGACTTCTATCAACTCTTTATCATTATCACTTAGGTGATTTAGACTAGAAACATCACTCTCAATTTCACTTTCACTCTCACTGTCACCCTGAGGTTCATAAACACTATCACTTTCACCATCACTTTAATGTGTCTTGTCTTCAACTACATCATACTCTACATAAATTTCTAAAAGTTCCATGTCTGGATATTTAAGTAATTCCAACAGATCATTATCACACCATACAATTCTCATTCCATTTGCATTATTTTTTTAGGAGTCCTATAATGAAACTTACATTGATTTTCTTTTGAAACCCTTTACACTGTATCTTTTAGTGTAAAGAATGAAAGGTAGTCACTATCTATGGTATAACAATACTCCACGAGACCCTCTTTATAGTGCGTACATGGGTCATGTTTAAAGTATCAATCATGGTATGTTGCAATTTTAAACTTTCTCGTATCCATGCTGTATATACGTAATAAATACATTATCAGACAAAAAACAAACACGGATATTAAAGATCAAACAAAAACAAAGATGGTAGGTCCACTAAAAAAATATAAAATCACAAATATGGTGTAATACTCCGCTAAATATTACGCATATTGTTACTATTATAATTATCTCCTTATTATTTTCACTTATTTTTATATATTTTTATTTTAGTAAATGTTCTTTAAAAAGTCGTATTCTACTATCTGTTAACGTCAAAATTCGTCCACGCGCCCAATCACCAAACTGCGCTTCCAACCCTGTACAGAAACGAAACCACATTCAGAAGAACTGACGGCTTTCGCCGCCGGAGGATAGCTCCGGTGTGAGAATAAGTACAGGCTGAATAAGGTTTAACAATGGAGGTTTAATGCTTTAGTGTTGAAAAAGATGATTACATGTGAATTAGAGTCTAGCCTTGTATTTATAGTGATCACACCATCAACTTCATGCCCGTTCCCGTATAGAAATAGAACTCCTCATTAGGTTAGATACCATAATGGGATTAAACTCAATCTCCTTAAAGGAAGAAAGTCGAATTATATCCTGACACTTTCCTTAGGAGTTGGAAATTAAATACAGTTAGGATTCCTTAATATTCTCCCACTGCCTAAACAGACTCCTATGTGGGAACATACCTCCACGTGGACCATGACCCACCGTATCCATTGGACCCAAATAAACACACCCCAACATTGCCCCCCAGTCTTTCATTACAATGGGACATTTAATGGAAGAGTTCATCATTGAAAGCCCAATAATTCAATGTAGAAATTCAAGGCCCAAAATCAAACCACCTTGGAAACGTATTCAGCAAGCCTTGCCAAGTCCCACCACTACTATTCAATCCATTTATTACGCCGCTTTTGGAAAACCCCGCGGAACACAAAAATCAAACAATTCAAAACCCCATCATTTCCAAAATCAACCGCCACATTTCAGATCTGATCTCAATCTCGCCCAAACTTTCTCCGCATCCGTCTCCCACACCGGTGAAAATACCCACCGATTGACCCATTCTACCTCTCATCAATGGCTGCCACAAACACCCCAACATCCATCATTCCATCCACACCCAAAATCAACACTTCTTCCACCCCAACACTGACTGTAGCTAACCCCGCCAACGCCACCGTCATCATTACCGAAGCTACCACTGTCACCACCAAACCCTCGACCCTCAGGCCCATCCAAGGCTGAAATTAATAATCTAAAAATGCTAAATGAGGAATCCTTCGCTCACATAAACACCGTCTCCACAATCGCCCCCCAAGACCTTGTCGGGATACGAGAACAATATCGTATTCCGGCTACCTACGAAATCCGAGCCCCCTTACACGTTGAACGAATGTACCACCGCCCCGATGGGTGGACCACCATCTCCCTTAGTGCCCTCAGATATGGGGTACGCTTCCCCCTTCACGCTTTCATCATCAGCCTCCTAGGGTACATTGGAGTCGGCTTCGCCCAACTGGTGTCGAACTCCTACATCCATATCATCGCCATCATCGCTTTCTGCCATGAGCTCAACATCACCCCCACCATCGACCTCTTCTTTTCCCTGTTTTCCATGAGCCGATCCAGAGAATCTGGCTTCCGTCAAATAAACAAGCAATAGAGCAAACAAACCGAGAAGCGTCCATTGATGAAAACCCCCTCAAGCAACAAAGGATGGCATTCTCAATGGTTCTTCATCCAAGGCCCCAACACCCGCGAAATTCTAAACTGGGCCGAAACCTCCCGTCCCAATGTAACCATTAGAGAACTTCCCCGAACACATCTTAAAGAACTGGTGAAAATCATTGCAAAGCTACCGGTGAAGGAATGAGACCTCGATCTTTTGAGTGATCAAACTTGGTTATACAATCATAAATATAAGTTCCGACCCCCTTACTTTACTATTCCAAAATTAATTTTGCAATCTCCTATACTGACTCAAACTTTCTATTCTCGTAGTATCTCTGATCAAGCCAACTCCCACTACCAACATTAGCCGAACATCTCCTGAATGCACCGAAGAAACAAACCCCCTGCTAATATCCACCGAAAAGCCCCCTTTAATCCAACCCATTTCTGCAATCCCGATGCCAGAACCACACACATCCTCTATAATCCCCACACCTGACTTTATCCAAAAAAGTTTCCTAGATATGCCTGCTTCTAAAAAAGACAAAGTCGCCCGAGAAAAGAGAAAGCGTCTTGTGAAGACTACCGAACAACCCCCCCAAGCACCTGAAAACCTCGCAGCCAACTCACCAACCACCGAACCTCCAAAAAACTGCCGATCCAAACCCAACCATCGTCCCAACCTCAACCTCCGAACTGAATGACACAGAAATCATCGAACCGAACCCGACACAACCAAAAAAAGAAAAGAACTTGAAAGCCCGTCAACCGAATCCCCAGCCAAAAAATAGCACACCAAAACCTATTCGGATCATCTATCGCCCCAACACTCTCCCAGCCGTAATCAAGAGGCGCTTACTTCGGCAACGCTATGGCCCGAAAAGGCTGAAGACTTCTCGATCAACCTCTTCGAGCACTTCGTTTTCCCCAAAGATGATGAAAGGTTCGAAGAAGCAAGTCTTCCAAACCTTATAAGATATAACGCCTTGTATCAAAGCTGGGTAAATATCTCAAGTTTAAACCTTCCTCTGATCTAATAAAGTTTATTATTTAACTCCTTTCCCTTTTGCTTCTAGGTCGTCGCTGTTACCGGTTAAATCCTACGCCGACTGACCAAGGCCGACGAAAGAGAAAAAGAACTGGAAGCCGAAGTCGAGCGTCTCCAACTTGTGGTCCAGACTGCAATGGCGAACACCGAAAAAGAGAAAAGCTTGCACGCCAATATCGCCTTCCACTGGACAGAACTCCAAAACGAATTGGAGAAGGTCAAGAAGGAAGCTTCCGAAGGCGAACAACGCCGAAGAGCAATTATGGATAACCATGATGCCCTGAAAAAAGAATCCAACACTCTAAAGGTCCATAACGCCGCTTTGTATGCCAAACTTGAGTCCGTAGAAATAAAGCTCGGAATGTCCACCAAGGCTCACAAATCTTTGGAAAAGGCGTTTATCAGCTACAAGCCATTAGGTCCCCCGTTGACCGAAAAGTTAAAGCAACAAATTTGTCAAGAGCACCGAAAGTTCCCCGAGCTGATGCAAGAAGTGATTCAGCAGTTCAATGAGGGCTACCAGAGTGCTCGGGACAAGGACAAAGAAAAGATGCGGACAATTCATCTTAACGTAGACCTTTTGGACACTTCAGACGACGAAGCCGAAGCCTAAAGCAAATCTCCTTCGCCAAAACAAATTTTTTGTAATAACTTATTATGTAATCAATTTATCCATGTACATATATCCAACATCAATGAAAATATCATTTTATGAGCAAAATTGAAATGTTATTCCATTAAATACCAATATAAAATTACAGAATCATAAGAAACTACTTAACATGCACTACTGATAATACTTTCTAAGTCTCCCTACATGCCAAGCGATGAATATTATTTATTGATACATATGTTGATATGTATGATAATAAATAGCATTATAAGACATATTTAATATTTTAGAAATATTAAATATAAATTAATAAGAGGAGTCTTATTATTATTATTACTATTATTATTATTTAGTTCCTAAAAGGGTTTGAGAATTGAAAGTAGTATGCACACAAGCCAATCATATTTGATATGATGTAGCATATACTTTGTAATCTTATTCATTTATTAATAAAGGAATTGATTTTCTTAAAAGGCATTTTATATTATCTACATAGTGCTGTTATATTAAATGTGATAAACCCATAATTTTGAGCAATGCTTTTAGAATCATGATGGTGATCATGCTAATGAGATCTAAATTCTAGATAGCTCACAAACTAAAAATTGTTCCTAATCATTGGATTACTAAATTGGGGATTAGTGAATCCGGATAGATTAGTACATACATTGCTTGCTCTTAGGAAGAGGATGATTGATCTCATAATCATTTGTGTGGAGACACTAAAGCAAGTATGTAGGTGTTTATTAGAGAATAAGTTCACTGAACGTGACTCGCTAAGGAATACCTAATGGAGTTTTACTCGCCTGTCAATAGGAATTCCTCTAGTGATAGTAGTACAAGTGATCCTTGGACTTGAGATCATCATAGTATCTTGTGTATGATGAGTTATACTTTGACATGTCCCTTAAGACCTTGTGGGTATAACAAAGGGTATGATTGGGTATAATTAGTTATACATGGAGATAGGTGAATGATCAACAAAGAATCTACCTCGTCTAGTAAAAGATGTGAATGTCCTATGTGATTCGAATAAATGATAAACTCAGTAGTCCTTGGCCAAGGCAGAATGAAATTAGAAAGGAGTTTTCTAATTTGCATTAATTAGAGTTATGCATTTGGGAATCGAAATACATATAATTAAATAAAATAAGGACTTGACAGTAAATCCATGTCTTATATTTAATTGGGGACATTGTTATGGTAGAAGGATTGAATTGTACGGTAACTATCTACTCAAAGGTTCTTTTGTGATTAATGTTGAAATCTATATTATCTGGAAAGTCGTTGATCGCTAAGGGGGCTTACCCTTATTGTAGAATAAATGTTATCTATTTAAATGAATTAAATAGTTTAATTTATTTATTTAAATAAGATTAGAATTGTTCTAATTGATTTATTCACAACCGGTTTAATATGGAGAACCTAAAGGATTCACAACCGCAAAAAGGAAAATATTTATTTAAGAAGTAAATGGCATAATGGTAATAATAAGTTAAGTGTATTTAATTTAATCTATGGAGATAGAATAAATTAAATAGCTTAATATTTATTATTTAATATTTTGGAAATATTAAATATAAATTAATAAGAGGAGTCTTATTATTATTATTACTATTACTATTATTTAATTCCTAATAGGGATTGGGAATTAATTAATAGAAGTACTCTCCCATGGATTCCTAATTGGATTAGGAGCATTATTAATTAAAGGAGTTTAATTATAATACAAACCCTAAATCCTAAATAGTTTAGGGAAGGGTTATTCCTACATCTATAAATAAGAGGGGTCTTATCATAGATTAGGTTACACACTCTTGCATTAGATTGTGGAGAGCAATTTCTATAGAGATAGAAACTAGGGTTTTGCCAAATACCCAACTTCTTGAATACTTGTTCTTCCTTGGTGGATCACCTCTAGAGGCCAAACACTTGGGTGGCTAACGTTGATCAAAGGAAGGAATCACACCGTAGCATTCGAGGAGAATACGAAGGACTAGGAGTTGAACTTGTACCCGAGGAAGCTTTGTTCTACGAGGGTATAATTCTTATTCTCTTTCTCTTTCGTTTATATCGTTAATTGAGCACATAGATTGATCTTGGTGATGGTTTGTATAAAATTTTAAAATCCGATTTTATCGCGCTTCCGCACTATTTATGTAATTTGATTACATGTTCGCGCTATATACAAACCCAACAAGAATTTATTAATAAAAGTACTCTCATAAATTCCTAATTGGATTAGGAGTTTAATTAATTAAAGGAGTTTAATTAAAATAAAAACCCTAATCCTAAATAGTTTAGGAAGGTTCCCTATATCTATAAATAAAAAGAGTCTTATCATGATTTGGGGTTAGACAGTTACACACTCTTGCATTAGATTGTGGAGAGTACTTACAATTTCTATAGAGATAGAAACTAGAGTTTTGCCAACACCCATCTTCTTGAATAACTATTTTTCCTTGGTGGATCACCTCTAGAGGCCAAACACTTGGGTGGCTAACGTTGATCAAGCAAAGGAATTTAGTCGGTGGAATTCAAGGAGAACGCGAAGGAATTGGAGGTGAACTTGTACCCGAGGAAGCACGGTCCTACGAGGGTATAATTTCTTAATCTCTATCTCTTTCGTTAATTGATAATTGAACACAAGGAAAGATCATGGTGATGGTTTGTATGAAAAATTTTGAAAATCCGTTTTATCACGCTTCCGCTCTATTTATGCAATTTGATTGCATGCTTGCGTTATATACAAACCTAACAGTTCAGCCTCCAAAGCATTCACATAAAATTCCCTTACGATAGCCACTACCGCGTCCTCTAGTTGTTGTGTGAAATTTTCCCATCCTCGTTCCTTGATTATATCTGCCACACCATTGTCATGCTTTTCATGTGGCTTGATCCCCCGTTCAGGAATCAATTCCATGTCAGCCAACAATGAATAATAATAATCCGAGGCAGCAGCGGTGATGAATCTCTTTTTGTCATAAGTTTTTAAGGGTTATGAACGAGAAATATCAATCCGTTGTCGATTGGCTAACATAGTTGGTCAAGAAAATCTAAAATTGTTCACTATCAAGCCTAATCACTTGTACCAATCTTGACTCCCTTGTGATGTACTGATGATGGTTGGTGAGTACTGAATATGGACTGTAGATATGAATGATGAATGATAACTCTATTTATAATTGCATCAGGGTTCTTAAAATTGGATTTGGAGAGTTATAGTTGAAGTTGAAAAGTTGAATTATAAGAGGAATAGGAGTATGATTTCATATGCTTGAAGTTTATTTCTACAAGGAATTGGATCAAAATGTTAGGTTTGTATATAACGCGAACATGCAATCAAATTACATAAATAAACCGGAAGCGCGATAAAATCAAATTTTAAAATTTTATACAAACCATCACCATGATCTTTCTTTATGCACAATTATTAATTAAACGAAAGAGATGGAGAATAAAAATTATACCCTTGTAAAATTCTAGCTTCCTCAGGTACAAGTTCAACTCCAATTCCTTTGCGTTCTCCTTGAATTCCACCGATTAAATTTTTTCCTTTGATCAACGTTAGTCACCCAAGTGTTTGGCCTCTAGAGGTGGTCCACCAAAGAATAATACTTGTTCAAGAAGATGGGTATTGACAAAACTCCAATTTCTATCTCTAGAGAAATTGTAAGTACTCTCTCAACTATTAGAAGTATGTCTCACTGTCTAACCCTTTTCCATAATAAGACTTCTCTTATTTATAGATGTAGGCAACCCCCTAAACTATTTAGGAATAAGGTTTTATTTAATTAAACTCTTTTAATTAATTAAACTTCTAATCTAATTAGGAATTTATGAGAGTACTTTTATTAATTAATTCCCAAACTCTTTTAGGAATTAAATAATAGTAATAGTAATAATAATAATAAGACTCCTCTTATTAATTTATATTTAATATTTTCAAAATATTAAATAATAAATATTAAGCTATTTAATTTATTCTATCGCCATGGATTAAATTAAATATACTTAACTTATTATTACGATTATGCCATTTACTTCTTAAATAAATATTTTTCTTTTGCGGTGTGACCCTTTAGGTTCTCCATATTAAACCGATTATGAATAAATCAATTAGAACAATTCTAATCTTATTTAAATAAATAAATTAAACTATTTCATTCATTTAAATAAATAATATTTATTCTACAATAAGGGTAAACCCCCTTAGCGATCAACGACTTTCCAGATAATATAGATTTCAACATTAATCATAAAAGAATCTTTCAGTGAATAGTTACCGTACAATTCAATCTTTCTACCATACAATGTCCCAATCAAATATAAGATATGGAATTCCTGTCAAGTCTTATTTTATTTGATTATATGTATTTCGATTCTCAAATGCACAACTCTAATTAATGCAAATTAGAAAT
This sequence comes from Aralia elata, assembly GCA_034770075.1. NCBI lineage: Eukaryota > Viridiplantae > Streptophyta > Magnoliopsida > Apiales > Araliaceae > Aralia > Aralia elata. The sequence continues at coordinate 27,455 of JAVJAP010000197.1, read as the reverse complement.
ATCTTTCTAATTTCATTCTGCTTTGGCCAAAGACTTCTGAGTTGTCATTTATCGAATCACATAGGACATTCTCTTCTTTTACTAGAAGTGGTAGATTCTTTGTTAACCATTCACCTATTTCCATGTACAACTTATTATACTCAAGCATACCCTTTGATATACCCTAAAGGTCTTAAGGGACATGTCAAAGTATAACTTATCATACACAAGATACTATGATGATCTCAAGTCCAATGATCACTTGTACTACTATCACTAGAGGAATTCCTATTGACAGGCAAGTAAAACTCCATTCGGTATTCTTTTAGCGAGCCATGTTCAGTGAATTTATTCTCTAATAAGCATACATACTTGATTTAGTGTCTCCACACAAATGATTACGAGATCAATCATCCTCTTCCTAAGAGTAAGCAAAGTATGTATACTAATCTATCCGGATTGACTAATCCCCTTTTAGAAATCCAACGATTAGGAACGATTTTAGTTTATGAGCTATCTAGAATTTAGATCTCATTAGCATGATCATCATCATGATTCTAAAAGCATTGCTCAAAACTATGGGTTTATCACATTTAATATTACTGCATCATGTAGATAACGAAAATGCCTTTAATAAATTAAATCTTTTCTTAATAACCGAATAAGATTACAAAGTATATGCTACATCATATCAAATATAATTGGCTTGTGTGCTTACTACTTTCACATAATTGTTTCCTGATGGCTTGTCCGGATCACCAAGAGGCGCTGTGGCGCATAGGTTCATGCGTTGAGGCGCATGGTCGCTAATTCACGTGCTGCGGTGCACTCTTATCCGAGAGTAGCTTCGTTACAGGCGCTACGACGCATAAATCATGCCTTGAGGCGCATGATTATCAGAAACCTTGCCCTTGTTAGGCGCTGAGGCGCATCATAGATTGAGTTGCAGCGCTTATTTTGTTTTAGTACACACTTTCCTTTCACATTACTATCATGATTCGCCCACTTAGTACCTGCACATTTTTAACACACTTTAATTACAATGCATTATATATAAAGCTAAATTTCCAGATAACTTGAGAACGAAAATGAAAGAAACAAATTTAATTTGGGTTGCCTCCCAATTAGCGCTTGTTTTATAGTCGTCAGCCTGACTACTCCCTATCTATGCTGGGTCAAATAAAATGATTGAGGTCTTTCGACGATCGATATCGCCTCCCCAATAGTGCTCAAGTCTCTGGCCATTAACCATAAATATTCTGTTTGTGTTTGTAACGTCCCCAAATCTGGGTTATCTTAACCTCGAACCTGGTGCATCACGATACTACTGCCATCTCAAAATATACAATCCATATTCATAAATTAATAAACACAACCTCGCTTTGATACTAATAAATGCATCCATTCAGTATCTATTCTTTCAACATTAATAGAAAATGTAATAATTAAAATAAATAAATAAAAATGCAGATAAATTAAAGCTCTTATGCTTTTCATTCATATTCTAAATTTTCATCACCCTTCGATTCCTTTCATGCTGTATATAACAGTCTATATCAATACAAGTATTAAAACTTATTATTAAAACTTTTCTCAATTCCAGGTTTCGTAACCTTTAACTGCTATATTTTTTTTATCAAGGTTGAATAAATATCATGATCCTTTTCAAAGCCTTTTAAGCAAATCTAAAATTCAATCTTTGAATTCAGTCGTCTCCTGAATATTCTTGAAGTTATTCAATAACTATACATTTGTTATATAAAAGTCCTGTCGACGCCGGGTTTTTCTCGTCTCTTTTGTCTTTTCCATTTTTAGCCTTTTGGTTGAATGATTTTTTTTGGAAAAGATCGGCATTAAATGTCGACGGGGTTTTTTAAAGATTGTTTTTTTATGATGAGCCAATTAACCAGAGTCGCCAGTTGGTATATTTGAAATGGATGTACCAACTCATCCGAATTTTCATTCTTTTGTAAATCGCTGGCTCATATGTGACTCCGAATTAATTGGTCTGCGAATTGAGATTCATAGAGTTCGGGGGCTTGTTTAAGTGAGGGGAAGGTGTTAGGCACCCCTCGACTTCCGTGAAACACGGTTACCGCAATCTTGATGCTTTTCTATCCTTTAATTCATGAATGTATGTATGTATAGGTGCCCGTGCGTGTGTGTGTGTGTGCCTATGTGAATGTTGTGGTGAGTTTGTATGAAAGAGTCATTTGGATTTTAGGGAAAATCGTGCCTTAATTTGAGAACGCTTCGGAATGTCTTTTCGGTATACACGAGAAAGCTTTATTCTTTATGAAAAAGGTTTGATTTTAATTGTCCAAAACTATGAGATTTTCATTAAGTGTCGTTTTGGCAAAACAAGAATTTTAAACCTTCGTCAAAATAGGAATCGAGATCTATACGTTGCTTTCGTGAAACGATCGGGCAATTTCTAGAATCTCTTTCACCCTATGCACGAAGATTTAATAAAACGTTACTTATTTGTAAAATCATTTTGTGTGATATTTTGGAAAACAATTTTCTTTAGCTTTCTCGTTTTTAAATAGGAATCGAACATTCGTTAGCACTTCAATCTCTTATCCTCGTGAAGCTAATAACCTAATTTGATTGATTTTATGCAAGTCTTCATTGTTTAATCTTTGAAATCATTTTTGTGTCACAAGATCTAGTCAAGCATAAACACGCGTCGGGGCTATTCATGGGCATGTAAGCCATCAAAATAACCCCAAACGCCTACAATCACAAGTTTCACTATTTCGGGGCCTTAAACACGATTTCTCGCCTTGGCGTCGTTTTAAGGCCCGACGATTACATATTTACAATGAAAGGTACATCGAATTTATTACATATATCAAAAGATGTCCATCATCGGATTTGGACCACGAGGTCGCGTTCCTAGGCTCACACGAGATTAATACATGCCCACAAAATGGAATACTACGTAACTAACCCACCCGGATTTATCTAATACACCATAACATCCGGAAATGATGATCTAAATAAATTACACTCAATGAATCACCATAAACAAACTAGAAACTTCGTCGATTGGATATCCTCGGGTTATCAGGAAGAATTTTATTCCAACGGAACCTTCACTAATAATCCCTAATCCAAGATTGTTCAACAATATGTATGAAAAACTACATCTAATCTAACCAAGTAATATGATATAAATTGCTACAACAAAAGGAAGTTTTACCTTGCAAAATGATCTCAAATAAAGGTAAATTTGGATACTTGAATAGGATAAGAAATATATTTGATACAATCAAAATCAAAGGAGTAAAATTTCTCTCCTTTTTCTCTCTTTTCTTCCTATTTTTATTGCAAAATCTAGCTATTTTCTCTCTATTTCCGTGCTTGGCTGCTGCTGAATTCTTCTTCTTCCTCAAAATTTCTCCAACTCCCTGTATGCTGTCCGAAGCTGAGTTTAAATAGGCTGGCCAAAGCCAGCCGCAGATCTATCTGCGGCTGGCCGCAGATAGATCTGCGGCTGGCTGGCCCACCTCCCATCGCACTCAGCTGGTAGTGCTGATTTGCTGGTTTCCGTGCTGGCGCATTCACTTGGCCGCAGATCTATCCGCGGCTGGCGGGCTTGACTTTCTCGATTTTCGTGCCACGCCCCGATTTTCGTGCCGCAACGTCAGTCTTCGCTGACAGGCTCGTATTTTACAGTCCGGGAATCATTGAGAAGCGCGCCACACCTTCCGGGAATGCCAAATTCGGATAGCCCTGCTATCATGTCGATTTCGGCTGTAAATTATCATGGTGGCGTCGAATGTCCGTACTTTTCCATCTTTTGCTCTCGCAGGCCGATCCATTTGACGAATTTGCCCTCCTGTCAAGGTTAGTATACGAAGTGCAAAATTTGGGTGTCTACAGCTGCCCCTCTTTATCATGTTTATGAAATGTTAAATGAAATGAACAGGATAAAGAAACAGACACCCGATGCATGAATGGCAGTGCATAAGAATTGACAATACATACATGATGCAACACATATGATTTATGATGCAACACAAGATGTAACGCATGCAAAAACATCCGCAAGAGTGTCGATGCTTTAACCCTTTGACCGTATTTGTTAGTCGTTGGGTTTACTTCTTCCAATCTATCGTCCTGTTCGGGGCCGGGTATCATCGCCGGTCACCTATCGCGTAACCCCCGGTTATCGTCGCCGGTTGGTTATCTTGCGAGTGCCGGGTCTCGTCTCCGGTCGCTCGTCTTGTAATCGCCGGGTCTCATCTCCGGTCGATTGTCCTGCGAATGCCGGGTTTCGTCTCCGGTCGCTCGTCTCGCGATCACCTTATCCCATCGCATTGTTATCAAAGGACGTTATCCTCCTGACTAGTTTGAGAGGCATCCTTGGAGTTCGTCCTTGTACATCGTTCTTGGCCGCCATCGCTTTTGACTCTGATAGGCTAGGACTTTGACACCTAACCTGCTCGATTTTTTTTTTTCATTTCATGGATCACAGACAGAATTATCATCTATTCATGCATGTGACCCAACATGTAAATTGAGAAAAAATGACTCCTGTACAGTCTTTTGATACTGTTCTACAGATGTCATCACTTGTAGTGGTTCGCTTGGATGCCTTCCCAGGTTGCTCACCACCTTGTGGTGGTTTGTTTGGATCTCAGCCCTTCCAAGGGTGCTCACCATCTTGTCGTGGTTTGCTTGGATGCCTTCTCAGGTTGCTCACCACTCTGTCGTGGTTTGCTTGGATGCCTTCCCAGGGTGCTCACCACTCTGTCGTGGTTTGCTTGGATGCCTTCCCAGGTTGCTCACCAACTTGTCGTGGTTTGCTTGGATGCCTTCCCAGGTTGCTCACCAACTTGTCATGGTTTGCTTGGATATCAGCCCTTCCCAGGGTGCTCACCACTCTGTCGTGGTTTGCTTGGATGCCTTCCCAGGTTGCTCACCAACTTGTAGTTGGTTTGCTTGGATATCAGCCCTTCCCATGGTGCTCACCATCTTGTCGTGGTTTTGCTTGGATGCCTTCCCAGGTTGCTCACCAACTTGTCGTGGTTTGCTTGGATATCAGCCCTTCCCAGGGGTGCTCACCACTCTGTCGTGGTTTGCTTGGATGCCTTCCCAGGTTGCTCACCAACTTGTCATGGTTTGCTTGGATATCAGCCCTTCCCAGGGTGCTCACCATCTTGTCGTGGTTTGCTTGGATGCCTTCCCAGGTTGCTCACCAACTTGTCGTGGTTTTGCTTGGATATCAGCCCTTCCCAGGGTGCTCACCAACTTGTCGTGGTTTGCTTGGATATCAGCCCTTCCCAGGGTGCTCACCATCTTGTCGTGGTTTGCTTGGATGCCTTCCCAGGTTGCTCACCAACTTGTCGTGGTTTGCTTGGATATCAGCCCTTCCCAGGGTGCTCACCATCTTGTCGTGGATTGCTTGGATGCCGTCCCAGGTTGCTCACCAACTTGTCGTGGTTTGCTTGGATATCAGCCCTTCCCAGGGTGCTCACCACTCTGTCGTGGTTTGCTTGGATGCCTTCCCAGGTTGCTCACCAACTTGTCGTGGTTTGCTTGGATATCAGCCCTTCCCAGGGTGCTCACCATCTTGTCGTGGTTTGCTTGGATGCCTTCCCAGGTTGCTCACCAACTTGTCGTGGTTTGCTTGAGTCAGTTTGGAGTATTTGATGACTCTTGAGTGATTTTCACTGATGACACCGCCCCAGAGGTATTTATTCCCCCCCCCCCCGAGTCTACGGATATGTCCTCCAGATATGATTCTATCTCAGCTGATTTTGCCCCTAGTCGGGTCGCTGAGGATGGCCGGATCCGACTGGCCTTGATTACTACCGTTAGCCGAGCCATTTCTTTATTGGATCGTATCGACATGATGGGGCAGTAGATTGCAGGGGACGCCGATGCTTCAGACCTATCCACCACTTTATCCATCCTGCTTAAGTTAGTTTCAGATCTGTAGATCATTTTATCTCCTGCATAGATTATGTCAGTTTCATCTGTTATCGAAAAGGAAATCTTGTAACGAAATGACTTATATATATAAACATGCATTTATATTCAGTCATTTTCCCCTTTTTTCGTATCGTTGCCTTTCATCGGATCCTCATTTTATCCAGTCAACCACGATTTTGATATCTTGCCCTCTTTTTCTTCTCAAGTCTTGATGGAGATTTGACAGATACTACCGCACACCCTGTTGATTTCATCGGACTGAGTCTTAGATTTTTTTGACTAAGTGTTTGGTTGGGTCCGGGTTATATCACTTGAGATGAAGCTGATCAGGTGGCTGACTTCGGGAAGGTTTTGAGGGTATAGGAAGGCTTTTCTGGTTGTTGGGAATTGGTTTTGACAGAAGAAAGTATTATTTTGTAAGGAATGGGACCGTGCCACGATGGCTGCCTACGTACCCCCACAAGTCGGGAGATCAGGTCCTACGTAGTTCGTTCTTTCAAAGAACGACGAGAAAATGATGATGATGGGTTCTTTCAAAGGCTTTTCTGGTTGTTGGGAATTGGTTTTTTTTTTTTTTTTTTTTTAATGGAACCGCTTCACCGAGTCGGAATTGAGGGGTTATGGAAACACCTCTCCGTCCCTCTCTTGCAATATGAGGGCTCCTCCGGATATCACCTTCTTAATCACGAAAGGCCCCTCTCAGTTCGGGGCAAGCTTCCCTTTGGCTTCGCTTCTTTTTTTTTCCTTTTTTTTTTTTCTTTTTTTTTTTTTTTTTTTTTTTTTTTTTTTTTTAGAGAAGGCATGCCTTTTCTTTAGCACTAGGTCATTTTCTTTGAACTTCTGAGTTCTTATCTTTTGTCGTAAAGATCGAGAGATTTCTTTGCTGATACAACTGGCCGCGGTGAAATAGCAGCCACCCTTTTCTCATCAATTAGGGCCAATTGGTCGTATCGACCTTGCATTCAACCCTCCTCGTTTATCTGAGCATCTCAACCTCAAATGGCAGAACTACCTCTATTCCGTATACCAGAGTGTAAGGGGTTGCCCCTGTAGAAATACGCACCGATTTTCGGTACGCCAGCAGGGTGAAAGGTAGCAGATCCGGCCATCCCCGATGTTTAGCAGACATTCTCGCCATGATCTTCTTGATATTCTTATTCGCAGCCTCCACTGCCCCATTCATCTTAGGACGGCAAATGACAAAATTGAGGCGTTTGATCTTGAACTGGTCATATAATTCCTTCATAAGGGTACTGCTCAAATTTTTGGCATTGTCGGAGACTAAGGCCTCAGGTTGCCCATATCGGCAAATGATATCTCCATACTGGCTTAACAGCTCTGTTTTCTGGCTAGGGGTCAGATCTGTTCCTATTTTGAGCTCTCTGGGTTTGTCAGGGGTTCCAATTTTTTATGGTGATGGTTTAGTTTGAGTTGGGTTTGGGGTTTGTCTTCGACCCATCCTTTGATCTCGTCAGGCGTGCCGTCATTATCTGTCTCATCTTGCTCAATGCCCATTAAATCGAAATCCAGCCCAATATCAAAATCGTAGTCAACTTTCGAATTTGAAAAATCGTTTGTTAGGCAAGAGACACTCAAATTGGTACACCTGGCATGAAACAAAATGTTTGTCATATATATAAGGCATTTTCCTGCAATGATCATCTTTAAGACAACATGACAAAATAACATAATCATGCAAAATTTTAAAATAAGGGACAACAACTGGCATCTACTCATGGTCCTTCTTCATAACCTCTGGCTGCTCTACCACGATCTTCCCGCTATCGATCATATTCTGAATTTTGTGCTTCAGAGCCCAGCATTCCTGGGTATCATGACCAGGAGAACCCGAATGGTACGCACACTTCTTACTCGGATCAAATTCTCCTCCTTTCGGATCAATTGGGGGTGCCAAATCGCCTATCCTTCTCTGTGCTATCAATACCGCCAAAATCTGTTCAAGAGGCTCCCCAAGCGGGGTGAATACCCGATCTCTTGCTGTCTCAAATCTTCTTCGTTCGCCCGACCTTTGATAATTGAGATTATGTTGTCGGGGTGGCACAGTTCTCTGTATTTGCACTGGAGGATTGTTCTCTGCCTTTCTAGATGATCCCTGCAGGATGAGGGAAACATCTTCCTCCTTTTTCTGTTGAATTCTACGGGAAGTGCTGCCATAGTTTCCACACTGGATTTGCTCCGCAACCACTTCCAGAGCTGTGAGGTCCCGGATCTTACCAGATTTTAACCCCATGTCCACCATTTCTCCGTGTTTTATCATCTCGGCAAAAGGTCTCCCAATCCCCGATATCACCCGCTCATAATAGGGCGCCTCCTGAATGTCCACAAAGGTCATTACCATTTCCGCCTCGTTCATTGGGGGATTCACCTGTGCAGCCATACCCCTCCATCGTTGTGCATAGTCCCTAAAAGATTCTTTTGGTTGCTTCTTGATTTTTGTCATTTGATATCTATCAGGGGCCATCTGGGCCTGAAAGCTGTATTGAGTTAAGAAGGTATGGGCCAACTCCTCCCAGTTGTGGATTCGGGCATTGTCAAGGCGGGCATACCAGATCATTGCCTCCCCTGTTAAGCTTTTCTGGAATAGCTGCATCCTCAGCCCCTCGTCCTCGGCATAAGACCCGAGTTCTCCAATGTATATTTTCAAGTGTGTATAGGGGTCTCCCTTTCCATTGTACTTTTCAAACTCGGGAACTTTGAACTTTTCTGGATATCTGGCTCCGGGGAAAACACATAGATCCGAATAATTAACCCTGCCCAATGAGCCTATGCCCCTTAGAGATTGGATGGTCTCCTCCATGTGTTTCATTTTTCTCCGAAGGTCGTCATTGTCCCCTTCTTCTGGGATAGTAATCACTGTCCTGCTATGTATGGGAGCGGCCTTTGGGATGACTGGTTCGTCCTTGAGTCGGGGTTGGTCCTCTTTAAGCAAGTTTGTACCATTTTTAGGAGGATTCTGATCATCCCCTGGTGGTGGAATATTATGCGATCCCTGGTTTACCGGATCCTGTCTGATTAAGAACTGTTCCTTTAACATCGTGGCCATTTCCATCATCTGTCTTTTAAAATCATCAAACTCTTCCCGAGATATGGAACTATGATTAGGAATATCAGCCATTTCAGATGTAGAATTTTGGGCTTTCTTAGACTGCGAACGGGTTTGAGGAGCAATCCTACAGAGACAACGGTTCGAAGTTTTAATCCCGGGGAAATGAAAACATGGATGCATGCTAAAACTGTAAAAATTTTTGTGTGTTTTTTGGGTTTTTTAATCTTTCCCTGTAAAACAGAAAGTTAGTAGTCCTTTAGTGCCATAACCAATGCCAAACATGCTTTATTATGCTCCCCCAACTATTCCCTGCAATTCACAGCGGTTAGTAATCTCTTTCGACACAGAAAAAGGGATGTATGAATATTGAATGAGATTATGACATTTAGACATATAAACGTAAAAAGGCATGAAGAGACTTTTCCTGCGTTGGGTTAATCTGAGGCTGACCTACCCTAGGGTTACTCTCGCGGGCTTTTCGGCATGAAGGTTCCCAAATCTTCGCAATCTACTCGTTTGAGCCCTTTCGATTGGAGCGGATTTGAGTGGTGCGTTTCCTGAGCCATCTCCGGGGAGCAGCCCCATCGAGTCCAGTAATAAGCAACCGACGGGTTCGCCTCAGGAGGAGGTACTCTCTCAACATACATTCACATTCATCGTCCTCACCGTATGCAAATGATTACTTTGAAGTAAAGCAAACCCATTCAATCATTCATTCATTGGACAACAACACACATTCGCACAACAAAAGTAAAAAATCAAAATATCGCACACACACACATTTTATGAATTTTAAAGGATAGGATAGCATCAAGATTTGAAAGCGGCTTAAGCCCTCTAATAGTCCCCAGCAGAGTCGCCAGCTGTCGACGCCGGGTTTTTCTCGTCTCTTTTGTCTTTTCCATTTTTAGCCTTTTGGTTGAATGATTTTTTTTGGAAAAGATCGGCATTAAATGTCGACGGGGTTTTTTAAAGATTGTTTTTTTATGATGAGCCAATTAACCAGAGTCGCCAGTTGGTATATTTGAAATGGATGTACCAACTCATCCGAATTTTCATTCTTTTGTAAATCGCTGGCTCATATGTGACTCCGAATTAATTGGTCTGCGAATTGAGATTCATAGAGTTCGGGGGCTTGTTTAAGTGAGGGGAAGGTGTTAGGCACCCCTCGACTTCCGTGAAACACGGTTACCGCAATCTTGATGCTTTTCTATCCTTTAATTCATGAATGTATGTATGTATAGGTGCCCGTGCGTGTGTGTGTGTGTGCCTATGTGAATGTTGTGGTGAGTTTGTATGAAAGAGTCATTTGGATTTTAGGGAAAATCGTGCCTTAATTTGAGAACGCTTCGGAATGTCTTTTCGGTATACACGAGAAAGCTTTATTCTTTATGAAAAAGGTTTGATTTTAATTGTCCAAAACTATGAGATTTTCATTAAGTGTCGTTTTGGCAAAACAAGAATTTTAAACCTTCGTCAAAATAGGAATCGAGATCTATACGTTGCTTTCGTGAAACGATCGGGCAATTTCTAGAATCTCTTTCACCCTATGCACGAAGATTTAATAAAACGTTACTTATTTGTAAAATCATTTTGTGTGATATTTTGGAAAACAATTTTCTTTAGCTTTCTCGTTAAATAGGAATCGACATTCGTTAGCACTTCAATCTCTTATCCTCGTGAAGCTAATAACCTAATTTGATTGATTTTATGCAAGTCTTCATTGTTTAATCTTTGAAATCATTTTTGTGTCACAAGATCTAGTCAAGCATAAACACGCGTCGGGGCTATTCATGGGCATGTAAGCCATCAAAATAACCCCAAACGCCTACAATCACAAGTTTCACTATTTCGGGGCCTTAAACACGATTCTCGCCTTGGCGTCGTTTTAAGGCCCGACGATTACATATTTACAATGAAAGGTACATCGAATTTATTACATATATCAAAAGATGTCCATCATCGAATTTGGACCACGAGGTCGCGTTCCTAGGCTCACACGAGATTAATACATGCCCACAAAATGAATACTACGTAACTAACCCACCCGGATTTATCTAATACACCATAACATCCGGAAATGATGATCTAAATAAATTACACTCAATGAATCACCATAAACAAACTAGAAACTTCGTCGATTGGATATCCTCGGGTTATCAGGAAGAATTTTATTCCAACGGAACCTTCACTAATAATCCCTAATCCAAGATTGTTCAACAATATGTATGAAAACTACATCTAATCTAACCAAGTAATATGATATAAATTGCTACAACAAAAGGAAGTTTTACCTTGCAAAATGATCTCAAATAAAGGTAAATTTGGATACTTGAATAGGATAAGAAATATATTTGATACAATCAAAATCAAAGGAGTAAAATTTCTCTCCTTTTTCTCTCTTTTCTTCCTATTTTTATTGCAAAATCTAGCTATTTTCTCTCTATTTCCGTGCTTGGCTGCTGCTGAATTCTTCTTCTTCCTCAAAATTTCTCCAACTCCCTGTATGCTGTCCGAAGCTGAGTTTAAATAGGCTGGCCAAAGCCAGCCGCAGATCTATCTGCGGCTAGGTGGCCGCAGATAGATCTGCGGCTGGCTGGCCCACCTCCCATCGCACTCAGCTGGTAGTGCTGATTTGCTGGTTTCCGTGCTGGCGCATTCACTTGGCCGCAGATCTATCCGCGGCTGGCGGGCTTGACTTTCTCGATTTTCGTGCCACGCCCCGATTTTCGTGCCGCAACGTCAGTCTTCGCTGACAGGCTCGTATTTTACAGTCCGGGAATCATTGAGAAGCGCGCCACACCTTCCGGGAATGCCAAATTCGGATAGCCCTGCTATCATGTCGATTTCGGCTGTAAATTATCATGGTGGCGTCGAATGTCCGTACTTTTCCATCTTTTGCTCTCGCAGGCCGATCCATTTGACGAATTTGCCCTCCTGTCAAGGTTAGTATACGAAGTGCAAAATTTGGGTGTCTACAAGTCCTTTATACAACATTGCCACTCTATTAGTTTACTATAACAGGTAACTAATATAATCACATCATAACTATCGTAATGGATAACCTCCATTTTTAACGCAAGATTTACATAATTTAATTCACAAACATTGTATACCGTTATCACGGCTAAATAATTACAATGAGAATATAATTAATAGCTTTCCTTTTTCCATGCGCCTCGAATCCTTAGCATCGTGATATCAAGAGAATTTGTTGCATCTAGAATTTGCAAATGTTTTATTTTGCAAGTATAAGCACGACGGCTCAGCAAGAACTAACAGTTACACCTTTCATGCTTCACGTAACATATAACTTGCATTTTATTCATGCATTATAAATATTATGCAATGCAACTACATATGCACCATGCATTTCTTAACATGCGAGTTTCATTTGCATCATATATGTCATAGTATACCTTATACATTTCATATTGTATGTCTATAATAATTTAAGTTCCACATAGATCATGTAATCACATAGTTGCATAACGTGCACACTTTAATCATGCTCGCACATAATTCACATAACAATAAAAGATTTAGAAATCAACTTATGTACATCAATACATTTAAACAAGTCAACAAGTTACTAAAAGAACTTGCCTTAAGCATTCCTTGCCAAAATATGATGGTTCGCCCTTCAAATATTCTACACAATTTATTTAATAATAAAATACCAATTAGCCACTAAAAAGGCTTCACATAATAGTTTACACTATAATAATTCTTATTCCATATTGTTCGCGCATTATAAATTAATAAACGCGATTAACCCTAAAACATCCCTTAACGTTGCGTCGTTTGTAGACGACACGACTCTCATCATCATCCATCCTTATTGGTCTATAAAAACCCTACTCCATATCTTTTAATATTCATTTCATCCAAATCGAAATATTATTTAAGTGCATTAGCACTTTACACGGCGTTTCGACGTTTATACATCCACACGCCTAATTTGCCTCTTCTGCATATACTTGGCATGCTCATACATTTATTTAATTAATTATTGATTAATGATAAGTATCATTATAATTCATAAAGTTCGTGTTTTAAAACCTAGGACATCATCTTTTAGCCTTGGAAACATTACACGATGCACATGCACATGACCGACGACTTATGTTTGCACAACAATCCTAAAAATGACCAATTTCAAAATTGGTTAAAGTAGTAAATTTTAATTCTAATTAATGGAGGTTGTAGTTATACTCTTTCTCTTTTTAAATCATCTTGAATCACCTTAATCCGAGTTCGTATGAGGAAGTTATGACCATTTTCCCAATGGATGTCGAAGCTGAGTCGAGCAGCGCGACACCAGACTTCGCGATTCGACCTCCTCCCGCTTCGATCACCATAACTCCTTCTATACTCTTTCAAATTGGTCCGTTTCAGATATATGGATTCCTAAGACATAGGTCTATAACATATCTAAAGCCCACAATTTCTTTGCAATTCTAATTACCCAAAATTGTGCCCCGAATCTCTCCTTCCTGAACTGATTTTCGCGATTTAACAGTTTGGACACTTCTTCTCCCAAACGCCATAACTGTAACGACCGGGAATTCTGGAATTTGCCTTGTAATTCGAATTTCTGAATATTTATTATTTTATTAATATTATTTTGTGTTGCATGTTTAAAGGTTGTGTGACAATCTGGATTATGTGAATGCATGAAATTTTACGTGTTATAGTTTTGTTTAAGTGAATATTTAATTTCGCGTAGCATCGTTAAATCTCTATTCACGAGTTAGTATTCACGTTGGGAATATTCATCTAGAGACGTCTTCTCGGATAACTTCGATTTTCCTAATTATTGTCAACCCATTTAGGCAATGAGATATTAATCCAAGTGTAGGATTTATGGGAGCCCAATGAGAATTAAATTAGAAGCCCAAGTGGTTTTAAGGGTGACCCAAACCCATGACCCAAACCCATGACCCAACCCATGACCCAAGACTTGACCCATGTGGGATATGGGCACAAAAATCAGCATTTTGGTGTTTTAATGAGGGAGTATGCGGGTAACATGGTGAGGGAGAGGCCAAATGAGTGGAATTGCATGTTGAATAAGTGGGAACAAATAAACAATTGTTAGCCAATAGAAAATTGGCCACCTTTCCCATTTTTTCTTCCACTTCCCCTAATTTACTCCACTTCTCCCAAATAATGCAACCATTCCATTTCTATCTTGCATTCCACATTCCTCCCATTTCCCATCAGCTGATAGAGAGAGAGAAAGAGAGTGAGAGCTGCCAAGAAGGAAGAGAAAGAGGTCGCCGGAAGTTCGCCGGAAAAAGGAAGGAGGAAGAAGAAGGCACGGGAGGAACGAGAAGAGGAACCAAGCAAGGAGAACCTTTAAAATCAATCCTATCCAAGCTTCTTAATCATCTAGGAAGGATTTACAGAGGTAAACACCAACCAAATCCTTTCCATTCGATTTCTTGTTGAGTTTTTCAAGTTTTTCTTAGTTTTGAGCTCTTAAGCTTGTGGGTCGGATTTGTGGCGATTCTTGGTGTTTTCGTTTGTTGTGATTGTTTGTCAATGTTGTCAAGAGGTTATGTAAGCTATTAATAATCTCAAAGTGGAACAAAAACGCAAGAAATCCTTACCTTGGCTTAATGGAGCAAGAACAATGGACAAAACATGGACTTTGGACTGTTGGACGATTTAGAGGACCTTGTAGCTATGATTTTGTGTTTATTTAATGTGTTTGTTGTTATGATATTGTACTTCCATGGGTTATGAGTTTAACCCAGTTGGAATGGAGTAAAAAGGGATTAAAACAAAGATTTGGTGATGATTTTTGTAAAGAACACGAAGAACACGAAGAACACGAAAATAAAACATGAGTTGATACTTTGGTCACGGATTTCAACATGTTAATGTTAATTAATAGCTCTAAATTTTTGATATGTTGTAGCTCTATGTCTTAGGAGTCCATAGAGTCCGGAACGGACCAATTTGAAGGTCTAAAGAAGAAGTTATGAGGATTGGAGTGAATGAGGGTCAAAATCGCGATGTCTGACATGGGCCACCAGGCCAGCCGCGCGCCCGCACCAAGGCCCCGCGCGCCCCCGCGCGCGCGCTGCCGCACGCCGTGCGGCTGGTGCCGCACGCCGTGCGCCTGGTGCCGCCCGCCCGCGTGTGCGCTGCCCGACTCAGCTTCGACGTCCGTTGGGAAAATGGCCATAACTTTCTCATACGCACTCGGATTTAGGCGATTCAAGATGATTCGGAAAGCTTAGAGATAGACCTACAATATCCATTAATTAGAATTGAAATTTATTACCTGGAACAATTTTGAAATTAACCGTTTTTAGGGCTATTGTGCAAACGGTAGGTGTCGGGCATGCGCGTAAGCACATGTAATGCTCCCGACAATGTAAAGTGATGTTCTAACTTTCATGATGTGGTTTTTATGATTTATAATGATACTTAGCATTAACCAATGAGTATTAGATGAATCGAATGGGCGTGTTAGGCGTACACAATTACGTGTCGCTTGGGCATTCGAATAGGCAAGTTGGGCGTATAGACGTGCAAGCGTCGTAACGCCGTAACTAGTGGGTATAACCTTGTTTAATATTTTTAGTTTCTTATTTGAATGAGACATTATAGAGTTGTGTAAGCAAATATTTGGTATTCCGTATGTGACTAATTGTATGTGAATATGTACCTAATTGTGTAGGATATTAAGGAGCGTGTGTTGTAATATTGTAGCAGCGCTTCAGGCAAGTTTCCTAACGCTTGTCTAACCCTTGTGTTGGGCAAGTTCCCTAACTTCATTCTTTTTATATATTGAATGCAAGCTTCCTTACCCTAGCTCAAATTAACATTCGGGCAGGTTTCATATTTTATACAGGTGTTGTATATTGTTGCAAGTTTCATGACTCAAATGGAGTTATTACTTTTGAATCATATTAGTGGATTAATTATTGTCAATTACTCCACCTCCAAGATAATTATTGATATCCGCAGCTTATGCAATTGAATTCATTATTTGTTGTTGGATTGTGAAACGTTTAAGTTCTTCATTCATGAACTGTTTAGGGAAATAGTCTATGCCATTCGTTTCGGCTAGACATGTACAGGTTATTATTTTAAAAAAGCTATCCAAACCGATTGTCGGTGCGGATTCTTGGACTGAGAGAGCAACCCTTATTAGGGGACTATAATGTGTCGGTTATTCGATGCAGTCAGAGTTAAATGTTATGCATATACATGGTGTACGAGAGGCTGATCCCCTCGAGTACAACTGACGGGGCCAGGTTTTTAAAAGAGTTAGTCGAATGATTGACTCTTTGGCCAAAAGTTCATGGTCGGTTGGACCACTCAGCAGTAAATAATCATTATTCATTGATTCATTTGGACCTTGATTATCTGTGTCACATTTCAGCTATTTCATTAATGTTCATAAATTGTTGATCGATGCAGCTATTATTCTTATTCATTCATGATATATCTTCATTCTTGCTTTTAAACTTGCTGAGCAAAGTAGTTGCTCACCCTTGCTATATCATGAACCTATTGCAGTTAAGCTGGGGAGTTCCAAAGCGGACAAAGGCAAAGGAAAGCTTAAGGAATAGTTATATATACTATCCCGTTGTGTAATCGTGGAATAGTTTTGTATTATTAATGTATTCTGCGATGTATTTATTTAAGGTTGTAGACCTTGGGACCGTAGTGAACCTTTTGTAATGAACAACATATGTTTATTTTATTCCGCATTAGTTGATTTATGTTGTTTGGAGGTGTATGAATGCATTTTATCGTGAGCACCAAATTCGAGGTATTGGTACCTGAATTTTTGGGGGTGTCACAGGTTGGGTATCAAATGCTTTAGGTTTTATAAACTTTAGGATTTGCGAAACCTAGGTTATAACCTTAGTATTAAACTCGTATTGAATACGCTAGGTGATGGATCGAGGAGATTCATTTGATGGTCATGTCTGGAGGTGGATTGTGGAAATCCATCGAGCCGAGTTGTGCATGATAAAATATATCATTTCATTTTATCAATGAATATATTTTATTGTAGCACTGACATCTTGTTGTCTATTTGTTTCTGTTTGTGGCTGTAGGATGTCTGAGACGGGAGAGTACAGTCCTGCTGGAGAGGTAGAGTTCACAGACATTCATGTGGACGCAGGGCAGTTAGTGGAGGTACAGCCGAGTGGGCCAGAGATGATGGACACTAGGGCTGAGTCTGAGGCCGAGTATGGTTCTGAGGAGGACCCCGAGGAGGAACCCAGTGACGGAGGTGGATGATGAGCCGCCTGAGTATGCAGATGGCATGGGCACTACTGCTTAGTGACATCATAGAAGAGCTAACAAATAAGAACGAAGAGCTCGAGAATCGAGTAGCACACTTAGTGGAGCAGAATCAGGATCACCAGGACCGAGAGGAGCAGTACAGGTCATTGGCATATCAGACTTTAGGAGAAAAGACTGAGTTAACCGAGAAGCTGCAGGAAAAGGACCAGCGGATTGCCGAGCTAGAGGCAGTGGCTCACGGTCGGCGTGGGGTTTCTGTTCAGCTTGGTGTGATGGTTTATGACCTCTTAGAGAGGAATGTGATGCTGGTAGGACAGATAGAGCGGGTAGAAGATCAGCTGGAGACTACTCGTCTGGAGCGAGATGAGGCTATAGGGCAGTTGGCAGCCCGGACTGCAGAGATTGATTCCCTCCGTTTTAGGCTTAACCACTTCCATCGGCAGACTGAGGGACAGGGTGAGGAGGTACCCCAGGGATGAGGGGAAAGTAGCAGCAGGCGCGTGAATTAGGCGTCGAGTGGTCGGACAGGCTGGCTTCGACGGGAGCTCCGAGTTGCACTCTGTCGCAGCAGACAGTGATGTGTTGTTTTTTAGCATTATGTTTGCAGTAGGTCCCACTTTTGTTGTATTAGGGGCTTACTTATGTTGTAAAATCCCTCTGCTTGTAGCGTGCGTGGGATAGTAGTTGAACCCCAATTTTGCTTCTAGTATAGGGGTGGAAGGTTATTATTCCCCACTTGTGTTTGTAGGGGATAGTTTAATGGTTGGCAGGCTATGTCATTTAGCATTTATAGAAGTATGCCACATGTTGTGACAATGACATATGGTTATAAATGCAGTTGTTTTATTTAAATCATACGTGTTTGATAGATGCTTTTACTTTTAATTGTTGACTTAAATGACTTGTTGCATGAGGCCTAGATCTATTAGTAATAGCCGATGGTTTTCTTTTAGCAGATTATGGCGCCAAGAGGACGACCGCGTAACCAAAGGGTTGAGGAGTCGGTGAAATAACGAAGGGGGTCAGGCAAGACCCTATGAGGGCTTTTGTTAACTTATTAGCAGAAGCAATGCAGGGCAGACAAGCCGCTGCAGTTGATCAGCCAGGAAGTCACATGGCGAACTTTAAGGATTTCAAATTGGTTAGAGACCGCCAGAATTTCGTGGGGGACTACGAATCCGATTGAAGCCCAGACATGGGTAGAAGAAAATGGGAGAAAGTTTTTGATGAGGTTGCAAGGGTGGCCGAAGAACAGATGACGTCGTTTGCCACTTTCATGATGAAAGGTGAGGCAAATTACTGGTGGAAGGCGAACAAAGGACGAGCGGGGGAAGGCACAATTGCATGGGCTCGTTTCAAGGAGCTGTTTTTCGAAAACTACTTTCCAGCGAGCATGCAGGCAAGCATGGAGATAAAGTTCCTGGAACTAAAGCAAGGAAGTATGTCAGTTGCGGAGTATGCCGCAAAATTTAATGAGTTAGCGAGGTTTGCTCCACATCAGGTGGACACCGAAGCTAGGCGAGCGAAGAGGTTTGAACAAGGACTGAAACCTTGGGTGTATAGTAAGGTTGCGGTTTTGCAGATCAACACATTTTCTACATTACTTGAGAAAGCAATCATTGCTGAGGGAGGAAGCGAAGCTTTGGCCAGGCACAACCAAGATCAGAAAAAGAAGAAGAGTCATGATGGTCATAAGGAAGGTAGCAGCGGGGGAAGTAACCCAAATAAGAGAAAATGGAACGACAGTCAGACGATAGGAAGCAAGTCCGGAGGGGATGCAAAGAAGGGAAATAAATGCGAGAAATGTGGAAGGAATCACTTTGGAGAATGCATGAAAGGAAAATGAGTTTGTTTCAACTGTGGTCAACCGGGGCACATTGCCCCACAATGCCCAAAGGCGAAGGCAGGAAGTTGTTTTTCTTGTGGCGCTTCAGATCATCAGAAGAAGGATTGCCCAAAGAGAAAGAGTGATGCAGGCAGTGCTAACCAAGGGAAACCAACAGTAAGCTGACTATCGGAGGACCAACACAGCAGAACAGACCAGTTAGCACGCACCTTCAACATGACAGTGCAGGATGCGATGGAATCAAAGGATGTGGTGTCAGGTATTATTTCGATCAATAATATTAATGCATATGTATTATTTGATTCGGGAGCTACCTGCTCATTTGTGTCGGATGAATTTGCTAAACGGCTAAACTTACCTCGTGAGAAATTAGAGAATCCAATGAATGTGGAAGTAGCTAATAAAGAAGTTATTCCTGTGGAATACATCCATAGAAATTGTTGTGCAGAGAGATAAACGGGTATAAACTGAGCGTGGATTTGATTCCAATACGACTAGGAGAATTTGATGTAATTCTTGGGATGGGACTGGTTGTCTAGTCACGGGGCTATGATTGATTTGTCAGAAGAAAAGTATACACCTGAAGACTCCGAATAAGTCGAAGGTCGTATTTTTTTACGGTAGTAAAATTGCCGAGACAATCTTGTTGTCTGACGATAATGCAAGCGAAGAAATTGATAAAGAAAGGTTGTATAGGTTATCTGGCTCACGTGGTTGATACCCGAAGAGTAGAGGGTGAGCTGGGTCAGATACCTGTAGTAAGGGAATTCCCAGATGTTTTCCCAGATGAGATACCGGGGTTGCCGCCGGATAGAGAAGTGAAATTTGTGATCGACTTAGTACCGGGAACCCCACCGATCTCAAAGGCACCGTACAGGATGGCACCAGTGGGAAATGAAAAAAACTGATGGTCCAACTGCAGGAGTGTTACTAGATAAGGGGTATATTCGTCCGAGTGTTTCTCCATGGGGAGCGTCGGTACTGTTTGTAAAGAAGAAAGACGGATCGCTTAGGCTTTGTATTGACTATTGGGAGTTGAACAAAGTCACGAGTAAGAACAAGTACCCGCTGCCCAGAATTGATGATTTGTTTTCGATCATTGAAGGGAGCGAAATACTTTTCAAAGATTGACTTGAGGACGGGATATCACCAACTGAAAGTGAGGCAAGAGGATATTCCAAAGACAGCATTCAGAACTCGATATGGACACTTTGAGTTTTTGGTGATGTCATTTGGGTTGACGAACGCGCCAACAACATTTATGGACATGATGAACAGAGTGTTCAAGCAATACCTAGATAAATTTGTCGTCGTTTTCATAGATGACATTCTTGTCTACTCGAAGACGGAGGAGGAACACGTCGAACATTTGAGAATAGCCCTGGAAACACTAAGAAGGGTGAAGTTATATGCAAAGTTTTCCAAGTGTGAATTTTGGCTACAAAGGGTGCAGTTTTTGGGGCACGTAATTGACAAGGATGGTGTATTGGTGGATCCTGCGAAGGTAGAAGCAGTAATAAACTGGGAGCAGCCAAGGACGCCGACAGAAGTTCGAAGTTTCTTGGGATTAGCAGGTTACTACCGGAGAATTTATTCAGAACTTTTCAAAGATAGCGACACCGTTGACCAAATTTGACAAGGAAGACAGTGAAAGTTTTGTGTGGACGGATAAGTGCGAAGAGAGTTTCTTCGAGTTGAAGAAGAAACTTAGTGAAAGCACCTTGTGTTATCTACTACCAGATAATACAGGGGGGTTTGTGGTGTACAGTGACGCGTCACACAAAGGTCTTGGGTGCGTATTGATGCAGCATGGGAAGGTCATTGCATACGCGTCACGACAGCTGAAGGATTATGAGAAGGGATATCCGACTCATGACCTGGAACTAGCGGCATTAGTGTTTGCTCTAAAGATTTTGGAGGCACTATCTGTATGGGGAGAAGTGGTGAAAATATACACAGACCACAAAAGTTTGAAGTATATTTTCACTCAAAAAGGAACTAAACATGAGGCAGCGACGATGGTTGGAGTTGATCAAGGACTACGATTGTTGAAATTTTTATACCATCCCGGTAAGGCCAATGTAGTAGCTGATGCGCTAAAGTAGGAAGGGCAAGAGATAAGTTGATGATGTTGACAACTCAAGAGGAACTGATCAAAGATATGGAAAGACTGAAATTGGAAGTCAAATATCCGACGAATGCAGATGAGAAACTGTTTGCAGTGGAGGCGAGTCTGACTTTATTAGACAAGATAAAGGAGGCTCAAGAAATGGATGATGAATGTGTTCGCCATAAAGAAGCGGATCTCAGAAGGAGAGGAATTAAAGTACAAGTCTGATAGCACGGGGACTACTAAGGTTTGAAGGGAGAATCTGGATACCGATGGTTCCGGAGTTGAGGGAAGAGAATTCTGCAGGAAGCTCATTCTACAAAGTATTCGATACACCCTGGTAGTAACCAAGATGTAATCAAGATTTGCGTCAACATTGGTGGTGGCCGAACATGAAGAGGGAGGTTGCGGAATGTGTTGGACGATGTTTGACATGTCAAAGGGTAAAAGCAGAACATCAGAAACCGGGTGGACTGCTACAACCACTGGATATTCCGGAGTGGAAGTGGGAGCATATCACGATGGATTTTGTGATGGGGGCTTCCACCAACTCAGAAGGGTTACGACGCGATCTGGGTGTGATCGTGGATCGTTTAACTAAATCTGCACATTTTCTACCGATCAAGATAAAGGTATAATTTGGAGCAGCTAGCAAAGTTATTATGTGAAAGAGATTGTGTCACGACATGGAGTACCGATATCTATTGTATCTGACAGAGATCCGCGCTTCACGTCGAATTTCTGGAAGAGCTTACAAGAAAGGTTGGGAAACCCAGTTGGAGGTTGAGTACGGCATACCATCCTCAAACGGGATGGGCAAAGCGAACGAACGATTCAGACGCTGGAGGACATGCTTAGAGCATGTGTGATGGAATTTTAAAGGCAGTTGGGACAATCACCTACCACTAGTGGAGTTTGCCTACAATAACAATTATCATGCAAGTATTGGCATGCCGCCATATGAAGCATTATACGGAAGGAAGTGTCGAACACCTCTGTGTTGGGGACGAAGTCGTGTGAACGGAGACTGTTGGGACCTGAATTGGTGTAACAGACTGTGGATGTCGTCAAAGTGATAAGAGCTCGATTGGTAGCGGCTCAGGATCGACAAAAGAAATACGCCGATTTACATCGTTAGAAACGAGACTTTGAAGTGGGCAGCTTTGTGTTTTTGAAGGTATCTCCCTAGAAGGGGACGATCAGATTTGGAAAGAAGGGAAAATTGAGTCCCAGGTTCGTAGGACCTTTTGAAGTGTTAAAGTAGGGTAGGTGAGGTGGCGTATGAGGTAAGCTTTACCTCCTGAACTGGAGCATTATTCATAATGTGTTTCACGTTTCTGTGTTGCGGCCATATAAACCCGACCACAAACATGTGATATCCTATGAACCGATTCAAGTTGAACGAGATTTGTCATATGAAGAGATTCCTGTCCAGATATTAGATAGGAAAGAACAGACGTTAAGAAATAAGGTCATCCATTCGGTCCAAAAGTACTTTGGATGGCAAGGAACCACGCAGCTGAAGAAGCTACGTGGTGAGCTAGAAGAGAAGATGAGGAAGAAATTATCCGCCATCTTTTTGAGTGAACCTCTGTTAAGATTTTTCCGCCCCTAGGTCGAAATTCTGGGGACAGAATTCTTATAAGGAGGGGAGGAATGTAACGACCGGAGAATTCTGGAATTTACCTTGTAATTCGAATTTCTGAATATTTATTATTTTATTAATATTATTTTGTGTTGCATGTTTAAAGGTTGTGTGACAATCTGGATTATGTTGAATGCATGAAATTTTACGTGTTATAGATTTTGTTTTAAGTGAATATTTAAATTTCGCGTAGCATCGTTAAATCTCTATTCACGAGTTAGTATTCACGTTGGGAATTATTCATCTAGAGACGTCTTCTCGGATAACTTAGATTTTCCTAATTATTGTCAACCCATTTAGGCAATGAGATATTAATCCAAGTGTTAGGATTTATGGGAAGCCCAATGAGAATTAAATTAGAAGCCCAAGTGGTTTTAAGGGTGACCCAAAACCCATGACCCAAACCCATGACCCAACCCATGACCCAAGACTTGACCCATGTGGGATATGGGCACAAAAATCAGCATTTTGGTGTTTTAATGAAGGGAGTATGCGGGTAAACATGGTGAGGGAGAGGCCAAATGAGTGGAATTGCATGTTGAATAAGTGGGAACAAATAAACAATTGTTAGCCAATAGAAAATTGGCCACCTTTCCCATTTTTTCTTCCACTTCCCCTAATTTACTCCACTTCTCCCAAATAATGCAAACCATTCCATTTCTATCTTGCATTCCACATTCCTCCCATTTCCCATCAGCTGATAGAGAAGAGAGAAAGAGAGTGAGAACTTGCCAAGAAGGAAGAGAAAGAGGTCGCCGGAAGTTCGCCGGAAAAAGGAAGGAGGAAGAAGAAGGCACGGTGAGGAACGAGAAGAGGAACCAAGCAAGGAGAACCTTTAAAATCAATCCTATCCAAGCTTCTTAATCATCTAGGAAGGATTTACAGAGGTAAACACCAACCAAATCCTTTCCATTCGATTTCTTGTTGAGGGTTTTTCAAGATTTTTCTTAGTTTTTGAGCTCTTAAAGCTTGATGGGTCGGATTTGTGGTTTGATTCATGGTGTATTCGTTGTTGTGATTGTTTGGTCAATGTTGATCAAGAGGTTTATGTAAAGCTTATTAATTAATCTCAAAGTGGAACAAAAACGCAAGACAATCCCCTTACCTTGGCTTAATAGGGAGCCAATGAAACAATGGACAAAAACATGGACTTTGGACTAGTTGGACGATTTAAGAGGACCTTGTAGCTATGATTTTGGTTGTTTATTTAATTGTGTTTTGTTGTTATGATATATTGTACTTCCATGGGTTTATTGAGTTTTTAAGCCCAAGTTGGATAATGGAGTAAAAAAGGGATTTAAAACAAAGATTTGGTGATAGATTTTTGTAAAGAACACGAAGAACACGAAGAACAGAAAATAAAAACATTGATTTGATACTTTGGTCCACGGAATTTCAAACATGTTTAATGGATAATGAATAGCTCTAAATTTTTGATATGTTTGTAGCTCTAATGTGCTTAGGGTAGTACCATAGTAGTCCGGAACGGGAACCACATTTGAAGGTCTAGAGAAGAAAGTTATTGAGGATTGGACGGTTGATGATGAGGGGTCAAAATCGCGATGGTCTGACATGGGCCACCAGGCCAGCCGCCGCGCCCCGCAACCAAGGCCCCGCGCGCGCCGCGCGCGCGCGCTGCCGCACGCGCGTGCGCCTGGTGCCGCCCGCCCCGCGTTGTGCGGCTAGCCGCGACTCAGCTTCCCGACGTCCGTTGGGAAAATGGCCATAACTTTTCTCATACGGACTCGGATTTAGGCGATTCAACGATTGGATTTCGGAAAGGAAAGCTTAGAGAGTTAGACCTACAATATCCTATTAATTAGAAATTTGAAATTTATTACCCTGGAACAATTTTGAAATTAACCGTTTTTTAGGGCTAATTGTGCAAACGGTATGGAGATCAGGGCATGCACGTAAGCACATGTAATGCTCCCCGGACAAATGTAAAGTGATGTTTCTAACTTTCATGATGTGGGTTTTTTTTATGGATTTTATAAATGATACTTAGCATTAACCAATGAGGTATTAAGATTTTGAAATCGAAGCTATGGAGCTGTGTGTTAGGGGCGTACACAATTTATGTGTCGCTTGGGCATTCGAATAGGCAAGTTGGGGCGAATAGACGTGCAAGCGTCGGTAACGCAATCGTAACTATGTGGGGTTATAACCTTGTTTTAATAATTTGTGTTTCTTATTTGAATGAGACATTATACTTGAGTTGTGTAAGCAATATATTTGGTATTCACAGTATGTGACTAATTGCATGTGAATATGGACCTAATTGTGTAGGATATTAAGGAGCGGGGTTTTGTGTTGTAATATTGTAGCAGCGCTTCAGGCAAGTTTCCTAAACGCTTGTCTAACCCTTGTGTTGGGCAAGTTCCCCTAACTTCATTCTTTTTGATATTGAATGCAAGCTTCCTTACCCTAGCTCAAATTAACATTCGGGCAGGTTTCATATTTTATACAGGTGTTGTATAATAGTTGCATGTTTCATGACTCAAATGGGATTTATTTACTTGTGTATCTTATTAGTGGATTTAAATTATTGTCAATTACTCCAGCTCCAAGATAAATATTGGATATCCGCCTAGCTGTATTGCAATTGAATTCATTATTTGTTGTTGGATTGTGAAACGTTTAAGTTCTGCATTCATGAATCTGTTTAGGGTAATAGTCTATGCCATTCGTTTCGTCGGCTGGACATAGTAACAGGTGATTATTCTTAAAAAAAAGCTATCCAAACCGATTCGTCGGTGCGGATTCCTGGACTGAGAGAATCAAACCCTTATTAGGGGGACTTTAATGTTGTCGGTTATTATTCCGATTGCAGACAGAGTTAAATGTTATGCATATACATGGTGTACGAGAGGCCTATCCCCTCGAGTACAACTGAACGGGGCCAGGTTTTTAAAAGAGTTTAGTCGAATGATTGACTCTTTGGCCAAAAGTTCATGGTCGGTTGGACCATCTCAGCAGTAAAAAATCATTATTCAATGATTCATTTGGACCTTGATTATGTCATTTTCAGCTATATCATTAATGTTCAATAAATTGTTTGATCTATGCAGCTATTATTCTTTATTCATTCAATGATATTATCTCAATTCTTGCTTTTAATCTTGCTAGGCAAAGTAGTTGCTCACCCTTGTTATATCATGAACTAATTGCAGTTAAGCCTGGGGAGTTCCAAAGCGGACAAAGGCAAAGGAAAGCTTAAGGAATAGTTATATATACTATCCCGTTGTGTAATCGTGGAATAGTTTTGTATTATTAATGTATTTCTTGCGATTAATCTATTTAAGGTTGTAGACCTTGGGACCGTAGTGAACCTCTTTGTAAATGAACAACATAATGTGTATTTTATTCCGCATTAGTTGATTTATGTTGTTTTGGAAGTGTAGGAATGCATTTTATCGTGAGCACCAAATTCGAGGTATTGGTACCTGAAATTTTGGGGTGTCACAATAACTCCCACATCCGAGGTCGAAATGCGATCATTCCAAAGCCTATGGCTTCCCAACTCAGTGAACTACAAATACAGCAAAATTCAGAATTTTTTATCTAACACAACAATGCCATAAAAAAAAAAAAAAAAAAAAAAAAAAGAATTGGTTAACGGACACTATTCGTGCAATTTTCATGTTCTTAGACACTTTTTCACTAAAATCATTACTACGAATTCGTTTTTAGCTTCTTTTTACTCTATTCCAAATTGAGTTATCTTCTCAACCCATGTAACTACAAAAACCTTAAGAACAAACAAATTGAACCAGACAAGAAAATTAGCTACAGATTGTCCAAAACAGTCCCAAGGTCCAAGGCTTGTCCAAAATGTTCATTGTTTCTTCATGTTCTTCATCCTCCTTAAGCATAGGTACAATTCCTTCCATTTTTATTCCTTTTAGATGTTAGTAAGTGCTTTACATATCCGTTTTAATAACATTATAAACCCCTCCATAACCAACCATAACAACAAAAATCACAACAAAGATCATTGGGCAAGCTAAATAGCTCTAAAATCCAAAAAAGCTTCGGAAAACCTAACCAACATCAATTGAAAAATGGATTTAGGTTTGATGATTTACATCTTCTAAGTCCCTTCTATTTTGCTCAGAAGATTAGTTAAGGTTCTTGACAAGAGCTTTTCATCTCTTCCTTGGTTCACTCAGAGCAGTCTCTCTTTTTCTTACTTCCTCCACCCGCTTCTTTTTCTTCTTTTTCTCTCCTAAATGTCCTTTCTCTCTCTCTGAACTTGCATTATGGGAAAGATTGAGCTATGGAGAAGGGGGTAAATAGGAGATGATGGCTTCGGGATGAGAAGGGAGTTCATCACCCGAGCTCTCTTCTTCTTCAAAAACTTCCTTCTCTTCTCTTTCTACATTAACCTCTGTACTCTCTCTATCTTCCCCTCAATACCTCTCAATGCTAAATCTCCACCTGTAGCAACAAAGATGGAATGAAAAATGAAATGGGATGGAGTACCCATGTGGCATCCGGGAGGAGGAGGGAGAAACCCGAGCTCCCTTGGAATTGATATAAAGAAGAAATTTCTTCACCTTGTACCAATATGTCGGCTACTCCC